>CM069906.1:139488933-139741222 GCA_036172215.1 Camellia granthamiana | reverse complement strand
AAGCATCATCGACAAGATTAAAGCATTCCCAATAGCGTGCTGAATACCCTCGTAAGGTTTCTCTCGGCTGGATCTGCTTTGCCTAGAGAGAGCCGGCTTGCTTTGGCTGGACCTCGTTGGTGATAAATCTTGCCCTGAAGGATTTCTGTAGTTTATGGAAACTCTTAATCGACATTGGCTCCAACTTATAATACCATCTGACAGCCAATGGCCCCAAACTGCTCGGAAATATTCTACACATGAGAGCCTCGTCGTCTGCATGCAGCGTCATGGCTTGCTTATAATGATGGATATAATCAGTGGGGTCCGATTTCCCGTTGTACAGGGTGAATGACGGGGCTTTGAACTTCTTGGGTAGTGCTGCCTTTGCGATCCGTCGCACGAAGGGATCGTACTAGTCTTCTTCGTCTGAACCATTTCGTCTTCGCTTATGCCTTACACATGGACTCTCTTCAGAGGAACTGGTAGTTTCGAGTCATCTCTTCTTTTTGGGCTCTGGGGATAATGAGTCAGAGTCGCTGTCACTATATTGCTTCGGAACTCGAGGTCTTTAACCACCCACTCTCAGAGGTCGTCCCGGATCTTGGCCTGTAGCTTGATTGGATTTTGCTACTTCCAAGGCCAAGTCCTGATGGAAGCGCTCATTCTCAGCGATCATGTTTTCCAGCCTCTGTTCGTTTTGCTTTGCCTGTTCCATGATTACTTGCATTGTCTCATGTGCTGAGCTTGAGGGCGAGTTCTAGGCAAGTTAGTTGACGTCCAAGGCACATCTTACGGTGATAGTTTCCGGTCTAAGCATGTTTGTTGGAGTGAGGTCGTCTTTCTGTGTGGTCTCGTCAGTGACTATCGGAGGGTCTTCCGTTACGCCCGCCACGGATGTATTTGAGTATTCCCACAGACGGCTCCAATTGTGGGAAAGTGATTTTGGAAATACTCTTTTGATCCACTGGGACACTCAAGATCCTCAGCTAACAACCTGAAAAGGAATAAACACTCCGGTCGGGGGTGCCGGAATTAGCACTCCGACGGATAAGTCAGTCTACACTCTTTTGATTGCTTGTATCTTAAGTTAAGTGTACTAATTCTCACATACCTCTCTCTGGATGATGTTCTTCTATTTATATCTTTCCTTTCTTGGGCTTCAGGGCTAGGCCCACCTTCAATTCGTCGTATATCTATTTACTCGGCTCCTTTTGTTGCAAGCCGCCCTTCACTCGGCCCCTTACTCAACTGGCTATTTGGCCGAATAGGGTACTGTAGACGTCCCCGAACACCCCCGGGAGGGTTGGTCCCGTTCCGTTCCGTTCGTTTTGAGCTCACTACAGTTCGGACTCAAATGTCACGGTTCTAAATCTTAAACCAAAGGGTCCAAATCCGGCAATTCATTTTTGAAAACAGATTTTTTTTAAAGAAGTGCCAAACATGGACTGCTTTGCCAGATACAGAGTCGCCACCTAAATATTTTATTTGGGAAATTTAGGAAACCCTGACTCGTGCCTATGGCCACGTGTCCGTCATCACCAAAGTTGCCACGGCTCGGGAACTTGGGTACGATTGGGGAAGGTCACTTCGTGAGCACCCCCGCTCGCCCGATCAAAGATCGGCCTCTACTAACCATGATATCTAGTTTTGAAAACATTATGCGTTCTTATTCCGGTTATTAGCCTAGATTTACTATGTGATGCGCACAGCATACAAGTATAGACTGGGTCGCCTGAATTGGAACAAAACATTTCCTGTTTATTTTTTGAAAGTGGTTTGCTACTCGCAAGTAGGCTTAAAATGCAGATTTTGCCACCCACAGGTGGGCTTTAGAAAAAATGGTTTTGCCACTATCTAGTGGGCTTAAAACTCACAGTGAATGAATTGCTCCAACCCAGATAACCCAACCTTCACCCACAGGCATTCAGGCAGTTATATCACATAAGCACATAGCCTCATGGTAAGCATGCTATCATGGCAGTCACTCACACACATGCAAGGATACTAAAGCATAAAACTTACCGAGTACTCCAAGCCAAAACAGAAGCTAATTAGAAATCCATGCATGATCCTAATTATACAGAAATGCCTAATGCAACACATGCAAAATGCAACTAAGATCGGCTCGGCTATTCTAAAGATGGCATGTGAAATGCTACAACTAACAAGTATTCAACTCGGAATTGAAATACAATGCAGTGAGTATGATGCGCCGAGCTTGGTGCATGCAAAACAGATGAATGAATGCAAACATGCTATCATACTGTATGCTAATTGAAACATGCCCTAATCTAACCATCATAAGCTGGTAAATAAAAGGGAGAAAGACGTGGGGTTCGAAGACATACATCACACGTACGCACACTTATTACAATTGTGCCCTCGCTTGGAGGGTCGGAATAAATAATACAGTCCCGAATAAATGGTACAGTCTGAATAAATACAAAGCCCTAATTAATTAACAAATTAATCTAAGAAAGCAGTAAATTGGCATGCAAGCTTGTGGACTGCCTTAGCTCTGCTCCGAATGATAAATGCTGCATGCTTGAGTTACCTTGCGTGGAAATCCACTACGATGCCTCGGTTTGCCTCTATTTGCAATTATTCTCGGAATGCTGTGCAATGCTTTAGAAAGCTGTTGATCCTTGATCTGCTGCAACAGAGAGCAAGAAAGGGGGCATGGCAATGTATTTTCGCATATGTATGCATGCCTCGATCCTCGTGCCATCAATCACGCATTTCGATGCATGATGGCCGAGGAGTCGATTTACATGACTCAATATGGAATGAATGCACATGAAAACACAACAGGACCGAGACTCCATCATGGATAATCCGGAGTGTCGGTGACTGGGAATTGAGACACGTTCCGTCACTCGGAGTACGAAACGTACCTCGTTTCCCGTGCTCGGGCTAACTCCTATCCCAAACACAATGCAATATGCATGACATGCATGAATGCAACTAGCATACATCCTAGCATACACAATGCTATGAAATGGCATACACAATGCACGATGTAACATGGCATACATAATGCTCTAACATACAACCTAGCATACGCAATGCTATGAAATGGAATGGCATACACAATGCACGATGGACTTACACCAATATGAGTGGACCTCAGCCACACTCACATCAGTGGCCATTAGATGAAAATGAGATGCTCGAAATGCATGCGCACATGCGCGCAAACCGAGGACCGAACCTAAGGCATCAAATGCCACTCTACCAAAGCATGGCAAGGCATGGAATATGGCATATGAACATGCAAATTTCAGCACTGAAATATGATGCTAAATGGTCCCGAAACATGGAAAAATGGCACCCGATGCATGAGATTAACCCCGAAACTCAAAACTAGGCACATACAATGGCTTATAGCTATACAAAGCATGCATTATTTGAACATGAAGTCTAAAGACAGAGCCAAGGCAGTCCCAAAACATGAACTTTTCCAGTTGAAAGCATGGCCAAAAGATGCTAGCAAGATGACTTTAAAAAGGCATGCAACTTTGACTAGCAAAGATGGTTTACATGGCAAGTGCATGAAGCGCATGGAATCTCATCAAACCAGAAAAAATCAGTGAACAAAACATGCCAAAATATGCCCAAATAACTACTGAAGTGAAGCCAACACATGCAAAAATGATCAGCCCCTTTAGAGGGCTATGCAAGGGATTATTAGGCACATACAAGATGGACACTTAGCATGGCACAAAAAACTCTAAAAATCAAATATGATAGTCCCAAAACTCACCAAATTGACCTTGGAAAGTGACTTCAAAGTATGCAAGATAGGGCCTCTTTGGAAGGCCAAAATGACCACCAAATAAGGCAAGGAGAGAGGGGGTCACCCCCTCTGATTTGGAGGCTCAAAACAGTGTGCTAGCCACTAAAAATCGACTGTATTTCAGTGGCTAGAAGGCCAAACAAGGCATGCAACAAGGGCATAGGTGTAAGGCTCAAAATAGGAGACAATCAAGCATACAAGGAAGCATATGACCTCAAACAAAAATGGAAACTTAAACAAACTTGAAGATGAGATTAAAACAAGATATTTTTCAGTTTATGACAACTCTCAAAAATGAACACAAGTAGGGCTAATCTATCATGCAAAAATGGCCCTAAAAGAGAGATTAGAGACAAGGGACAGCAGCTGGCCCCAAATAGCAAATAGCCCTTTAACAAAGTTAAATAGGGGCTCAAAAAAAGGCACTTTACAGTTTATATCAAGTCTCAAAAATAAACACAAGTGGGGCTAAAACAACATGCAAGAAAAAGGCCTAGAAGAGGGATAAAGAGACAAGTGGTAGCAGCTGGCCTCAAACAGAGGAGAGCCCTTCAACAAAGTTGAAGAGGGGCTCAACACAAGACATTTTGCAGTTTATGACCAAGTCCAAAACAGCCCACAAATAAGACTAAAATACCATGCAAAAATAGGCCTAAAAGAGAGATTAAACACAAAGGGTGAGGAGAAGACCTCAAACAGTAAAAAGTCCTTGATCAAACATGAAGAGGAGCTCAAAATATGACTATTTATAGTTAAGGTTAGAGCTCAAAAATGCAAGCAAGTATGGCTTATAGATGAAGCAAGAAAAGACTAGAAAAGGGAAGAAAATGACTCACCCTTGTAGAACCAAACTTCAACAGCTTTTGGACCAAGGAAAGGTGCTCCTAACCTTTGAAAAACAGCCCTCAAGTTGCTGGAAATGGAGTGTGGGTTGATAGGCTATGAGTTGGTGTAGAAAATGGTGTAGGAGCAAGGGTATTTTGAGGCTTGGAGTAGAGAGAGAGGGAGTCTTTAATGCAAGAGCTCCAATGGATTTTTGTAACCCTTCAAAATGGAGCTGGGGGGCTGGCTTTATAGAGGAGAGGAGTGGAGAAAAGGGGGGGGGGAAATCAAATTCAAATTTTCCCCCCAAAAGACCCCCCCTCGGATACAGGATCTGGGGGGAAACAGAGGGTACAGCTGTAAGGAACCTGGAGAGAGGATTCTGGCCGGCCAGGTAGAAAAGGTCCAGGTGGCCGGCCGGCCACCTCCCCTGGCCGGCCGGCCAGGGTCAAGAGGGTCAAGCCTAGTTAGTGGCCGACCACCCCAAAAAGGTGGCCTCCCATGTGTGTACAACACAAATATGTGGAGAAAAACTGGAAAAAGTGAACTAGGAGAGAGAAAAGCTAACTTTTTTAGAGGGGTTCAAAAGGGTCAGGAATGATTGATGGCCGGCCAACCCATATTGGTGGCCTCCCAGGTGTGTACAACACAAATATGTGGTTTAGGGTTAGAAAAAGTGACCCGGGAATGGTCAACACCAGCTTTCTAGTGAGGAAAATGGGCGACGGAGAGCGATGAAGAAATAAAGCTGTCGGAACAATTGCTGGCCTCCCACCCTTCTACAACCTTCCTAACAATGAAAATGAGGTCTCTGCGAAAAATGGACTCAAATTGATGTAAAACGAAGTTTCGGGGGCCAAAACGCGCGGTCTAGGACCCCGAAAACTGACTGTTAGGCACCGGAAGTGGCATTCGACCACGAAGTTGGTCTCTCGAGCCACAGTGTCCCTCAAAAGGGAGGAAATAAGATGTACGCCAAAAACCGGAGCAAACGGAGGTGGTTAAGCGGCCCCGAACCGAGGCACACGACCAACGGCTCCGAAAAACCGGAAACCGGGCTCCAAACGGGAAAAATGGCCTACGACCACAAAACGTAGCATGCGGCCACTGAGAGATGGTCTATGAGACCTCTCCCTTCCTTCAGGAAGAGGAAACAAAGAAAACAGGGCTTGGTTCGTAAACCGAGGCAAGGCACAAAAGAGTCCGGAAGTCCGGAGGCAAGGCTCGCAGCCGAGACTCTGAAGCTTCTGGACGAGCATGATATGCAATATCACCGAACGCTCAATCGGTGACGTCTGAGTCTTAAGGTCGGTCAAAAATGGGGTGTCTATAGTTGCCCCTCTTTGACAGAACTCGAAAGTCATAAGTGACGGGAGTGAATGTCAAAGCCCAGAGACGACCCATTTTTGACAAGGTCGGAGACTCAGACAAACAGACAAGATAAACAGAGATGTGCCTGCAGGCATGCCCGTAGGCAGGGGCAAAATGCAAAGTGATATGCACAAAGCCGAAGATACCTCGTGATCATGCAAATGCAGCAAGCTGTAATGAAGCAAGTATTCTCAAATAGATGCAATAGTTTTAAGCAAGAATGCAAAGCAAAACTACATTTCATGCAGTTGGAGAATGCGGAGAATCATTGAATTCTCACTATGTCTCACACGGAGGGGATACAATACCCGTGCGGCTCGTCTGGTCGCACCAGCCTCAAATGAACCGTACATACAATACCGTGCCTGAAAAGAAGGAAGAAACTCAACAAGCACAACATAATTAGCAACATATGTTCAGTGTGATATCGAGCGCAGACAAATGCGGTGTTGATGGGTGAGTGCATCGCAATGCGAGAAGCAACGTGCGTGATAACGTGAGTTTAAGCATGGAGGCATGACAGTATCAAGGAAACGTGCATAACAATGCAAGTTATATGCATGAGAATGCAAGTGACGTGCATAACAATGCAGGACGAGTGCAAACTAGAATGCAAGTTTGTTGCAAAACAACGAGCCAAGTAATGCAAGTTTCTGACGAGGGTGACTCGATAGCGACCTCCAGTTTACCTCCCGGAGGGGTCGCAACACATTTAAAAAGGATACACCTCACTTTTGACGAATGACAATGAAAGACGCACTGAAAGTTGGAGTTGACGTGCCGGCGGTGCGATTTCACGACGGGAAGTGTACTTTTCTTGTACTTTTTCAGGTCCCGGGGACTCCAATCATCACCAAAATTTGCAGGGACCTTGGTGGTCGCCTAGGGGACACTGTCGGCTAGGTTTGAGGAAGAGGGGAGGCCACCGGCCAGGGGTGAAGGAGTGGGATGGCCGGCCTGCCAGAAAAGGTGGCCGGCCGGCCACCTGGCCCAGATCCGGGGCAGTTTGGTCCTTTTGCTCACATTTCTTTAAATATACAAAACCAAACACTTTAAGCTCATAACTCCAGCTCCGAAATCAGTCCCCCTACCTTCCCAAACCACTTTCTCTCTCAGATATGTGCTCTATACTCGTTTTCCAACGCTCCACGGAAGTTGTTTTCGCGAAATCTTTCAATTTTCGTCACTTTGAACCGATTAAATTTTGATTTCGGTGCTTCTTTTCTCATTTTCACCACTTGAGGTAAGTTTGTCTCAATATTTGGAAGATTTTCTCGGGAGTTGACTTTTGTTGACTTTTCCATGTCTCGAGAGTTGACTTTTGTTGACTTTTTCCAATTTTGGCTCATTTTGCTCCTTTTTGCAGATTTTTCGAGATGGCGGGTCATTTTTCGAGTTCGGCCGTTCAATCCCGAGAGGTATCATCACCAGGAGCACGTCCTTCCTCAGGCGGTTTTCTATCACTTCACTGACTTTGATGAGCGAGCGCCTGCAGATCTACTACTGCGGGAGCCAGAGTCTCACCTCTCTCATGAGGCACGAGAGGTATTTACTTCATTCTTACATTTCCTGCAATGTATTCTGCATTCTCCGTGCATTTCGTGCTTTTGCTATGTTTATCTGCCCATTCAAGCACACGGCTTGTTTTGAATGATTAGTCCATAACATTGTATCCCATTTGCATCTTGAACACATAGTTCAAATACTCTGACTTTCTAAACACACGGCCCATATATTGGTTGTGAACACACAGCACACACTTGTTGAGATTTGAACACACAGCCCAAACTTTGAGATGAACACACGGCCCACTGAAGGTGAACATGCAGCACACACTGATTGAGAGTTCAACACGCAGCCCAAACTTTGAGATGAACACACAGCCCATACTGATTGAGAGTTGAACACGCAGCCCAAACACTTGATCTCGAACACACAGCTCGTTGTTGAGGTGAACACACAGCACACACTGATTGAGAGTTGAACACGCAGCCCAAACACTTGATGTCGAACACACAGCTCGTTGTTGAGGTGAACACACAGCCCACACTGATTGAGAGTTGAACACGCAGCCCAAACACTTAATGTCGAACACACAGCTCGTTGTTGAGGTGAACACACAGCCCACACGTTGAAATCTGAACACATAGCTCAAACACTTGATGTCGAACACACAGCTCGCACTTTGAGATGAACACACAGCCCACACTTTGAAATCTGAACACACAGCTCAAACACTTGATGTCGAACACACAGCTCGCACTTTGAGATGAACACACAGCTCAAACACTTGATGTCGAACACACATCTCATACTTTGAGATGAACACACAGCCCATACTTTGAAATCTGAACACACAGCTCAAACACTTGATGTCGAACACACAACTCATACTTTGAGATGAACACACAGCCCACACTTTGAAATCTGAACACATAGCTCAAACACTTGAATTCTGAATACACGGCTCATACATTTGAACTTTCTGAACACACAGCCCAGATTCTATATCTGATTTGATTTTGCACACAGCTTATACATTTCATTTGCACGCAGCTTATTTATTTCATTTGCACGCAGCTTATTCATTTCATTCTGAAACTGAATACATGTGTTCATCCTGAATGCAGGTGACTTCTCGTACTACGCGAGGGTATGGCTCCAGCGCGGCGAGAGAGTGGTATGCCGAGCTCCCGGAGGTTGTCTGGGATTTGGTTGACGTGGCGGGGTTTGGGCCCTTTTGCACCGGGATATCTCGCTGTCCTGCCAGTAGGATACTGATGGGCGCTTTGGTAGAGAGATGGTGGGACACCACCAACTCCTTTCATTTCTCTGCCACCGGGGACATGACCATGACCCTGTTTGACTTCGCCATACTGACGGGCCTTGATGTGGGAGGTTGGGCTATCCCATACGACGAGGACATGGGCGAGTGGGAGGCCGCCTGGATATATTTATTGGGGGCTCGTCCGCCTGTTGATAGATCTTCGGGCAGAGTCCGATACACCTGGTTCTCTTCCCATTTCAGGAGGGAGGAAATGGAGCCTGAGACTCCTGAGGAGGTAGCGCAGTATACTCGCGGATTCCTGATGTTCCTCTTCGGCACCACTCTGTTCGCTGATAGGGGGAACACTGTCGGGCTCTACCTGCTGAGTGCTCTAGTAGACCTATCACAGGTCAGCAGATACGACTGGGGTGGCGCTAGCCTGGCTACTCTTTATTGTTATATGAGCGCGACCTCCCGCGGACGGGGGAACATGGCTGGCGGCTATTGGAGGGCCTGGGAGGTACCTTCTGTCCTCTTGATTTACATTTTTGCTTCTCATTACTTGTACATTGCACACACAGTGCACTTTACATTCTGTATCTTGCACTTTGCTCTCAGTATCTTGTATTTACATTCTGCACTCAGCATTCTGTATTCTGATGGCTGTTGCTCTGTTTTCCATAGCTATGGGTTTACGCGTACTTTTCGACGCTAGCTCCAGAGCTTGAGGTGGAGGTGCCCCTCACGACCCCGTATTCACTTGTATTCGAGGGCCAGTACCGGCCGAGACCTCGGGAGTCTTTCCTCTACCTGCGGCAGTATTTCGATACAGTGCGGACATCAGAGGTATTTCAGAACTCTCAGTTCTTTATGTTTCCAATCTTTGATTTATCTTGCACATTCGTAATTTCTGATCAGCTTATGCATTGGTTATCCGTAGATCACATGGCAGCCTTGGGTGCCTTTAGGTGGAGACCTCCGGTTCCAGTTTGCCGGAGCATGGGGTGCCTCCCGATATAGGATCCTATTTGAAGGGCCAGTCGGTAGGGCCTGGTTTTTGGGGGATCGCTTTCTGCGTCAGGTTTGGGGCTACACTACTCAGGACCTTCCCTCAGCACCCCCGGTCGATATGCGGACCGCTGATAGGCTTCTTCTCCAGGGTGTTATCGACGCCAGGTTGGGTACTGATGCATTCCTTCATCTCGAGGAGGGGGATTACACAACCTATCGTCACACATATTTGATGCCTCCATTGACGGGGGTCCGTACTCCGACGAGGAGGTCTGCTGGTATGCCCTCATCGAGCCGGGCTCGGGCTGCAGATGTCCCTTCCACCAGCAGGGCTGGCACATCTAGGGGTGGGGGTGGATTGGTTCCCCCGATTCCTCCGACTCATCATCATCCTGGATGGCCAGATATGCCGACTGAGTTGATGGGATGGCAATACGGGACTACCTCCCCGATTCCGATTCCGATAGAGCCTCCGATGCCTGGCCACCGATATGTCAGTGACCCTGACTCACCACCGGTATGTTCCACTGTTTTTCGTTTATCACACAGATACTTTGGCAGTTATTTACTCATTGATGACTTGAGCTTGTATCTGCAGCCGCCCAGGGAGTACATGGATGAGGTGCTCGAGATGGTAGCCTCACTTGAGGGCATGGTCCTGCGGAGAGAGGCGCAGTTGTCCATTATGGGTGTCCAGGTACCCTTTGCATTTATCATACTTCTGATGACATGTTGATCCTAAACATCTTTACTGCATTGATAGGCTGCCTGTGTAGAGCACATCTGACACGCACCACATTCATGCACTATACCTACATACACCCACTCTGTGTAGTTTGCTTGCATCTGTATCTGACATACATGTTTTGCCTGATGTATTCAAACTACATTCTTCATTTTCAGATGTCTCCGGTGTATGCTCAGTCACAGACCGGGCCATCCAGGCCTTCCCGAGGAGCTGGGCCATCTAGGCCTTCTCGGGGAGCTGGGAGAGGGGAGTCGTCTCGCGGACGAGGCAGACGCAGGGCGCACATCATAGAGGAGGAGCCCGGTGAGGAGGAGGAGGAGGCTGCAGATCGCCAGTCGGAGACATCTGCTGACAGAGAGGGTGGTTCCGATCCTGGTTCCGGGAGTGGAAGTGAGGCCAAGGAGGATCCCGAGGATGGCAGCTCCGACTCAGACGGTGATGGTGATGATGGTGCAGAGGCTGTTTCCCAGAAGAGGGCGAAGAGGGCCTCTTATTCCTGCTCCTGAGAGCATCGATGCATTTGTTTCCTGCTTTATTTACCTTTTTACTAGTAGTTGTAGCACATTGTACATTGTTTAGATAATTTTATTTTCTGCAAAACTTGTACCTTTGTTGTAAAAAGTGTTGTAACAAAGGAAGCATGATGGGATGAAACAGCTTTTGAAAAAGTGTTGTATTTTATGTTCTCAGCATCGCATCGCATCATTTTGTACGAAAATGAGATTGAACGGAAATGTGCATTGTGTATTTACCAGGTCAGGTAGTGAACCGACACAACAAACTAAACAACTTAACTCATCAAGAAATAACAGAATCTTAGCAAGTTTACAACTTGATAAGCAAAACAAAACAAAATTGATAAGTAAAGAGTAACAACTCAAATACACAAAACTTGACAACTCGATAAACAAAACTCGATAAACAAAACAGCTCGACCAACAAAACGACAACTCGATAAGCAAAACAACAACTCGATAAGCAAGAATAAACAACAACTCAATAAACAAAGTGTAGTTCGGACGATCTGGGTGACGGAACGCATTCGAAACTGAGGGAAATTGAGGCCTCCGGCACTCCCGATGCATGGAAATGCTAGGAACTTCCTTCCAGAGGGTAAAACAGGGCCAAAGACCCAATTTGCAGCATGGCCGGCCACCTTTGGGAACTGGCCGGCTAGCTTTTTGCATTGGAGAGAAGAGGGGTGGCCGGTCTGCCAGAAAATGTGGTCGGCCGGCCACCTAGCCCAGTAACCACCAAATTTTTGACACGTGTCCCCCGAACAGTGCCTTATCCTCTTTAAAAGCTCTAGCCTCGTGGTTGATTCATTTCATCTCAGTTTTGCACCAAAATGGAGGCGTTTCTTGTCGAAAATCTCACAGCTTGGATTGCTTCTTTAGATGGCTCGGAAAAGTTGAACTTCCGGGGTTTCGGCTTGAATGCACTATTCACACTGAGCCGTACTCCGCTGCACCTTCCCTTCCTTCATGCCGCGGTGAGGTTTTGGAACCCGGTGACACATGTTTTTAGCTTCGGCGGGCAAGAGGTATGTCCAACTTTCGAAGATTTTCAAGTTTTGATGGAATCTGAACGCTATGAAGAAATTTTGCCTTAGTTTCGCTTCGGCCATGCCCAAGCCTTAGGGCAGATGTGTGGGCTCAGCATGCATGACGCTCGGTCTCTGATCTGCAACGGGGAACTGGACATCCTGGGTTTGATTCATCGCTTTTCTGATGCTGGTGACCGCGGCAACCATTATTGGCAAGGTTTTCGGCAACACGCCATTTGCTTGTGTATGCTATCTCACTTTTTGCTTGCCCCAGGCTTTGGCGAATCTAGCATTCGTCTGATTGAAGTTGCTCAAGGCTTGAAAGAAGGAAAGAGTTGCATTGCCATGACATTGGCCGAGACGCTGATGGGCTTGGATGCTATCTATCCGCGCCGGGAGACGACCAGATTCGCGGGGAGCCCACTACTGCTGCAGGTAATGTTTCCCACCCAACCTTACATATATATGGCTCACGTCACTCGGCCCTCGAGCTCGGTTTTTCT
This sequence comes from Camellia granthamiana, assembly GCA_036172215.1. Lineage (NCBI taxonomy): Eukaryota > Viridiplantae > Streptophyta > Magnoliopsida > Ericales > Theaceae > Camellia > Camellia granthamiana. The sequence goes on along the minus strand of CM069906.1, from coordinate 139,728,676 downwards.
CACAAAACCCTTTTCTTACTTTTCTCTCATCGTACATTTCTCTATTCTTTATTCTCTCATTTTTCATCCCTCCCCAGGTATGGTTGATGGACAAACTGCAGGTTGTGGACTCTTGCCCAGTCTACTCAGCTCGCGGCTACTTCTTTCGACAACGCCTAGTCGATGCCCCTGACGAAGGGTGGTGGTTTGACTGGATGTGCAATTTGTTTGCAGATCACATTGCTTGGCGCTGTCCTTGGCTCAATCTCCCGGTGATGAGCTATAGCATGTCCCGGCTGATCAGGATCCAGTTGATTGGTCTGACCCACTGTGTGTTCTACTTTCCGTTCCGATTCCAATGCTAGTTTGGTCATGATCAGACTTGCCCGCCAGAGGGGATAGAGTACCCGGCTGCATTCCCGGTCCGAGGCGCACAGCTTGCCCGGTATGCGACAGCATGGAGGACTAGAGAGCTCCTGGCCCCCGCTCCCACTTTCAGTTGCACTTTGTCTGACGAGTGCTTAGATTGGCTTAATGAAGAGGCACAGATTGGGCCCAGCTTGGCATCAGAGGCTTCGACTAGCTCTGGGAGCGGGCGCAGGGATACCTGACTTATCTATGCCCCGGATTTATTGCTTTACCAATACTTTCAAGTTTTCTTTATGAATGTAATAAAAAGCAACTTCAATTTGTATGGAAGAGCAGGAGAACTTTGTTTTGAAATCAATGAAATTAAAGGTTGTGGGTACTGAAAATTTTCTGCTCTGGTCCAAAAATGGTCTTAGTTGTAAAAAGATTAATTTGAACGAAGTCAACTTTTATTAAAACTTTTCAAAACTATTTTCGATATGGATCAGAACTGGACACGCCTGAGATCTGTCACTGAGATGCACAACCCCAGGCCCCTGCAACTGGAAAGTTGCCCCTAGTCTGCATAGTACCGCAGCACTGCACAGCAACGGAAAGTTGCCCCTAGTCTGAAAAGCACTGCACCGGAGATGACGATGAATGCTGATGGACAAAGATGACCGAGATGATCAAATGGACAAAGTTGATCAGGGAAAATGTTTATGGCTGAACTTCAGGATGAAATTGCCTACGTATCCCAAAGATGGGAATCAAGCCTTACGTAGTTCAGGCTTAGGTTCGCTCGGGTATTTTCACTCTCCTTTTACGCTCTAACTTTTGCCAAGGCCGCCCTTTGCGGGTTTTCAACCTTGCAAGCTCAGTTTTTATAATTTCAAATTTTTTGTGCTCTGAGTTTTGCCTAGGTCGCCCTTTCGGGTTTTCGGCCTAGCGAGCCTCTCAAGGGTAATATTTCTTCAACTTGTCCATGTTGATCGACTGTGAGAACTCTAAGCCATCCAGGTCCATCAGAACCACAGCTCCACCTGACCAGATAGACTTAATGATGTAGGGACCAGTCCAATTGGGTCTGAACTTGCCCCTTGGGTCGTGGATGGGAGCTCGGTGGTCCTTGAGCACCAAATCTCCTTCTTTTAGATTCCTGGACTTAACTTTCTTGTTGAAAGCCCGGGCAATTCTGCGCTGATAACCTTGAACATGGTACAGTGCTTTCAGTCTTCTTTCATCAAAGAGCATGAGTTCCTCAAACCTGCTCTGCTGCCAATCTGCTTCGGCTATTTGACACTCAGCCAATACTCGCAATGACGGAACCTCAATTTCAATAGGTAGAACGGCCTCCATCCCATAAACCAATGAATAAGGAGTCGCCCCAGTAGAAGTTCTGATTGAAGTTTGGTAGCCCCACAGAGTAAACGGCAGCTTATCTAGCCAGTCCCGGTAGGTTTCCACCATCTTCTGCAATATGTGTTTGATATTCTTGTTGGCGACCTCAACCGCTCCATTGGTTTGCGGCCGGCATGTGGATGACTTATGAAAAGCCACGTTGTATTTTTCCAGCAAGTCAATCACTTCTTTCTTGAAGTGGGAACCGTTATCTGAAATTATCTCGTTTGGGACTCCGTAGTTACAGATGATGTTGTTTCTGATAAACTTCGCAACATGTGAAGCCTTCAACACCGCATAGGATTGGGCCTCGACCCACTTTGTAAAATAATCTATCGCGACCAGGATGAACTCATGCCCATTCGATCCCTTCGAAGTGACAGCCCCGATCACATCAATTCCCCAGACTGAAAATGGGCATAGTGAAGTCATATTGTATAGCTTCGACGGTGGAATGTTCATGCGATTTGCATGAATTTGACACTTGTGGCATCGCCGGACAAAACCGATACAATCCTCCTCCATGGTGGACCAGTAGTAACCCTGTCTGAGGATCTTCCGTGCTAGCATTACTCCATTCATGTGCGCACCGCATGCCCCTCCATGGATGGCTTTCATTAGACGCTTCGACTCTTCGGCATCGACACACAGCTTATGCATTCCCAGATGACCTCTCTTATACAGCTTACCCCCACAGATGATGAACTGAACGGCCATTCTTCTGATTGCCCTTTTATCCTTGGCATTTACCCCTGGCGGGTATGCTTCATTCTCCAGGAAATTCCAAATATCGTGGTACCAAGGGTTTTCGTCATGAACTTCATCTATAGCAGCAATAGACTCGTAGGCTGGCGTAAATTTCTGGTCAATGATGACTGGACGCATCCGGACTCCGAACGGGATGTCTAAAGAATCTGCGAACCTGTTGTTCTCTCTTAGTAGATGAGCAAAATTTAGCTTCTCAAACCGACGAATTAGCAAGTCCAAGGTTTGGTGATACATCATCATCTTTTCTTCTTTGACTTTCCAGTCTGCTTTTGCTTGAGACACAACAAGGTTCGAGTCCCCGATGACGTCCAACCGTCTTGCCCCTAGTTCCAGGGCTGCTGCTAGACCGACGATGCACGCCTCATATTCTGCTTCGTTGTTCGAGACTTTGAACCAGAGTTTGAAGGCTAGAGGGATACGGGATTTGTCAGGTGCTATCAGTAACACTCCTATCCCATACCCATACTGGTTTGATGCTCTGTCAAAGTACATCGTCCAAGTTTCATCGTCGATGTGCAAAATGGCTTCATCTGGGAATAAGTACTCGACTGCTTCACCCCTTTCTACTGGATGGTCGGCTAGGAATTCTGCTACTGCTCTTCCCTTGAATTATTTGCGTGTTACATATTTCAAATTGAATTCGGAGAGCAACAGTAACCAACGAGCTAGCCTACCCGTAAGTGCTCGTTTCTCGAAAAGATATTTGATGGGATCGAGTCGTGAAACCAACATTACGGAGTGAGCTAACAAGTAGTGCCGCAGATTCCTGGTAGCCCATACCAAAGCTAAGCAAGCCTTCTCCAACAGTGTGTAGCGAGTCTCATACTCTAGCATCTTTTTGCTCAGATAGTAGATGGCTCTCTCCACTTTGTCTTCAGATTCTTGTGCGAGCATATAGCCCATTGTGGTCTCAGTCACTGAAAGGTACAATATCAACGGTTTCCCTAGCTCTGGTGGTGACAACACGGGCAGGTTCTGTAAATATTCCTTGATCTGTTCAAAAGCAGCTTGGCATCGGCCGTCCCATTGGAATTTCTTGCCTTTCTTCAGGAGACCAAAAAGTGGTTCACAAGTCAAGGTTAATTTTGAGATAAACCGTCTTATGAATTGCACTTTATCCAGAAAGCCTCGCACCTCCTTTTCAGTCCTTGGTGGTGGCATTTCTAAGATGGCCTTGATTTTGGAAGGGTCGACTTCGATACCTCTCTGTGTAATCAGAAACCCCAGCATTTTTCCCGCTGTAACACCAAATGTACATTTCTGAGGATTCAGCCGCAACCGAAACTCTCTGATCCTTTGAAAGAACTTTTGCAAGGCGGTGTAGTGGCCCTCTCTATTTTTGGACTTGACAATCATGTCGTCCACGTACACCTCAACCTCTTTGTGGATCATGTCATGCAATATTGTGGTCGCGGCCCGTTGATAAGTAGCTCCAGCATTCTTCAGCCCAAACGACATGACTCTATAGCAGTATGTCCGCTACGAGGTGGTGAAGGCAGTCTTTTCCCGGTCTTCGGGTGCCATTACTATCTGATTGTAGCCGGAGAAGCCATCCATGAATGAAAGCAAAGCATGCCCTGCTGTGAAGTCTACTAACTCATCAATATGTGGCAAGGGAAAGTCGTCCTTCGGACTAGCTCTGTTCAAATCTCTGAAATCCACGCATACTCGGATCCTGCCATCCTTCTTTGGCACCGGAACGATGTTGGCCAACCAAGTCGGGTATTCGGATACTAGCAGGAAGCCTGCGTCAATTTGCTTGGTGACCTCTTCCTTAATCTTGAGAGCCCAGTCCGGGCGGATCCTCCTGAGTTTCTGTTTAACGGGTCGGGCCTCGGGGTCAAGAGGGATCCGATGCTGTACAATCTTAGGATCGATTCCAGGCATGTCTTCGTAGGACCACGCGAAAACGTCTTTGAAATCTTTTAATAAAGCGACTAAGTGCTCGCGTTCCTCCGAAGACAACGTGGACCCGATCTGGACCAGCCGCGGGTCCTCCTCAGTACCAACATTCACAGAAGTGATTTCATCAACTAACGGTTTAACAAATCTTTCCTGCTCTTGTTCAATTAAGCGTTGCAAAATCGGAGGAATTTTGTCCTTGTCGTTTCTCATCAAAATTTTGAAAGTCTGAGTTAATGCAATAAATCAAGGGCACAGAAAAGTACTCAGAAACCGCAGCTACTTGATTCTCATTAAGCACACCCAAGTCGTCTGATTCCTCGGTTACAATAGACTCAAAAGAGAAAGAAAAAGACGACCTGGACAAGATTGTGGCATCCGGGTTATCATCCCTAGGATTACCAGACTCAGACTCAGTCGAGCTGGAACCTGATTCTGACTCACAAGACTCGATGGAATCAGATTCCGGCTCACTACCTGACCCGATACTGCTGGACAAAAATCCCTCTTCATATTGCCAGATGAGAGAGGGTGCGATAGATGCATCCAAAATAGTTGCCAGTAGGCTCGCAGCCATTTCATCCCCAATCATGGAAACCGAGAAGTTATCCCCCAAGCACTTATGGTCGATTGGAGGATCTGAAAGTAGATATGCCAGTGCTACCCCTATTTCAATTTGAGCGCCCTCGGAGTCCACTGCCTTACACTGCTCAACCTCAGCTGATGGGTCTGTCTGCTCTTCGGCAACGTCATCCCCAGATAATTGCAGGTCGAAGAAGATCTCGAAACCTGGCACGCGCTTCTTCTCCGCGTTCAGCCATGGCTCTGGGAAGCCGCAAAACAGAAAGTCCTCTCCCTCCTGGACGAAGCGTCCGTTTAGGGTACCCTGAATGGGCCTGTGTATTAGCTCAAAAGGCTTCCCAGCCTGCTTTGCTCTGGCTCTTCCAGCCATTTCTTTTCCCTTCCTTAACCAATCCTCTTTGGTGGGCTGATAACCCAATCCAAAGGTATGAGGGTTGTGTGGCACTTCGGCCAATGCTGCGACGCCCTTCCGGCCGCTCCTTCCCAGTCCCATCCCAGGGATGTGTTGAAGTTTGTTCATGAGGTATACGGACTGAGCACTGATGTACACTCCCTCATTAACAACCATGATATTCTGTACAACTCGAGCCTCAGCCAGAGTAAACCCTGATAAGAACACATCCTCCATGCCGTGCTCGATTTCCAAGACTGGTGTAGACACTTCTGGCGGTGGATGGATTGATGAATTCCCGAAAACAATGGCCACCCCCTTCCCGTGAGGGTACTTCAGCATTTGATACAAAGTGGAAGAGACTGCTTTCACTTGGTGCAACCACGGCCGCCCCAACAGTAGATTAAAAGTTGCGGGAACGTCCAAGACATGGAATTCAATGTTATGTTGTCCTGGACCAACCTGGGTCTGAATTTTGACAGTCCCCATCACCTCTCTGCTGGTGTTATCATAGGCTCTGATCACTTGAGTAGTCGGCACGAAGTCCGCGAGCTTCAACCCGATCGCATATGCCGTCCTTGACGGGCACACATTAATGGCGGATCCCGTGTCGATAAGAACCACTGGCACCCACTTGTCTCTACATTCCACAGAGATGTAAAGGGGTTTGTTATGATTTGCGCCCTCAGGCAGTAGTTCTTTGTCTGAAAAGGTTAACATCGGGGAACCTCCTCCCGGAAAGACCAGTCCAACCAGCTGCTCTGGTGTGGTATCTATAGAGAGTTTGGCCTTGTCCATAGCAAATAGGACAGCCTGTCTGTGCACTTGTGAAGCCATAAGCAGTCCCCAGATGGAGATGTCTGCTTATATCTTCCTTAACTGTTTGAGCACAGCCTCCTCTTCAAGCTGTTTCTCCTTCTGTTTCTCAGCTTCTTTATCCTTCCCAGATGCCTCTGGCTGGTCCAGGTGTGGGGGCTTGAAATACCGCCCGCTTCTCGTCATATGGTCGACCTCTCCGACATACCAGGTGTCGTCTGGCTAATGGTTTCCCCAATCTTCATCTGTGTGGGCAAGACATAAATCATCGTCCTCCCACCACATTCCATCGGCCGCCGACAGACACCTGTCTGGCTCCGGTATGTTTGTACTCTCAGTACTTTCAGCCCACATGCCCACAGCATCTTCTGTCTTTGTGCACACAGCACTTTCGGTCCCCTCATGGACTTTGGCTTTTCGCACTTTCGGTCCCCTCATGGACTTTGGCTTTTCGGATTCTCTCAGAATCCCAAATCTTTTCTTGTTCTGCCTGCGTTAGCGCAGCTTGTTGTTCAGCTTTCCCTGCATTCACACTGTCCCAGTTCCGAGCGAAATTCTTCGTACCGGCGCTCTCCGGCAATGCGTTCTGACTTTCGACCCTTCTGGCCATAGCTAATATTCCTGCCCCTGCTGGGCTCTGTTCTGGTTGGAACTCTTCCACAACATCTGGTTGATCATCCAGCCATCCAGTAGCCCCTGCCGATTCCTCATAATCAAACCAGTTGACTGCCGTGCCCCCTGATTCTTGGTCATCGAAAAACTGTAGGTTGGCAAAGCCCTCTTCCACGACCGTTAAATCATCCGTCCCACTGCTCAAATCCATCCCCCCGGATCACACACAACTCTGCCTTCTCTGGCAATTCTATACCTGGCCTAACCTGGCCTGCTGACAGGATGTACTCACTCGGATCATAGGCTTCCTCAGCGAAATTCCCAGACTGCTCAATCTCAGACTCAACAATTCCACTCTCCTCTGAAGTCTGCCCTGTCCCATCTTCGATGGTCACCACTGTTGGCTCTGGTTGGGTTGTGGAGATGTCCAACATGCACAAAGAGTCAGTGCAGTCAGGAAGGAGCACCTCCGGCTTAGGTAGGTGGGATGGGGTGATATAGATACTAGGATCGTAAGACACGATCCCAGTTTGGATAAAGTTGATTCTGTTGGGAGGGGGAGCTTGGTTATGCGGTGGGAGAGGGTTTGTTGTGACATTGGGTTTGTCGGGAGGCGCAATCACCTGCTTGTCGATAAGATCCTGGATCTCGTGACGCAATCTAAAACAACGGTCGGTGTCGTGACCGTGTTGTTGGTGATACGCGCAGTATTTTGCTGGTCATGAGAGGGAGGGAGTGGATTTGGTAATGGCCTCGACTCTAGGGCTTCAAATGCTTTTTCCTGATTAATACCCCCAGAGCTTTGGACAGGGGCATATATAAGGGTGTGAAGGTTCTTTGGCCTCTGGGTTGGTATTTGGTGGTCCGTATATTGCTTCCGGATGCACCGGAGAAGGGTGTGGCTGCCATGGGTCTCGGAAGGGGAGGGGGAATGGTGGTGACCATGCTCACTAAAGCAGATTCAAGAAAATGAAGAAGAGTCAAACTTGATTTGTTTATTCATCAAAACAACTACACGTCTATCTCAATCATATACAGTATTTATAAACTAATATAGTCTATCTAACTATGGTTACAATAGACTATAGTTCTAACAACTTTACAACTGTTATAGGTGTCTAACAAAATGCCAGCTAATCTAACAGACTGTAGGTGAGCTGGAGTTAGTTAGCTAACTGCAGAGGAGCTGGAGCTGGTTTGGGCATGTTGATTCAACTGTTGCGGCAGTAATGAAGATGGAGACTGCAACTGAGGTTGCTTAACATTCCCCGTCAAGCTGACAGGAGAAGAATGAGCCAGAAGCTTGTGTTGAAGAAAGTTAAACTGAGAAACTGGAAGGGGTTTAGTGAGGATATCAGCAATCTGGTCAGCAGTAGCAAGATGTTTGATAAGCAACTGCTTGGAAGCAACACGCTCACGGACAAAATGATAGTCGACTTCAATATGTTTAGAGCGAGCATGAAAAATTGGATTACTAGACAAGGCAATGGCAGAGAGATTGTCACACCATAGAGTAGGTGGGTCAAGAGGAATGTGAAGATCCCGAAGAAGCATGCCAAGCCAGCTAAGCTCAGCCGAAGTTTGACCAAGAGCGCGATATTCGGCTTCAGTGGAAGAGCGAGAGAAACAGTGGGTTGTTTCTTTGCAGACCAAGAAACCAAGTTGGGACCCAGAAAATACAAAAACCAGTAGTGGATCTGCGGTCAATGGCGTTCCCAGCCCAGTCCGAATCTGAATAGGCAGTGAGGAACAAGAGGGGCCTGGCTGAAACTGAAGTCCTTGATCAAGAGTACCCTTCAAGTAACGCAATAAGCGTTTGACAGCATTAAAATGACTAACCATAGGAGCATGCATATGTTGACAGGCAGAGTTGACAGCAAAAGCAATGTCGGGGCGAGTAATGGTCAGATATTGAAGAGCTCCAACAATGCTGCGATACAAAGCAGGCTGAGCAAAAGGAAGATCAGAGTTGGAGAAGCTGGAGGATTTAGTAGCCATGGGAGAGGCATAAGGCTTGCAGTTAGACATCCCAGCTTTGGCTAAGATCTCAGTGGCATACTTAGATTGGTGCAGAAATAAACCAGCAGCAGAAGTGTGAACAGAGATGCCCAAGAAATAATTCAGAAAACCCAACTCTTTCATGGAAAAAACTTTATGCATTTGAGCAACCAATGAGGTAATATAAGAGACATCACTTCCAGTTAGCAAAATATCATCAACATATATAAGTAGAATGGTGATGGCAGAGGCAGTCTTCTTAATAAACAAAAGAGGAGTCACAATGACTAGCAATGAATCCTTGAGATAAGAGAAAATTGGAGAATGTAGAAAACCATGCCCGAGGTGCTTGCTTAAGCCCATACAAGGCTTTATGTAGTTTACACACCTTATGAGGATGAGAAGGATCAATAAAACCTGAGGGTTGAGTCATGTAAACTTCCTCATGAAGGACACCATGCAAGAAAGCATTTGATACATCCAATTGTTTGATAGACCAACCCAAAATGAAGGGCAAGACACAATAAAATGCGAATAGTGGGCTGTTTTGCAACAGGACTAAAGGTTTCTTGATAGTCAATACCTTCCTCCTGGAGATAACCTTTAGCCACTAACCGGGCTTTATAATGAGCAATGGAACCATCAGAGTTCTTTTTCAATCTATAAACCCACTTACACCCAATGACATTCTTGTTGGGAGGAAGGTCAACTAAGGACCAAGTGTGTTGAAGTTGAAGAGCATGAAATTCGTCATGCATAGCCTGAGTCCAATCTGAAGATTGAGAGGCTTCCTTATAGGAAGAAGGTTCAGTGGGAATATGAGCCAGATGAGCAGTAGGAGGAAGAGAAGTAGATTTGGACCGAGTGACCATAGAATGAGTGTTGGAGAATTCTGCAAGGATACACTGGACTGAGACTGCTGAAACTGTGGAGACTGAAAATGTGGAGACTGAAAATGATGTTTTTCCTCCTCGACGGGAGCTGGAACCTCTGAAATAGCGACTTCCACTTCGGTTAGAGAAATTTCCTCTGTAGCCTCTAGGAGAGCCATTGGAACCACCTTTATTAGAAAAGGATTTGGTAGTTGCAGCATAGGCAAACGGAATTTCTGATGCATGAGAATTTTTGCTTGTAGCTTCATATGAATCTCCTCAGAGCAAAGTAAAGAACTCAGAGTTGCAAGAGAAATGGAATCAGATCTGGTGCGGATGGAAGTTTTAAAGGCATTATACTCAGCCGGCAATCCATTCAAGATTAAAAGAACTATATCCTCATCATCAACAGAAGCACGGCTAGGAGTGAGCTGATCTGCTATGGTTTTGAACTCAGTCAGATATGCATCCATGCTTAAGCCTTTCTTAGTGAGATGATTCATCTTGTTCTTGAGTTGATGAACATGAGATCTAGAAAGAGAAGTGAACCGAGATTGCAGAACAGTCCATACCTCATAGCTAGTCTTGCAATGAAAAACAGAGGAAAATATTGCAGGAGACAGAGTAGCTGTTATGCAGCTAAGAAGATGAGCATCGATAGTCATCCATTGAACATTTTCAGGATTAGAAACTTCTTTGTTGCTTGCATCGCTGAGAGTAGATGATGGACAATCCTTGGATCCATCGACAAAATCAATCAATTTGGTTGCTCGTAATATATTCTGCCATTGATTCTTCCAGACGATGTAGTTAGTTGAATCTAACTTTACTGTGACAAAGGAATTGAGATTTGATATAAGGAGTGCGAGATTGGAAGGTATGGATGGAGATGCAGAACTAAGAGGAATCTGCCATGGGAGAGAAACTTGAAGAAGCTTCGAAAAGGAAAGAGGAAAGCTCGTTGGAGCTAGGGCTCTGATACCATAAAGCAGATTCAAGAAAATGAAGAAGAGTCAAACTTGATTTGTTTATTCATCAAAACAACTACACGTCTATCTCAATCATATACAGTATTTATAGACTAATATAGTCTATCTAACTATGGTTACAATAGACTATAGTTCTAACAACTTTACAACTGTTATAGGTGTCTAACAAAATGCCAGCTAATCTAACAGACTGTAGGTGAGCTGAGTTAGTTAGCTAACTGCAGAGGAGCTGGAGCTGGTTTGGGCATGTTGATTCAACTGTTGCGGCAGTAGTGAAGATGGAGACTGCAACTGAGGTTGCTTAACACTCACCTCCGAAGTTATTGCAGTTGCAGAGCCACTCGGGCCGGCATTGTTATTGCGGTTGAAAGTCCTCCTTGGTTGCTTCCTATCTTGGTCGATCAGACCCTGTTTTATTGCATCTTCAATTTGTACCCCCATCTCGTGTAGATCTGAAAAAGTGGGGAACGGGAGTACAATCATCTTTTGCATCAGTTTTGGCTGGAGATTGCGCACAATCATCCTGATCTGGTCCTTATCGGTGGGCCTTGAAGTCATCATCGAGGCCTTCGCTCTCCACCGGGTCACGAAATCCAAGAAACTCTCCTTGGGCTCCTGCCTTGTTGTTTCGAGATCACGGGTTGTAATCTCAATTTGGGTGTTGTAAGAGTATTGCGCAACAAAGGCTTCAGCCCATTTCATCCCAACTCCGCTTGACATCATCCTCCAACTTCGCATACCAGATGGCGGCCACCACCTGACAGGGTCCGGCCGAATAGTGAAAGCTTCTGGGGTCTGGTTAGGCCCATTGGTCGTAGTATATCTGAGAATAGCCGGAGGTGGACCATGGGATCCCCAGACTCGTCGAAGCGATCGATCTGCGGCATTTTAAATCTATCCGGTAGCGTCACGGCCACATCGGTATATCCGTCTTCGATATCCGGAATAGCCTTTACCCCTTGTGATTTTTTGAATAGCTTCTCGAGCTTGCTCAATTTTAGTGCTATTGGGTCTATTTCGAACTCGAAGGGAGAGTCCGGGTGGTTGATAGGCGTAGGCGCCTTGGACAGTTGAGGCAGAAGTAGGGGCAGAGCCGGCCCCGTTGGAAGGTCTGTGTCCTCCTGGACGTTCTGGACATTTGGCAAGGTATTCTGGGCATTTGGCAAGACATTCTGGGTAACTGGTGCCTGCTTGGTAGCGGGACCCCTGGTGGGGGAGGAACTGGATGTGAGGTTGATGCTCCGGCTTGCTGCTGGAGTCTAGTGATGAGCTCAGGCCTTGCTGGGCCATGGATTGTGGCCTGCTGTTTAGAGAACTCCGCTTGGCGGACAGCGTCCTCCTACCATTTGCTTCATGCTCTCTTGGAGCTGTCGCATCATGTCTTTCCATCCCGGCTATATTCTGCTGATCTTGCTGACTGACTGGTATGTGTATTTCTATGGCAGATACTGAGACCTCAACCCGACTGTTTACTGCTAGGGTGGACCACTACTCTGGTAATCTCTGCTCAGACACACTGCTTTTCCTTGGCCTTCTTTTGACAACTGGGGGTAGAGAATGAAACACTGGCTGTCCGTCAACCAGATCCTCGGATCGATTGAGCCGACTGACCTCTTGTCCAAAGTGCTTGGGGAATATCTACTGGGTCGGAAGCAATTGTGCTAAAACTGTCCTAGCAAAAAGATAAATAAAGCAATAAGGAAATAAATAACTAGATAAACGAACAGCATAACAGCTTAAAATAAATACACAACACACAGCTAGGCATAACAACACACGGTCGATAAGCTGAATACACACTGTCCTCAAACACTGATCACTATTCCTGAATCACTGTTCCCCAAGACTGAATCTGATACCCGCAGATAACTGATTCTTGAACACTGACTGATGCCGCAGGCCTGGTGCCCAAACTTATAAATTGATACATGCATTTCCCTGTAGAGACGCACTCTAAAAGCACATAGCAGATAAGTGAGAGCCAAAACACCCCTATGTTGGGGGTAGGGTTTCCCTGTCCTATTTTGTCAGGAGCGAGGGTAGGGTTTCACTACGCACGCAGCGATTTCAAACAACCTATATTAGGTAAGCAACCTGTCCTAGTTTGGAATGGTCGCTATGGTTCCGAATATGCACTAGGTCGAACGGTCAAAAGGGGTGCCCCGGTAAAACCGGGGTTTGTGTTCCCATACTGGCAGAGCCCACAATCGGTCAGCCTTATGGTCATGCCTTGACAAGACAAGCCTCTGGCAAACCGTTCAGGAATAGCAGATGGCAAACACGGTGTCCTAGGCGCACCAATGCAAATGCAATGCAAAGAAACACATAAGTGTAGTCAAAACAAGATATCATGAGTTCGAGTCAAGTTCTCTAAATCCCCAGCAGAGTCGCCAGAAACTGTAGACGTCCCCGAATACCCCCGGGAGGGTTGTCCCGTTCCGTTCGTTTTGGGCTCACTACAGTTCGGACTCAAATGTCACAGTTCTAAATCTTGAACCAAAGAGTCCAAATCCGGCAAATCATTTTTGAAAACAGATTTTTTTGAAAAGAAGTGCCAAACATGGACTGCTTTGCTAGATACAGAGTCCCCACCTAAATATTTTATTTTGGGAAATTTAGGAAACCCTGACTCGTGCCTAAGGCCACGTGTCTGTCATCACCAAAGTTGCCTCGGCTCGGGAACTTGGGTACGATTGGGGAAGGTCACTTCGTGAGCACCCCGCTCGCCCGATCAAAGATCGACCTCTACTAACCATGATATCTAGTTTTGAAAACATTATGCGTTCTTATTCCGGTTATTAGCCTAGATTTACTATGTGATGCGCACAGCATACAAGTATAGACTGGGTCGCCTGAATTGGAACAAAACATTTCCTGTTTATTTTTTGAAAGTGGTTTGCTACTCGCAAGTAGGCTTAAAATGCAGATTTTGCCACCCACAGGTGGGCTTTAGAAAAAATGGTTTTGCCACTATCTAGTGGGCTTAAAACTCACAGTGAATGAATTGCTCCAACCCAGATAACCCAACCTTCACCCACAGGCATTCAGGCAGTTATATCACATAAGCACATAGCCTCATGGTAAGCATGCTATCATGGCAGTCACTCACACACATGCAAGGATACTAAAGCATAAAACTTACCGAGTACTCCAAGCCAAAACAGAAGCTAATTAGAAATCCATGCATGATCCTAATTATACAGAAATGCCTAATGCAACACATGCAAAATGCAACTAAGATCGGCTCGGCTATTCTAAAGATGGCATGTGAAATGCTACAACTAACAAGTATTCAACTCGGAATTGAAATACAATGCAGTGAGTATGATGCGCCGAGCCTGGTGCATGCAAAACAGATGAATGAATGCAAACATGCTATCATACTGTATGCCAATTGAAACATGCCCTAATCTAACCATCATAAGCTGGTAAATAAAAGGGAGAAAGACGTGGGGTTCGAAGACATACATCACACGTACGCACACTTATTACAATTGTGCCCTCGCTCGGAGGGTCCGAATAAATAATACAGTCCCGAATAAATGGTACAGTCTGAATAAATACAAAGCCCTAATTAATTAACAAATTAATCTATTAAAGCAGTAAATTGGCATGCAAGCTTGTGGACTGCCTCAGCTCTGCTCCGAATGATAAATGATGCATACTTGAGTTGCCTTGCGCGGAAATCCACTGTGATGCCTCGGTTTGCCTCTATTTGCAATTGTTCTCAGAATGCTGTGCAATGCTTTAGAAAGCTGTTGATCCTTGATCTGCTGCAACAGAGAGCAAGAAAGGGGGCATGGCAATGTATTTTTGCATATGTATGCATGCATCGATCCTCGTGCCATCAATCACGCATCTCGATGCATGATGGCCGAGGAGTCGATTTGCATGACTCAATATGGAATGAATGCACATGAAAACACAACAGGACCGAGACTCCATCATAGATAATCCGGAGTGTCAGTGACTGGGAATTGAGACACGTTCCGTCACTCGGAGTACGAAACGTACCTCGTTTCCCATGCTCGGGCTAACTCCTATCCCAAACACAATGCAATATGCATGACATGCATGAATGCAACTAACATACATCCTAGCATACACAATGCTATGAAATGGCATACACAATGCTCGATGTAACATGGCATACATAATGCTCTAACATACAACCTAGCATACGCAATGCTATGAAATGGAATGGCATACAAAATGCATGATGGACTTACACCAATATGAGTGGACCTCAGCCACACTCACATCAGTGGCCATTAGATGAAAATGAGATGCTCGAAATGCGTGCGCACATGCGCGCAAACCGAGGACCGAACCTAAGGCATCAAATGCCACTCTACCAAAGCATGGCAAGGCATGGAATATGGCATATGAACATGCAAATTTCAGCACTGAAATATGATGCTAAATAGTCCCGAAACATGGAAAAATGGCACCCGATGCATGAGATGAACCCCGAAACTCAAAACTAGGCACATACAATGGCTTATAGCTATACAAAGCATGCATTATTTGAACATGAAGTCTAAAGACAGAGCCGAGGCAGTCCCAAAACATGAACTTTTCCAGTTTAAAGCATGGCCAAAAGATGCTAGCAAGATGACTTAAAAAAGGCATGCAACTTTGACTAGCAAAGATGGTTTACATGGCAAGTGCATGAAGCGCATGGAATCTCATCAAACCAGAAAAAATTAGTGAACAAAACATGCCAAAATATGCCCAAATAACCACTGAAGTGAAGCCAACACATGCAAAAATGATGAGCCCCTTTAGAGGGCTATGCAAGGGATTATTAGGCACATACAAGATGGACACTTAGCATGGCACAAAAAACTCTGAAAATCAAATATGATAGTCCCAAAACTCACTAAATTGACCTTGGAAAGTGACTTCAAACTATGCAAGATAGGGCCTCTTTGGAAGGCCAAAATGACCACCAAACAAGGCAAGGAGAGAGGGGGTCACCCCCCTCTGATTTGGAGGCTCAAAACAGTGTGCTAGCCACTAAAAATCCACTGGATTTCAGTGGCTAGAAGGCCAAATGAAGCATGCAACAAGGGCTTAGGTGTAAGGCTCAAAATAGGAGACAATCAAGCATACAAGGAAGCATATGACCTCAAAAAAAATGGAACCTTAAACAAACTTGAAGATAAGATTAAAACAAAATATTTTTCAGTTTATGACAACTCTCAAAAATGAACACAAGTAGGGCTAATCTATCATGCAAAAATGGCCCTAAAAGAGAGATTAGAGACAAGGGACAGCAGCTGGCCCCAAATAGCAAAGAGCCCTTCAACAAAGTTGAAGAGGGGCTCAAAAAAAGGTACTTTACAGTTTATATCAAGTCTCGAAAATAAACACAAGTGGGGCTAAAACAACATGCAAGAAAAAGGCCTAGAAGAGGGATAAAGTGACAAGTGGTAGCAGCTGGCCTCAAACAGAGGAGAGCCCTTCAACAAAGTTGAAGAGAGGCTTAACACAAGATATTTTACAGTTTATGACCAAGTCTAAAACAGCTCACAAATAAGACTAAAATACCATGCAAAAATAGGCCTAAAAGAGAGATTAAACACAAAGGGTGAGGAGAAGACCTCAAACAGTAAAAAGCCCTTGATAAAACATGAAGACGAGCTCAAAATATGACTATTTACAGTTAAGGTCGGAGCTCAAAAATGCAAGCAAGTATGGCTTATAGATGAAGCAAGAAAAGACTAGAAAAGGACTCACCCTTCTAGAACCAAACTTCAGCAGCTTTTGGACCAAGGAAAGGTGCTCCTAACCTCTGAAAAACAACCTCAGGTTGCTGGAAATGGAGTGTGGGTTGATAGGCTATGAGTTGGTGTAGAAAATGATGTAGAAGCAAGGGTATTTTGAGGCTTGGAGTATAGAGAGAGGGAGGCTTTAATGCAAGAGCTCCAATGGATTTTTGTAACCCTTCAAAATGGAGCTGGGGGCTGGCTTTATAGAGGAGAGGAGTGGAGAAAAGGGGGGGAAAATCAAATTCAAATTTCCCCCCCAAAAGACCCCCCCTCGGATACAGGATCTGGAGGGAAACAGAGGGTACAGCTGTAAGTAACCTGGAGAGAGGATTCTGGCCGGCTAGGTAGAAAAGGTCCTGGTGGCCGGCCGGCCACCTCCCCTGGCCGGCTGGCCAAGGTCAAAAGGGTCAAGCCTAGTTAGTGGCCGGCCACCCCAAAAAGGTGGCCTCCCATGTGTGTACAGCACAAATATGTGGAGAAAAACTAGAAAAAGTGAACCAGGAGAGAGAAAAGCTAGCTTTTTTAGAGGGGTTCAAAAGGGTCAGGAATGATTGATGGCCGGCCAACCCATATTGGTGGCCTCCCAGGTGTGTACAACACAAATATGTGGTTTAGGGTTAGAAAAAGTGGCCCGGGAATGGTCAACACCAGCTTTCTAGTGAGGAAAACAGGTGACGAAGAGCGATGAAGGAATAAAGCTGGTAGTCGGAACAATTGCTGGCCTTCCACCCTTCTACAACCTTCCTAACAATGAAAATGAGGTCTCTGCCAAAAATGGACTCAAACCGATGTAAAACGAAGGTTCGGGGGCCAAAACGCGCGGTCCGGGACCCCGAAAACTGACTGTTAGGCACCGGAAGTGGCATTCGACCACGAAGTTGGTTTCTCGAGCCACAGTGTCCCTCAAAAGGGAGGAAATAAGATGTACGCAAAAAACTGGAGCAAACGGAGGTGGTTAAGCGGTCCCGAACCGAGGCACACGGCCAACGGCTCTGAAAAATCGAAAACCGGGCTCCAAACGAGAAAAATGGCCTACGACCACAAAACGTAGCCTGCGGCCACTGAGAGATGGTCTACGAGACCTCTCCCTCCCTTCAGAAAGAGAAAACAAAGAAAACAGGGCCTGGTTCGCAAACCGAGGCAAGGCATAAAAGAGTCCGGAAGTCTGGAGGCAAGGCTCGTAGCCGAGACTCTGAAGCTTCTGAACGAGCACGATATGCAATATCACCGAGCGCTCAATCGGTGACGTCTGAGTCTTAAGGTCGGTCAAAAATGGGGTGTCTACAGGTACGTCTGGATTTGTGTATAAGACGGGGCTGAATGCGATATAAGAATTTTGACTCTCCAGGTCCAACTATTCGGCCTCTTTACGTCTCCCGATATTCGGCCCCCACAGAGAGCTTTGGACAAAGTCATGTAGAGGGGATTAAAGACCCTCTGGCCTCGGGGTGGGTACTTTGCAGGTTGCGGAGTAGTTCAGGATGTGCCAGCAAAGGGATTGGCAGGTGCTAACTGGGTTTGATGATCTCTTCCAAGTGTAGGGTCGGAGTTAAGAGAGGTGCTTCTGGTACGACAGCCCTTTTTTCGACTTGCTCCTTGATTCAAAATGCTCTCATCCCGAGAGGCAAAAGTGTCATCCACAGCCTTTGCAACAACTATGAGCACTTGCTGTCTGTTCAGCCCTTTGACCTTCAATGCCTTGATAGCCCACCGAAGTTGTGCATACGGATCAATACTTGCCCGACCTCATTTTTACCACTCGCCTCCCCTTTGCCAAGGGATTGGGTCGTTACATTAGAGCGGAACCTGGTTGTTGCTGACATGCCACCACCCAGATCTGAGAGGGCTTCAGGTTGGCCCTTTTCAATTGCCGCTTGCCCCAAGATTGAGGAGCCTTTTGGATTGAAATTTTTGGCTCGTGATGTGGTTGATGATGGAGCCGAAATCCCAAAGGCTAGATCTACCACAGTTCTCTGAAGATCTTCAATCATGCTCATCAGCTCAGACATAGTGGGTTCATGGGTTTGAGATGATTGGCGTTCAAGTGCATCCATCATGCATAAGTCCATGCCGACTGGAATGAACACCTCAGGCTTGGGTAGATGAGCCGGGGTGATGTATATGTTGGGGATGTAGCCGGATGGCAATGTATGGACTAGATTGAGATGTGGAGGTGACGGGTCAGTGGTGGCTTGAGGTCCTTTTGGTGGAGCTATGATCTCTTCGTCAATAAGATCCTAAATCTTATGATGGAGGTGAATGCAACGGTTCGTATCATGACCATGTTGTTGATGATAGACACAGTATTTAGCTGGATCATATCTTGGAGGAAGAGGATTCGAGAGGGGTTGGGGTTCTAGGAGCTCTAGCTACCCTTCTTCTCGTAGTATTTTCAAAGCTTGAGAGAGACTCATATAAAGAGAATGAAAATTTCAAGCTTGGGGCCAATTTGAAGTGATTAGTTTTTGGCCTTTATCGAGAGGAGGATTTTTGATGGGTATGGTTGCAGTGTTTACTTTTTTTGAGCATTTTATAGCTGCGCCACCACTGGTAATAGCATCAGAAGCACAAATGACATTTTTCCTCCTAAACACATTACTTTCCACAATGTGCCCTTGTCTGATGGCATCCTTGATTTGAACCCCAATGTCCTGGAGGTTCTTAAAGTTGAATATCATATTCTGCAATGTCTCGGCTTGCCTAACCATATCTTGCTGCAACGAATCCATTGATTGCTGAAAATGGATCAATAAATCCTCTAGATTCGTCGGCAACTGAGCCATGATAAGAGTAGATGCTTGTACTCCGAACAGAGGTGATGTGACTGGTGACTGCCGGATCAGTTGAACCAATGAGCCCTGTCTGGCCTTTTCTTTGCCTTGCCTCTAGTGAAGGAAACACTGGTTGCCCTTGAACTAAACCTCCTGACTTGACAAAGTCTATCAACACAAGTCCAATGTACCCAGGGGATATCGGAGCCTTCTGAAGCTATAGTTCCAGGACTACTTTGTAAAAGAGAAAAACAGATAGCATCTCAGCCTGATTTCACGAGAACAGATATAAGCATAGCTGAATGACTGTGCTCTCTACTGAATTCTGCCCCAAATTTTTTCTGCCTCAAAACTGATATCCCCAAACTAATACCCAGACTTGCAACTGATACATACATTCCTGTAGAGACGCATCCAACAGCACATATCAAGCAAGTAAGAGCCAAAACACCCCTATGGTGGGGTAGGGTTTCCCTGTCCTAGTTTCGTCAGGAGCTAGGGGTTCACTATGCACGCATACAGTTTCAAACAATCCTGCATTCGAGTAAGCAACCTGTCTTAGTTTGGAACAGTCTCTATGGTTTCCGATATGCAACTAGGTCAATTGGTCAAAAAGGGTGCCTCAGCAAGACCACCTAATATACCTCTTGCTCCTAACACTGAGAAGTGAAAGGAGGATCAAACGGTACAACGATGATCCAGATCTAAGGTTTGTGTTCCCATCGTGGTAGAGCCCGTAGCCGGTCAACCTTATGGCACGCTTTTCTAAGCAAGCCTCCGGCAAACTGTTCAGGAATAGCAGATGGCAAACACTGTGACTTAGGCGCACCTATGGAAATGCAATGCAAAGAAACACATAAATGTAGATAAAAAAACATATTATGAGTTTGAGTCAAGTTCTCTAAATCCCCAGCAGAGCCTCCAGAAACTGTAGACCCGACTTTCTTCGCGCGCCCCCCTTTCGAAAAGGCGCGAATTGGTCTTACTACAGTTTGGACTCCTATCACAGTTCTGAATCTAATCTCACAAAGTGCAATGTGAGACTGATAAACACCAAAGAGTCCAATCCAGCAAATCATTTTGGAAAATCGATTTTGAATCAAATAATGCCAAAACTGGACTGCTTTGCCAGATTACAGAGTCGCCATCTAAATATTTTGTTTTTGGAAAATTTAGGAAACCCTGACTCGTGCCGAAGGCCACGTGTCCGTCATCACCAAAGTTGCCTCAGCTCGGGAACTTGGGTATGAGAGGGGAAGGTCCTGAAATGAGCACCCCCGCTCGTCCGATCAAAGGATCGGCCTCTACTAAGCATGATATGTTGTTTCATAAACACATGTGTTCTTATCCAGATTATTAGCTAACTTTACTATGTGATGCGTACAACATAACAAGTATAGACTAAATCGTAATAATTAGAACAAAACAACTCATGTTTGTTTTTGAAAATGGTTTGAAAGTGCCACTCGTAAGCGGGCTAAAGCGCGGATTTTCCACCCTCAAGTGGGCTTGAAAACATGATTTTGCCACTTCGCAAAGTGGGCTTAAAACTCACAATCATCGAGTTGTTCCAATTTAGGCAATCAAGCCTTCACCCACAGGCATTCATGTAGTTTAACACATAAGCAAATAGCCTTATGGCAAGCATGCTATCATGGCAATACTCACACTCATGCAAGTATGCTAAAGCGTAACACTTACAGTGTACTCCGAGCTAAAACAAAAGCTAGTTAGAAACCATGCATAATCCTAACTATGCTAGATGCCTAATGCAACACATGCAATAATGCAACTAAATAGGCTCGGCTATCTAAGATGGCATATGAATGCAACAATCGATACACGTATTCAAATAAGTATTGAAATACAATGCAGTTGAATGATGCGCCGAGCCCAGTGCATGCAAGACAAATGAATGATGCAAACATGCAAAGCATAAGGCATGCTAATTGAAACATGCCCTAAAACTAACCATCGAAAGCGGTTAAGTAAAAGGGAGAAAGAAGTGGGGTTGGAAGACATGCACACACACACGCACGCTTATTACAACATTGTGCCCTCGCGAAGGAGTGTCCGAATAAATAAGCTAAGCTACACTGAGCGAAGCTAATCAACTAATCTAATTAAGCTAA
This sequence comes from Camellia granthamiana, assembly GCA_036172215.1. Classification (NCBI taxonomy): domain Eukaryota; kingdom Viridiplantae; phylum Streptophyta; class Magnoliopsida; order Ericales; family Theaceae; genus Camellia; species Camellia granthamiana. The sequence continues at coordinate 139,707,341 of CM069906.1, read as the reverse complement.
TTAGACTAATTATTACAAAACAAAATAAATAAATAGCTAAGCTAAGCTACTTAATTATTGCAACACTTAACTAATTTGCACACTAATTAATTAAATTACAATACAAATGCTAACTAAACATGTAAAACATTAAACCACACTGCCTCAGCTCTACTTTGGAAAGTAGAGATGCATGCATTCGGTTTTCGCCCCGAAAAGCCCACCGGTTTGCTCTTGAGAGGCTCTGTTTGCAAGGTTACTCCAAAAACTTTCTGCTCTGCCTTACCAATTCCATGCTGAGGAATGCACCAGTGGCCTATTGGCCATGAGGACTTGCTGTCAGCCACCTGCCAGCCAAAGAGAGGCACTGCCAGCCAAGGATGAAGCACTACTGGCCACTGGTGTGCTGAATCACCATTCTGTAACAGAGCTCAAACAGAGGAAAATGGAGGGTCTCCTAAGGATATGTTTGTACTACACCCTCTCCTTATTATCTCAAAACATCAAAGGAGTGGTACTCTTGGATCCAAAACCACCAATCAAGCATTTTCAATGCATGATGGCCAAAGATCCAAGTTGTACACTTCCAATAAATGCACAAAACAAGACTCTGGACCACTACCATATCATGGATGATCAAAGGCAATGGAGACAAAGGAGATTGGCTCATTTCATCACTTTGAGTATGAAATGGGCCAATCTACCTTGTGTTCAATATAACGCCCGATTGAACACAATGTAATGCAACCACATAACATGCTTATCTTGGTCATGTTTTACTTGATTCATTTTATTTACTCATTTTAGCATTACCAAGACATTCTTTAGCCGGTTAAGTCCAAGTGATTATCCTCTAACGAGAGAGAGGGTTAACCAAAGGATGGTTTAAGACATGAGAGAGATCATGCCTTTGACTAGTAGAAACCCTCAAAAGAGAGTTAAAGCCATTGAGCACAAGCTCTATCTCATGCTTAAGCATAACCTAAAGGCCAACAACCCTCAAAGTAAATTAAAAAGTGAAAAAATGAGGGAGGTTGCAGAATTTCAGTGCTGAAATGGCATGAAAAACAAGACTATAACATGCAAACAACTCATGCACAACATGTTGATAGACTTAAGCATTAAAGCTAGTAAAGAGCTTTACACCAGGACCATGCAATATCACACTCAAATGGCCAAACCAGCCCTAGACAGACCTCGAACATGCCAAAATAGAGGCTAAAATGTGCTGAGATGGTAGCATGAAAAACAAGAAAATCATGCTCATGTATTGGCTCATAAACAAGGCTCAAAGCACAACTCTCAAAAGCAATGAAAGAGTGAAATATGTGAGAGTGTGACAAAGATATATGCACTGAAATCACATGCTAAATGATGCTAAAACATGTAATCATCACAAGCAAAGCATGTTAGGGGCCTTAGAACTCAAAGTTAGCAAGGGCCTTTGCACTACAACCATGCATAACAAGTCTCATATGACCAAGACTACTCAAAGCAAAGTTAAAGCATGTCAAAACATTAGCAAAAACATGCTGAGGTAGAGCTAACACAAGCTAGAATAATACGCTAACTCATTAGGCATGCTAGGCTAGTAAGCATAATTACACTACAAGTGCAAGAAGCAAGCAACAAGTGACTTAACCAGCCAAAAACAGAGTTGAAACATGCCAAAATAAGACCTAAAACATGCTTGAATAAGCTACAAAAAGGTAGAAATACATGCTCACATGTTAGGCCATCTATACTTGCAAAGAAGACATAAGGAGGGGAGGCTACCCCCTCCTATTTTGGACCTCAAAACATGGTTTTCACCACTAAAATTCCCCTGGAATTCAGTGGTTAAAAGGCCAAAGAAATTTGGTTTGCAATGTGATGAAAGATGGCACAAGAAGCTACACAATCTAAGGAACAAAAGGGAGAGACAACCCCCTAACACAAAATAGGCTCAAACTACCATTTTTAGGAATGAAAAATAGAGTTTTTTTTTTCAGTTCAAAACCACCCCAAAAACAGCACAAAAAGATGGCAAAAAACAAGTATGAAAACAAACTTAAAGGGTGATAGTTATACCTCTTGAAGGGAAGAGTGATTCTTGGCACCAATTCAAGACAAAAGCCTCTTAAGGAGCTCCAAGATAGCTTCAAGCAACTTTAACCCAAAGATGAACCACTTTGGTCAAGGATTTATAGGCTAAAGTTTCATGTATACAAGCTTCTAAGCACCAAAGCTCAAGAGAGAGAGGTTCTAGAGCGAGAGGCTCTCAAAATTTTGCTCCTAAAATGTTTCTCACCTTCAAAACAATAGAGAAAGGCCTCCATATATAGCAAAAAGAGAGCCTTGGGTTGAAAATATCCCAAAAGGGACAGCTGTAACAGCTAGAACAAAAATATCTGCCAAAAACTGACTTTCTGCATCAATGGCCGGCAAGCCATCATTGATGGCCGGCACTTCATCATCCATGGCCGGAAAGGGTCACTCTTGGATGGCAGGGGGCCGGAAATGGCCATTCATGGCCAGCACATGGCCATAAAATCCCATTTATGGCCAACATCCTCCACCTCTGGTTGGCCAGAAAAATCTGCTTTTTGGGCCCGACTTCAACCAGACATATCTCCTTCATATGGACTCCTTTGCAGGTCATTCTTGAGCCTAAATTGAATCCCTGGAAGTCTTCTTTCCAATGGTGGCAGCCTCACATCAAAATTCCAATTGTGCAAAAAGATATGCCTCTTTGAGTGAAGACTGCTCAGTTTCGATCCTACCCGGATTCATGCCCAACTTCTCCTAAGCTAGTTTTCTTCTCTCCTCTCCCATTTTCTTCAACTCCAAACCCCTAAATAAGGTGCTTTGAAATAATGTTCAAAGAGTTCACCTCTCTTTCATTCATTTCAACTTTGTCCTTGCTCGGTTTACCGAAAAATGCAACATTTAACAAAATGCGAGCGTCTGAACATTGTAGCAACTTTTTCAAAACATTTTGAAATAGAGGGTTTAAAGGTCTAAAACCTTTTGGTGAATATCATTTTGGTCCAAAAAGGGGTATGAGGTTGGGAGTTGAAGCTCCTCTTGCCGAAGAAATCGAATCTTTGCACTGCACATCTTTCATCACCAAGTAAATAATTAGTGGCGACCAAGTCTTAAGGGCAGTCAAAAATGGGGTGTCTACACTTCATTTCCAAACCTAAGCTTGTTTTGGCCAAGTGTTCAAATTCCGTTCAAAACTCTCTTTCGAAACTTTCTTTTCGCGCTTTGTTCCGAATATTTTTGTAGTGTTCCCAGGCTCACTTTTAAACTTCAAAATGAAACATTTTCTCAAGAAATGATGAGAATTCTGTTGAAAAGTCCTGTTTCATGCAAAGTAGGCAAGCGTTGGCTATTGTTTTGGCTGGCCGGCCAACTTATTGGCTAGCGAGCCAACTTTTTGGCTGAATTGCCAAATAATTGGCCAGTCGGCCAATCATCTGGCTAGCTAGCCAAGGTTTTGACTGATTGGCTAATTTACCCACGAGAAGGGCAGTTTCGGTAGAATTCTTGATGAATCACGCTCCGCACGTGCGAGAGTTGCTGCTGTCCAAAGCTCTGCTTTTTCTTTCCTTCTTGGGCTATGTGTATATCATTTTTTGTATATCACTCTCTCTCTAAATACACTTTTCTCTTCATTCTCTCTACATTCTCTACACCAAACAAGATAAAACCCTTGATTTCTTTAGATCCATTAGATTTTTAACCCAAGTTTCTTCATCAAAGTTGGAGAGCTTACCGAGAGCTTCATCTTGTGTGGTGAAGATCGTGTTTCAACACCATTGATTTTAGGGGTTTCATCTTATTTCTTCTCCAAACTTGAGGTAGGGAATTTCTTAGAGTTATATATATATATATATTTGCAAGATTTTGTTGATTTTTGGAATTTCTCTTGTTAATTTCGAAACTTGATGGTTGGCTCAACAATGTGGGTAGTTTGGGGGTGGATTTACTCCTTGTTCCTTTTAAAAATATTTTCTTGAGGGTTTTGAACTACATTGATTAAGAAAAAGAATGTTTTTGAAGAAATCATTTCAAAAGATTTTGGGTGTGTATGGTTGTGGTGAGAAAACCTGGAGATTTGGGGTTTTTGAAAAGTTGTTGAGAACCCATAGATGACATTGTTTTTTTTTTTCACTATTCTTTGTGCCAAAATGAATAAGTGATTGGAGAATTTCTTAGCTCTATGTATGTATATATGTATATATTTATATAAATGATGAGTTTCATGAAATATGAGAAGTGGTGATTTTGGGAGTTGTTGTACAAAGATGTTGATATAGTCTTGAAATGACTAAATTGTTGAGAAATGTACGAGATGGGGAAATGTTGTTACTTGTTGATAGATTTAATTGAATATGTGGCTATTTTGTGAAATAGTATTGAAAGGAGGAATGGGAAATTTGATTGTTATGGAATTATTGTTGAATATTTGACAATGGAGAAATGTTATGAGGCATTGATAATTGTTGCATTGCATATCCATTCAATTAGTTATTACACATTTTGAATTGAGTTTGGAAATGTTTACATTGAGAAAAGAAAGTTTGTAAATAAATTTTCATGGAATTGCTTGGGGTAAATACGTTGGTAAGTCCAGATAGGAGGTGTAGATGAAATTGATTAAGTTGGCCTGAGTGTCTGGGGTGAAAGACCGAAAACACGCGTGAAGGAGGTACCACTTGTCTTTTGGTTAGCAACCGGTAAAGTGGGGTTTTGGTAGTGCTAATCATGCCTACTTGCAGACACCAACATGGGGATTACCTAAGTTGTATTTACCGCCCCCTTGAACTAAGTTGAAATTTTTTGAATTGTTAAGATTTCAAGTTATCATTAAGCATGATGGTTTTCAAAAGACATAAAATGTGATTTTTCTTCAAAGGCATGACATGGCATGGCATTTACATTTCATTTGATGAAGTTTGTATAAAATATATATACTTTGTGAAGAATTTTCTACTGGACTTTATGCTCACCCTTTGGGATTTTGGTGCTGGAAAAGACGTGGTGAACCCGCCAAACTAGGGCGTGGATGTATGTATTGAGAGTACAAAGCTCTATATTTTGTTGTGATTGTATTTTTGTAAGTCAAGGGCTAACTATGTATGGGTTTTAGAAAACCATCTTTTGTGTAACCAGGCTTAAGCCTTGGAATCTATAAGCCCTTGAGGGCATTTATTTAGTTTTGGATTTAATGTCCTACATGCTATAGATTCATGTACTAGAAATCATTGAATATATACCCGCATATGGGATTATTTTGTATGAACCTCATGATCATGTAATGCGAAGGTTGGAGAAATACTATTTTCTTACAATGGGCGTTGGTTGGTGTACTTTAATGGTCTTATAATTCTTGGGGCGTTACAACTTGGTATCAGAGCTATCAGGTTTGAATACTTAGGGCTCGTGGAAAGTGGTTGTTTTACCGAAGTGGGTTCATGTCGCATGACTAGGAGATGTTTTGTATTTTGTGACTATGTGATAACATGTTTATATGACTAGATGGGTATGAGATTGGACTTTTGGGATGTTGTTTGCGCCTATTCAATTCCTTGAAGTCTTATTAGAAGGGTACTTGATCAATACTCGTTTTGCTAAGAATTCTTGGTTTTTCATGAGACAAATTTCATCGTAAATGAATGATCCATATGTGCTTATATGACTATGTGGTTATGTGGAGTGAAATTAAATTTTTTGTATGGTAGAGAAACATATAGAGTTGTTGTGGTCAAACCTGTGAGGCAAGTTGCGAGCACATATGGGTCCGTGTGCTAAATTATTTCTCTTGCCCCTTATTAGGATGTCAGGAACAGGTCAAGGTTGTGGTGGTAGAGGTGGGAGGCGTGGTAGGATTTGTCAGGGTGTGCATGAAGTACTAGTCCATGAGGTTCTGGTGCAAGAGGAGGGGTTCGGTCAAGCTAATACAGCTAAGCTAGCAAGCCAAGCTAATGTGGCCGAGCAAGTGGGGCAAGCGGGTCAAGCCGCAATGGAGGCCCTAGCTTGAGAAATGGCGAGGCTTTGAGGGAATCGATGAACATATTGAGGGCAGAGAACCAAGTCCAAAAGAACGCCATAGAGACAAGGGCGAATTTCCTTACTAGGAAATTTTTGCGGGCCAAGATGGATGAGTTTCATGGTGGCCTCGAACCCAAGAAAGCGGATGAGTGGCTTGAACAAATGGTGAAGACATTTGAGATGCTTCACATTGAGGATAGCGAGCTAAGGGTGACTCTAGTGAGTTATTATCTCAAGGGGGATATGGGCCAATGGTGGAAGTATGCCAAGGGTAGGGTGGAGCCGACGTGGGAAGTTTTTGTGGTTGCCTTCTAGGATAAGTACCTACTTCCCACTGCTAGGGAGAGGTTGAGGCAAGAATTTCAAGACCTCAAGCAACTTAACATGTCTGTGGCCGAGTTTGAGGCGGCCTTCTCTAGTTTGTCTCAGTTTGCATTGGAGCTGGTGGCAACAGAAGAGCGTCGTTACATTGAGTTTGAGAAGAAGTTGAGAACTAAGATCTTGTTCAAGGTTGCCAGAAATATGATTCGGAACTATGACCGCCTTGTGGAGGTAGCGACACATGTAGAAATTATTGTACAGGCAGATGAGAGACTTCAAGGTTCGAGGTCTAGGGCCCACAAGTCATAGGGAAACTATAGGCCTAACAAGAAGAGCAAGAACATCTTTTCATCCCAGTCCCAACCACAACAGTCCAGATCTACTTTTCCTTTGCCTAGTGCAGGGTTAGGGAAGAATACACCGGGTAGTTTCCCCTGTTTCAAGTGTGGCTGACCGGGTCACAAGGCCTTTTCATGCCCTCAGAAAGGGGGAGGATAGCAGATGTTGCCGCCACCACCACTTAACCGATCCTAGAGTTAGTCACAGAGTAGAGGGCAAGGACTTACTTGCTTTCAATGGGGTTAGCCGGGGCATATGAAGAGGGTTTGCCTGCAGTTGGGAGGCGCATCTGGTGCATCAGGATCCAGGCAGGCACAATGCCACCAGCAGGCTCAGTCAGTGCAGCAGGCCTATGCTTCGAGAGAGGAACAGGTTGATCAGAGACCACAGGGGCATGTGTATACTGTTACCGCGCTAGGGCAGTTACTAGGATCCTCAGTTGTGAAAGATATTTTTGTTGTGTCTAATTCTTTGGCTAACATGTTGATAGATACAAGTGCATCTCATTCACTCATATCTACTGCATTTGCTTCTGCATTGGGGTTAGAGGTGGCATGGTTAGCGTCTCCGCTTAAAGTAGAGTCACCAGTTGGGGGTACGGTTGATTTAGATCGGGGATGTCGTGGTTGTGAGATAGAGGTTGCCAGGCGTCAACTTCCGTTTGCTTTTGTATTGTTAGATATGTCGAGTTTTGATGTCATTTTAGGCATGGACTGGTTATCTTCGTATTGAGCTATGATTGATTGTTACTGTTAAAGAGTTACAGTGTGCACCTCGAGGGGTGATTGTTTTTATTTTCTGGGAGACCGAGTTGATAGGGTCTTGTCACCAGTTTTTGCAAGATTTTGTTGATTTTCGAAATTTCTCTTGTTAATTTCGAAACTTGATGGCTGGCTCAACAATGTGGGTAGTTTGGGGGTGGATTTACTCTTTATTCCTTTTAAAAATATTTTCTTGAGGGTTTTGAACTACATTGATTGAGAAAAATAATGTTTTTGAAGAAATCATTTCAAAAGATTTTGGGTGTGTGTGGTTGTGGTGAGAAAACCTAGAGATTTGGGGTTTTTGAAAAGTTGTTGAGAACCCATAGATGACATTGTTTTTTTTTTACTATTCTTTGTGCCAAAATGAATAAGTGATTGGAGAATTTCTTATCTCTATGTATGTATATATGTATATATTTATATAAATGATGAGTTTCATGAAATATGAGAAGTGGTGATTTTGGGAGTTGTTGTACAAAGATGTTGATATAGTTCTGAAATGACTAAATTGTTGAGAAATGTACGAGATGAGGAAATGTTGTTACTTGTTGATAGATTTAATTGAATATGTGGCTATTTTGTGAAATAGCATTGAAAGGAGGAATGGGAAATTCGATTGTTTTGGAATTATTGTTGAATATTTAAAAATGGAGAAATGTTATGAGGCATTGATAATTGTTGCATTACATATCCATTCAATTAGTTATTACACATTTTGAATTGAGTTTGGAAACGTTTACATTGAGAAAAGAAAGTTTGTAAATAAATTTTCATGGAATTGCTTGGGGTAAATACGTTGGTAAGTTCAGGTAAGAGGTGTAGATGAAATTGATTAAGTTGGCCTGAGTGTCTAGGGTGAAAGACCAAAAACACGCGCGGAGGAGGTACCACTTCCCTTCTGGTTAGCAACCGGTAAAGTGAGGTTTTAGTAGTGCTAGTTATGCCTACTTGCAGACACCAACATGGGGATTACCTAAGTCGTATTTACTGCCCCCTCGAACTAAGTTGAAATTTTTTGAATTGTTGAGATTTCAAGTTATCATTGAGCATGATGGTTTTCAAAAGACATAAAATGTGATTTTTCTTCAAAGGCATGGCATGGCATGGCATTGCATTTACATTTCATTTAATGAAGTTTGTATAAAATATATATACTTTGTGAAGAATTTTCTATTGGACTTTATGCTCACCCTATGGGATTTTGGTGTTGGAAAAGACGTGGTGAACCTGCCAAACTAGGGTGTGGATGTATGTATTGAGAGCACAAAGCTCTATATTTTGTTGTGATTGTATTTTTGCAAGCCAAGGGCTAACTATGTATGGGTTCGAGAAAACCATCTTTTGTGTAACCAGGCTTAAGCCTTGGAATCTGTAAGCCCTTGAGGGCATTTATTTATTTTTGGATTTAACGTCCTACATGCTATAGATTCATGTACTGGGAATCATTGAATGTATACCCACATGTGAGATTATTTTTTATGAACCTCATGATTATGTAATGCAAAGGTTGGAGAAATACTCTTTTCTTATAATGGTCGTTGGTTGGTGTACTTTAATGGTGTTATAATTTTTGGGGCATTACAGCGTGTGGGTTATGCCCATTTTAGATATTTCTTGATAGATTCATGCACGAGTTACACACCTACCCTCTCCATGATTATCCTTTGGCCTCCATTGTCAAAAGGGTGTTTGTTTCCCTTCCAAAAGGGAGCAATCATCCTCCTCACCCATGGTCCATTGTCACCCACTTTGTCTCCCACTATTTTCCTTGATTGAGCCTGCCATCATTGTTGATATAGAGGAGAAGGATGTACGTATCGAAAAAAGGACAAGAGAATTGAATTGAAGGAGAAAAGAGAGAGTTAGAGAGAAAACTTAAGTTTTGAGCCAAAACTTCAAATACACAGTGATATATCATCTTTCAATATATCAAACCAAGCCCATAAATTCTGTTAGAACCATACTTAAATAGCTTCGATCAAAAGAGAGTGAGTGTTGTTGAGCCAAAACTTCAAATACATAGTGATATATCATCTTTCAATATATCAAACCAAGCCCATAAATTCTGTTAGAGCTATAGTTAAATAGCTTCGATCAAAAGAGAGTGAGTGTTGTTGAAAAGAGAGAAAATAACACTGTTAAATAGTCAAAAAATACCATTCCAAATTGAATTTAGAATTTTCAACCAGAGAATTGAGAACACACTTCCTAAGCTTAAGGGTGATCAAAAGGAAGTTTGGAAATCAAATCTTTCCTTGGAAGGTTAATTTTACACACTTTCCATTTTTTTCTACTTTCTTGCATTTTCTTTCTTGTATTGCTTTTCTTGCTTCAATTTCATATTATAGACTTGTTATAAGCTAACTGGAAGTGATTAGTTGAGCCACTTGCATCTTTTTCGTCTATTTTTCTGGTGTTTGAAGCAAGATAGAGTTTGGCCTGGCCTTATTGGCCGGCCAACTCATCTTTTGGCCGACCGTCCCTCTTTTCCTAGACAAAACCCTAGTGGCCTCCCGGTGTCGAGTAGAACAGTCTCCGACGATCTCTGAAGCCCGCTGAAGCTCCTGTTTTTTTTTTACTGTTTTTAGTTTAATTAGAGTGTATGTGAGGATTTGATTTTTGTTGTAATATTTTATTCATTTCCTTTCTTATTCAGATATGTAATATTAAAAGTTGTAATAATTCCCCGCCCCACTTCTTTCTATCCTCTTCTTTTATTTGCTTTCATATATGTAAATATGCATGTTATTTTGCTTGTCATCATATCCATGCCTTGCATCCATGTCTAATGCCTTAAGATCTGGCTAAATTTGCATTTGTGAATTTAATTGATTATTATGTGATTTTGTGCGCTAGCTCATGTTCCTGAGATGTTTCACATATCATATATACTAGAAGTTGGATCTGTAGTTGCATTTCATGAGTGAATTGCATTAGGATCTTGTATATAGGACCATGTATATGTTACTAATTTTGTTTTTGTGCCTATTTAAGAAACGCCAGTAAATATTTAAGTTTTTGTACTTTAGCGTCCCGCTTGTGTGTTTTTTTCTACTATGTTTAGCATCCTACCATGTGGCTATGTGCTTATTTGATATAACTCTATGCATGCCAGTGGGTGAAGGTTGTGTTATTTAATTTGGAATAAAATTGATTTTCATGATTGCACTATTCAAAACATTTTCAAAATAATGAAATCAAATTGTTCCAAAATGAACGACACAGTCTGTATTTGTTTGCTTCACATAATAATTTTTAAGATTTATTAAATAAATCAGAATATGAACACATAATTGAAATAAAAATTGTATCATGATTTAGTAAAGGCCAATCTTTTGATCGGGTGGTAAGGGTGCTCAATTAATGACCTTCCCCCTTCACACCTAAGGTTTCGAGCCAAGCATCTTTGGTTACAACGAACAGTGGTGTAGACAACCCATTTTTTACCGCTCGTAAGACTTAGGCACTTGGTTTGATACACTCGATGATGAAAGTTGAATTATGTGTTTTGAATTCGCAGCGATTCGGATTTAGTCAGGCTCTCAAAATAACCTCAATCTTCAACAATTGCCTTGTTTGAACCTTTAAGTTTCATTTTTGGACCTTTTCCCACCCTAAGCTGAGTTTGAACCAAAAATACAGGGGAGGGCATCAAAGCCCGGCCATGCATCAGTGATGGCCGGCCAAGCCTCGATGGCGATAAACACTGTTCTGGGCGGGAGCCCATCAGCTGTCTATTTTTGAATATATTTATCACCTTTTGAGCTTGAATTCTATATAAACGAAGCTCTGGGATTGTTTGAGGGTTGAACAAAATTTAGAAACCATGTATACACCTTGAGAGCTCCTCCCTCCTCCTTCTTCCATTGCAAGCAAGCTTTGAGCTAACCTAACTTCCTTGTGTCATCTCTATACTCCATATACAACCTTGTCTTACCACCCTAGAGCCTTGGTTGATCTTGGAGAAGCATAATTCAAGCTTCAGAGTGAGTTGAAACCAAGTTTGGATCATCAACAACAAGCTTACCCCTTGAAAGGTATACGCTTGTGATCTTTATTCTTGCTTTCATTTCTATCACTTGCTTCATAATTCTTACTATTTTGTGTTGTTTTGAGTCTATTTTAAGTGTTTAAGGTTGGATTGGAAGAGCTACCAAAAGGGTAGAGAGAGCATGCTCTTTTTATACCTTTACCTATAGCTTAAACCCTTCATTTTCCACTCTTTTTCTTTAATATTTACACTTATTTCAGAGTTTTCAAAGGGCCAAAAATCATGTTTTGAGCTGTCAAAAGTAGAGGGGTTAGCCACCCCTCCTTCTTCTTGCTTGCTAGCCTTCATTCTCCTCTTTATTATTTAGCTTTTTAAGCTCTTTTCATGCATGTTTAGCCTCTTATATATATATATATATTAAGGACTGTTTTAGGGCTGTCCAAGGCTTTTAAATTGGTTCATTCCTTGTTTAGTTCATTTGTGGTCTCATAAGTTAGCATACATAACTTGATGCATGTTGTTCCAAGCTTTCTTTTACTCATTTTCATGTTTAAGAGCTTCATTTTAACAATCAATCCACCATCCATCTCTTTCATTCTTGAGAATGATTTCAACCGATTGAGGTTATTCAAGACATGTAAGAGAGACTCTTACTTAATGGCTTAATCTTTTTGAAGATTCATTGCCAACGGTGTAATCTTTCTCTTATGCTTTTGAAGAACCTCTCGTTTGACATTACTTATTGTTTAGGGGATTTTAACGTCACTATGGACAAATGGACTAAATAATGGTAAGGTTTAACAAAATGAGCTTAAAACTTGGATCAACACACATAAAGAAAGTGGCTTAAATTGCTTTAACTTGGCCGGATGTTACGCCAAGTTCCTTGTGTCAAGAGTCGTCACATGCTAATCCATGGCATTTTGATGTTTCTTGAAGCGTTGCAATATCCCTTTGAGTTCGTACTATGACAAGAGGGAAGGGTGGTCCTACTCTTTGCATTTTATTAACCTTTGTCCAAAATTGCATTCAAGACCATCAAGCAATCAATTTGCTCATTGATGGCTTTGGAGGTAATTACAATTTTCTCTCAAGGTTTTCCTATGAAAGAGAATGAAGAAAGGACAAACAAAGCTTGAGAATGCACTGTCTGCACTGGTTTCACCTCAGAACACAAAAACAAAGTTTTGCACCAAATTGACGCATGGCCCGCCCTTAGTGCATAGCCAGCAGTGCTGTTTTGCAGGAAAACAGAGGCAGTGGTCGAAGGTGAAATAGAGTTGGCTTGGGCAGACAAAGTAGCTTTCAGGCGCTGCGCATGTAACCTTCATCCATCTTCCATTACGCTCTTATCAAATGGGATTAATTATTTCATTAGTATTATTATTAACATGGTTGTGAATAAATCTTGTTGTAATTAATTAGTGATAACTATTTAATTAATTCAAGTGTTGTAATAATTAGTTAAGTAGCTTAGCTAATTTCATTTGTTTTGTAATAATTAGCTTAATTAGCTTAGCTTAGTTAGATAGCTAGGTTATTCATTCGGACTCTCCTTCTTGAGAGTGCAATGTAATAATGTGTATGTCTTCCAACCCCACGTCTTTCTCCCTTTTATTTACCAACTTATGATGGTTAGATTAGGGACATCACATTTCAATTAGCATACCTTATGCTTGCATCCATTCATCTTGTATTGTATGCACTGAGGTTCGGCGCATCATTCTAACTGCATTGTTGTTTAAATATTTCGTTGAATGCGTGCTTAGACCGCATGTCTTGAATTGAGTCGTATGCCATATTAGTAGCCGAGTCTAGTAATTGCATATTACATGTGTTGCATTAGACATTTGGCATAGTTAGGAACATGCATTTTTCTAACTAGTTTCTTTTTTAGCTTTGGAGTACTAGGTGAGTTTTTAGTGCTTTAGCATAATTGCATGAGTGTGAGTGACTGCCATAACTAGTATGCTTGCCATGAGGCTGAATGCTTGTTAAAATGCTTGAATGCATGTGGATAAAGGCTAATTACTTGAATTGGAATAATTTCAGCAATGTTTATATGCGATCACTTTTTCAAGTGGTACATATTTCGAAACAATTTTAAAAAATAAACATGAATCAAGTGTTCCAATTCTTGCGATTTAGTCTATACTTGCTTATGCGCATCACATAATAATGCTAGCCTAATAAACCGGAACAAGGGCATATAATGTAGATACAAATCATATCATGATTAGTAGAGACCGATCTTAGATCGGGCGAGCGGGGGTGCTCAAATGTATTCATGACCTTCTCCCCTCATACATAAGTTCCCGAGCCGAGACAATCTTGGTGATCACAGACACGTGGCCTTTGGCACGAGTCATGGGTTTCCTAAATTTTTCCAAAATAAAATACTTAGGTGGCGACTCTGTATCTGGTATAGCAGTCCAATTTTGACATTTTTGATTCAAAATCAATTTTTCAAACGATTTGCCGGATTTGGACTCTTTGGTGTTTATCAATTTCATATTGCACTTGTGAGATTAGATTCAGAACCGCGGGAGTCCAAACTATAGGGCTTATATTCGAAGTTCCGAAAGGGGGCGCGAAAAAGTTGAGTTACAGTTTTTGGCGACTCTGCTGAGGAATTAGAGAACTTCACTTGAAATTCATGATATGAAATTTTATCTACACTTATGTGTTTCTTTGCATTGCATTTGCATTGGTGCGCCTAAGTCACTATGTTTGCCGGAGGTTCACTTGGAAAAGCTTGCTAAAAGGCTGACCGATCGTGGGCTCTGCCACAATGGGAACACATCCCTTGGATCTGGACTACCGATGTACCGTTTAATCCTCCTTTCACTTCTTGGTGTTAGGTGCGAGAGGTATATTAGGTAGTCTTGCTGAGGTACCCTTTTTGACCAATCGGCCTAGTTACATATCAAAAGCCATGGAGACTGTTCCAAACTAAGACAGGTTGCTTGCCCGAATGCAGGATTGTGTGAAACCACTTTGCTTAAATAGTGAACCCTAGCTCTTGACGACACTAGGACAAAGTAACCCTACCCGCTCATAGGGGTGTTTTGGCTCTCACTTAACTAATATGTGCTTTTAGAGTGAAACTCTACAGGAATGTGCGTATCAGATGCAAGTTTGGGTATCAGATTTGGGGACAGAATTCAATATTGAGTACATTTATATAGCTGTTGATTACATCTGCGTGTTGTTAACATCTAAGTTGAGGAGCTGTGCGTTTTCTGATTTCTGCTTTCCTTTTGTCTTTATTTCTTTTTGCTAGGTAGTTTATCACAATAGCTTCGGATAGTTCGGATATCCCCCAAGCACTCTAGACCATGTCAGAAGACTTTACAGATTCGGAGACCTTGTTAGGCGACAACTTGCGTTTGCTTCACTCCCATTGGTTATAAGACAGAGGAGAGTTAGGCACAATTCACCAGTTCAACAATCACCTGCATCTAGTCAGGCTCAATCTTCTATATCTAGGCCAGCAAGAGATCACTCGCCTATTCAGATAACCCAGTACCCTGCAGTCAGTATGAGGACTTGATTCGTCATCTTCAGCAAATAGTGGAAACCATGCAGCAAGATGCTACTCGTCAGGCTGAAGTCATAGCCCACCAAGCTGAAGTAATAAACAAGCTGCAACAACAGCAACCACAGCCCACGGCGGCTTCTGCTTCCCATGCACCTCCTATGGGTATTCCAGTGCCCGCAATCACTACCCAGACTGCCAATGTTCAAGAGAATCTGGGTAATCCAGTAGACCCCATCCCACTGCAAGCTTCTAAGGCACCAGTGTACCAAACTGAGCCTCCGTTTGAATTCGAAGTTAACCCAACTGTACTTAAGGTCAACAAGCTAGAGAAGCTTTTCAAGCGGGCACAAGGTGTGAACTCAATCCTTGACATCGAAGATGGGTTATACCGACTTTGCGGTAACTTTGCCAGATCGATTCAAGATGCCACACATCGATCGATTCAACAAGTCTGGAGACCCCATGGTTCACCTTCAGTTGTTTTTAGATATTCTATGGTCAATAAGACTAACCAAATTGCAGAAGCTCTCGCTCTTTGGTCGAACCCTGTCTGGTATAGCCACTATCTGGTATATAAAGCTCGAGGATTCTATGAAGAAGAACTGGGAGGAAATGACTGAGGCCTTTATTGCATAGTACTCATACAATACGCAAATCGAGGTCACAACTCATGATCTTGATGACACGCCAGGAGCCAAATGATCGCTTTTCTGAATTCGTAACAAGGTGGAGGGCCAAGGCTTCAATGATGACTACTAGGCCGTCAGAATAGGATCAAATAAGGATGGTAGTCTGAAATCTGCGTGGGAAATTGCTGCAGAAGATGATCGTCCTACTGTTGTTCATGTTCACTGAGCTCCATGAGATAGGTGTTCAGATTGAAGATGCAATGTGATAACCGATGAGAAGGAGCAGGCCAAGAGGCCTTTTGCACGCAGGACCAACGCAACCACAAGTAGAAGCACAACTACGCGGCCATCTGATGTGAATGTCGTCACTACCACGGCCAAGACTGCCAACCCTTTCGCCAGCACAACTCCACGAACCTCAAACAACTAGGGCGGTCCCAAAGGGTCTTTACCCCACTCTACATGCCTTTATCCCAAGCCATGAAGGTGTTGATCAAAAAGGGGCATCTTAAGCCATTAGAGCCACGTCCACTACCCGATCCTCTCCCACCTAAACACAACCCAACCACATACTGTGCTTTTTACTAGCAGCACGGTCACAACACCGACCGATGCTTCAGGCTGTGTCATGAGATTTAGGATCTCATCAACAATAAGGTGATCAGCACCACCCCAAAAGCCAAATGTAACTACCAACCCTCTCCCGACGCACAAATCAAGTTCCTCCACCCCGACACTTAAATCTAATACATACACTAGCCATCCCCTATGACCCTAGTGCATATATAATCCCTTCCCACCTACCTAGGCTGATCGTGTTCATTCTTGAAAGCACAAAATTGTGCATGATGGACACGCCCACACTTCAACCTGAATCCGTGGTGGTGACAATGGCTGAAGAAGGAAGGTTGGCCTTAGAGGAAAGTATCAGTCTACTGCCTGAGTGCTCTGAGGATTTGACTGGAGGGGAGTATGATCCATGCTGCTACATCGTGCCAGTTGATCAAGTCAAGCCGGAAGTGGCATTGCCAACAGCAGCGAAGGTCAGTGTGGTTAGAGAGGATGGCCTGAGCCAAGGTTTGGATGATCTGACAGAGCTAGAGGAGGACTTAGACAATCTGCAGTTCTATGACGAACAAGATCAGGGGAGACGTGTAGATTGACTGGTTTAATTTGAATGGGTTGACAGCCAACTCGGGGTGGTTAAGTGATGAACAAGACAGGGAGGAAAGAACTGAACCAAAATCTGAAGAAAAGGAAGCTAGAATAGCTGCAATGGCCAGAATGGCTGAGGAAAAGGGGAAACCCCCGGAGAGCACCGGCATCAAGAATTTAGCTCAGGAACTGGGCGCTATGAGTACCGCGGATACAGAACAGGAAGCCGCGTTGAAGCGGTTTGTGTAAGAAAGGAATCAAGACAAACAGGAAGCCGGAAAAAGCCTAACACCCTGTGGGCGATACTTCTGATATGAGAATGATCAGACCAGAGTCAGACAATTGTTTTTCGGTTGCCGGAGGGGTATGGTGGGGAGGACGACGATTTATTTCTAGCCCACACCGATGAAGATTGGGGTGAAGGCCTACCAGACAACACCTGGTACACTGAAGAGATTAACCACATGATGAGAAGTGGGCAGTATTTCAAGCCGCCGCACTTGGACCAAGTTAAAGCCTCTGGGAAAGATAGAGAGGTTGAGAAGCAGAAGGAAAAATAGTTGGAAGAAGATGCGGTGCTGAAACAGGTAAAAAAAATTCAAGCTGATATTTTAATTTGGGGTCTGCTCATGGCTTCTTGAGTTCATCGACAGGCTGTACTATCAGCGATGGACAGGGCCAAATTGTCCATTAACATGACTACTGAACAGCTTGTGGAGTTGGTCTTCCTAGGAGGTGCTCTGCCAACTTTAACCTTCTCGAACAAGGAATTGCCGCCGGAAGGCTCAGCACACAATAAACCTCTGTACATATCAATTGAGTGCGGAGAAAAGTGGGTGTCAGTGGTATTGGTCGACACCGGGTCAGCTATCAACGTCTGTCCTTCTCGCATAACTTATGCCACCGGCCTGAAACCAGCAGATTTCGTGCCTACAGCCTAGGTGATTGGGGTGTACGATAATACCAGCAGAGAGGTTATAGGCACAGTACAGATCAGAGTTCAAGTGGGCCCTACTCAATAGGATATTGAGTTTCATGTCCTGGATGTGCCAGCCACTTCCAATCTACTGTTAAGGAGACCTTGGTTGCACCAGGTGAAAGCTGTCTCTTCTACCCTCCACCAAATGCTGAAATACCCTCATGGGAAGGAAGTGGCTATCGTCTTTGGGAATTCATCCATCCATCCTCCGCCAGAGGTAACTACACCTATGCTGGAAATCGACCATGGTGAAGAAGATGTTTTCCTTTCAGGTTTTACCCTGGCTGAGGCCCGAGCAGTGCAAACCATCTTGGCAGTAGATGAGGGCGTGTATGTCAGTGCCCAATCAATCTATTTCATGAACAAGCTACAACATGTGCTAGGAATGGGGCTTGGAAGAAATGGCCAGAAGGGCGTCACAGCATTGGCCGATGTGCCATATAATCCGCATGCCTTTGGTCTTGGCTATGTACCCTCCAAAGCAGATTGGGTCAGGAAAGGAAAAGAGATGGCAAGCAGAGCTAGAGTCAAGCAGGTTGGTAAACGCTATGAGCTTAATCACAGGTCGATCCGGGGAACACCGAATAACCATTTTGTTCAGGAGGGAGAAGACTTCCCATTTTGCGATTTTCCCGAGCCCTGGATGAATTCTAAGAAGTAGTGTGTTCTCGGTTTCAAAATTTTCTTCGACTTGCAGCTGCAAGATAGTGATATAAAGGAAAGGGATGAGCCCATTACTGCTAAAGCTGAGAAGAGCATGAAAAGTGACTGGGATAACAACGAACTTGAAATAGGGGCAGCACTGCCATGTCTCTTTTCAGATCCTCTGGCCGACTCAGAGAGCTTGGAGGATAACCTTACCATCTCCATAATCGGGGATCAACCGGGTATGAACCCATCTAGTAGCATTTTGGATGCATCTGAAGGACCATCTCTCGTTTGGCAGCTAGAGGAGGGCTACATGTCTAGTTCTGAGTCGGGTAGTGAGCCAAAATCTGATTCCACAGAGTCTATGGAGTCGGAATCAGATTTTGGTTCTTCTAAATTTGAGTCTGGTATTCTTGGGGGTGATAACCCGGATGCCAAGGTCTTGTCCAGGTCCTTTTTTTCTTTTGCAAGTCGGGTGTAATCGAAGAGCTGGATGAGCTAAACTTTTCGAATAAGAATGACGCTACTGATTTTGAATATTTCTCTGTGCCGCTTGTTTATTGCATTGACCAAGATTTTCAAAATTTTGATGAAAACGAAGAGGAAGGAATTCCTCTGGTTTTGAAAATTTTGATTAATCGAGAGGAGGAGAGGTTTGTCAAACCCCTTGCTGATGAAATCATTGCAATTAATGTAGGTATTAAGAAGGATTCGCATCTGGTCCAGATCGGGTCCACGTTGTCTTTGGAGAAGCGCGAGCGCTTAGTCGCTTTATTAAAAGATTTCAAAGATGTTTTCGCGTGGTCCTACGAAGACATGCCTGGAATCGATCCTGAGATTGTATAGTATCGGATCCCTCTTGATCTTGAGGCCCGACCCGTCAAGCAGAAGTTGCAAAGAATCCGCCCGGATTAGGCATTGAAAATCAAGGAGGAGGTCACCAAGCAGATCGAAGCAGGTTTCTTGTTAGTATATGAATATCCAACTAGGTTGGCTAACATCGTCCCCGTGCCAAAAAAGAACGGGAGAATCTGGGTATGTGTAGACCTCAGGGATTTGAACAGAGCCAGTCCGAAAGACGACTTCCCTTTCCCGCACATTGATAAATTAGTGGATTTCACTGCGGGCCATGCATTGCTCTCATTCATGGATAGATTTTTTGGGTATAACCAGATTCTGATGACGCCCAAGGACAAAGAGAAAACTACATTTATTATGCCGTGGGGTACCTACTACTATCGACTGATGCCGTTTGAGCTGAAGAATGCCGAGGCTACCTATCAACGGGCTACAACTACTATTCTGCATGATATGATCCATAAAGAGGTCGAGGTGTACGTGGATGACATGATTGTCAAGTCTAAAGAAAGAGAGGGCCACTACACTGCCTTGAAGAAATTCTTTCGACGGATCAGAGAATACACACTGAGGTTGAATCCGCAGAAGTGTACTTTCGGCGTAACAGTAGGGAAAATGCTGGGCTTCTTGATCACACAGAGAAGCATCGAGGTAGATCCTTCCAAAATCGAGGGCATCCTAGAAATGCCTCCATCAAGCACTGAAAAGGAGGTGCGAAGCTTTCTGGGTAAAGTGCAATTCATAAGACGATTTATTTCTAAATTAACCTTGACTTGTGAATCACTTTTGGTCTCCTGAATAAAGGAAAGAAATTCTGATAGGATGATCGGTGTCAGTTCGCTTTTAAGCAGATTAAGAAGTACCTTCAGAATTTGTTTGTGTTGTCGCCGCCAGAGCTGGGGAGGCCTTTGATTCTGTATCTGTCAGTAACGTACACCACAATGGGATGCATGCTTGCTCAAGAATCTGAGGATAAGGTGGAGAAAGCCATCTATTACTTGAGCAAGAAAATGCTGGATTTCGAGACCCGCTACACTCCACTGGAGAAAGCTTGCCTAGCCTTGGTATGGGCTACCAGGAAGTTGAGGCACTACTTGTTAACTCACTCCGTAATTCTGGTTTCGAGATTAGATCCCATGAAATATCTCTTTGAGAAACCGGTGCTTACGGGTAAACTAGCCCATTGGTTGCTTCTTCTCTCCGAATTTGATCTGAAATATGTTACTCGCAAGTCGGTCAAGGGAAAAGCTGTGGTGGAGTTTTTGGTAGATCACCTAGTGGAAGAGGATGAAGCGATAGAATACCTATTTCCAAATGAAGCCATTCTACAAGTCGAGGAAGAGATTTGGACAATTTACTTTGATGGAGCATCCAGTCAATATGGTTATGGGATATGATAGCACATGATGACTCCCGTATACCTTTAGCCTTCAAGCTCTAGTTCAAGGTCTCCAACAACAAAGCAGAGTATGAGGCGTGTATCGCTGGTTTAGAAGCTGCCCTAGAACTAGGGGCAAAAAGATTTGATGTTATCGGAGACTCGAACCTAGTTGTTTCTCAAGCAAATGGAGACTAGAAGGTCAAAGAAGAAAAGATAAAGATTTATCACCAAACCCTGGACGTTCTGATTCCTAGATTTGAAAAGCTGACTTTCACGCATCTACTAAGAGAGAACAATGGGTTCGCTGATGCTTTATCAACTTTATCTTCTATGATAGACATCCCGCTTGGAGTCCGGATGCGTCCGATCATCATTGAGCAGAGATACATGCCGGCCTATGAGACTATCGCCGCAATAGATAAAGCACAAGACAAGAACCCTTCGTACTACGATATTTGGAACTTCTTAGAAAAGGAGATCTATCCACCAGGGGCAAATGCCAAGAATAAAAGGGGCATACGGCGAATAGCCGTCCAATTTATCATTTGCGGAGGTAAACTGTACAAACGAGGTTATCTGGGAATGCACAAGTTCTGTCGAAGAAGAGGAATCAAAGCATCTAATAGAGGCCATTCATGGAGGAGAGTGCGGAGCGCATATGACCGGAGTGATGTTAGCCCGGAAGATTCTCAGGCAAGGTTACTCTTGGTCCACTATGGAAGAGGATTGTATTGGTTTTGTTTGGTGATGCTACAAATGCCAAATTCATGCTAATCGCATGAACATCTCGATGTCGAAGCTGTACAACATGACTTCACCATGGCCTTTTTCAGTCTGGAGAATTGACGTCATCGGCGCGGTCACACCAAAAGGGTCGAATGGGCATGAATACATTCTGGCAGCAATTGATTACTTTACAAAGTGGGTGGAAGCTCAGTTCTATGCAGTGTTGAAAGCAGTGCATTGGCTAAGTTCATCGGAAATAACATCATTTGCTGATACGGAGTCCCAAACGAGATCATTTCAGATAATGGCTCCCACTTCAAGAAAGAGGTGATAGACTTGTTGAAGAAATATAATATGGCTTTCCATAAGTCATCTATATGCCGGCCGCAAACCAATGGAGCTGTTGAGGCCGCCAACAAGAACATCAAGCATATTCTACAGAAGATGGTTGAGACTTATAGGGACTGGCCAGATAAATTGCCATTCGCACTTTTAGGCTATAGAACTTCAATCCGGATGTCTACGGGGGCAACCCCTTATTCTCTTGTCTATGGGATGGAAGCCATTCTTCCAATTGAAATAGAAGTTCCATTGCTGCGAGTTAAGGATGATTGTCAGATAGCAGAAACAGACTGGCAACAGAGCAGGTTTGAGGAGCTGATATTGTTTGATAAGAGAAGGTTGAAAGATTGTACTATGTTCAGGGTTATCAGCGCAGGATTGCTAGGGCTTTTAACAAGAATGTTAAGTCCTGGAATCTCAAAGAAGGGGATATGGTATTGAAAGACAACCGAGCTCCCATTTATGACCCTAAGGGCAGGTTCAGACCAGATTGCACTGGTCCTTACATCATCAAAACTATCTGGTCGGGTGGAGCTATTATTCTCATGGATCTAGATGGCCTAGAATTTTCCCAACCAATCAATGGACAAGTTGAAGAAATACTATCCCTAAGAGGCTCGCTAGGCCGAAAACCTAAAAGGGCGACCTAGGCAAAAGTTAGAGCATGAAAAATTAGAAATAAAGAAAAATTGAACTCGCAAGGTTGAAAACCCTAAAGGGCAGCCTTGGCAAAAGTTAGAGCGCAAAAGGAGAGTTAATACTCAAGTGAACCTGAACCGAACTACGTAAGGCCTGATTCCCATCTTCGGGATACATAGGCAACTTCATCTTGAAGTTCGGCCGGAAACACCTCTAACTCAACTGTCCTGTCCATGTGTCTGATCTGGCCATCTTTGTATATTCTTTACCCAAGAGTTCAATTGTGATCTTTATTCTAAGAGCTGGTTACAATGCTGAGTAGTGTTATTCAGTCATGAGCAGTATTATTCAGTCAATGGGCAATTTGTGATCTTTGGATTTGGGGTTGTATATCTCGAGGATTGATTCCATGTGTGTCATGTGGTGATCCTTTTTCTTAAAATGGTTTTGGAAAGTTTTAATAAAAGTTGATTTTGTTCAAAAATTTTTTTTTTACAACTTAGACCATTTTTGGACCAAAAAGAAAATTTTCAATGCTCACAACTTTAATTTCATTGATTTCAAACATAGAAGTTCTCCAACTCTCTGATACAAATCAAAGTTGTTTTTATTACATCATAAAAACTTGAAAAGTAAGGTCCAAGCAATAAACTAGGGGCATAAATAAATCAAGTGCTCCTGCGTCCCCTACTTGTGCTTGTGGAAGCTTTTGATGCCAAAGTGGGCCCGGTTTGTGCCTCTTCCTCGAGCCAAGCCAGGCACTTGCCAAAAAGGGCGCAACTGAAACTAGAGGCAGGAGCTAGAAGCTCCCTCGTCCTCCAAGCTGTGAGGTACTGAGCCAAATGTGAACCTCAGATGGGGAATGAAACAGGTTACTCTACCCCCTCTTCTGGGCAAGTCTGGTCATGCCCAAACTGACGTCTGACCCGAAATGGAAAGTAGAATACACAGTGTGTAAGGCCGATCAGTTGAATGCCAGGTTGCCGAGTCATGCTGTAGCTCGTTTTGGTCAGATTAAGCCAGGGGCAACGCCAAGCAATATTAACAGCAGACCTGTTGCACATCCAGTGGTACCACCATCCCTCGTTTGGGAAATCCACTAGTCGGTGGCAGAAGAAATAGCCTCGAGCTGAGTACTTAAGGCATGAGTCCACTACCTTCAGCTTATCAATAAGTCACACCTGGGAAGGGATGAAAGAAAAGAGAGATTAAAGAATAGAGATGTATGTTGAGAGAAAAAGTGAGAAAAGGGCTTTGAGAGAAAAATAGAGAATGAGTGCTGAGTGATGTGAGAAACACATATAAGAAATGGCGGGAAACAATACCTGAAAAAGTAGTGTACTCCCCACGAATTTGGTAGTCTCTCGCCGATGGAAGGCGTCCAAGCCCATCAAAGTCTCAACCAGCATCAAGCTAATGCAACTCTTACCTTCTTTCAAACCTTAGGCCACTTCAACCAACTGAATGCTGGACTTGCCGAAACTAGGGGCAAGAAAGAAATGAACCAACATACATAAGCAAAGGGCATGTTACCAAAAACCCCGCCAAAGATGGTCACCTTGGTCACCAACGTCAGAAAATCGATGAATCAGGCTGGGAATATCCAACTCTCCATTGTGAACCAAAGATCGAGCCTCGTGTAGAGTAAGCCCACACATCTGTCCCAAAGCTTAGACGTGGCCAAAACGGGGCTGAGGTACGATTTCCTCGTTACACCGGGATTCCATCAGTTCCTAAAATTCCTCGGTTGTCGGGCATATTTCTTGTCCCCCGAAACTAAAGACATGTGTAATTGGGTTCCAACATCGAACCGTGGCATGAAGGAATGGAAAGCAAAGAGAAGTGCAACTCAAAGGAAAAAGGGTGTTTAGGCCGAAACCACAGAAATTCACCTTTTCCGAGCCATCCAAAGTGGTAATCCAGTCTCGAAGCCTGTTGGCAAGTAACATCTCTATTTTAGAGCAAAATATCAAAGACTTGTGAATGTACCAGGAAAGTAGCATGAAAGCACCATTTATAGAGTTTGAGATGAAGCTATGTATGACAACTGGACAGCACTAACCAACATCACATTGATGCCCAGCCTTGCATCTGTGATGGCTGACCGTGCATTAGTGAAGCCCAGCCGGGTCTTGGTGCTGGTCCAGTTCTGTGCAGTTGCAGTAGAAGCGGGCCTTCGTTCAGGTGGACTTCGACTGTTCTTTTGAGTCTTGTTTTAGTTTTACCAAGTGTTATTTAGTATTTTTGAGTTGTTCTTGTTTCATTTTTCTATTATCAAGTTGTATTTTACATTTAGTCTGGTTGTGGTTCTTTATCCGATTCAAGAATGAATGTAAGAATCAATAGTTGTTGTTTCAAGTCTTATGTAAAGCATTACAATGCAAGGGTTATACCATTCATCACATGCGGGTGCCATTCATCATATTGTGCAAAGAGATCATTCAACAAAAAACTTGTCTTTTATAACTGGTGGGACCAACCTCGATCATTGTTTTACAAAAAACAAACAAAAGAAAAGTCTTCAAAAATAGGAGTTCTATCTGAAGCTAGTTTTTTAAATACATAGCAAAATGAAAACAAAAGGAAAAGAAAAGCAGAGGCATCATCATCATCAGTAGCCCATCCAAGCTCTCTTCCTCCTAGGTTGTGGATGAGGTGCATCACTATCATCGCTAGGGCTGCTAGACGGTAAGTCAATCTCCTCTCCTTTGTCCTCGGGGGTCGTAGACCCGTCAAAGGACTCCTCGGAAGGTGAACGCTACCTCACTCGACCTCTTCCTCGATCGGCTCCTCTGTGACCCCTCCCTCGGCCCCGTCTCCGCCTACTAGCTATGGAAGGTCTTGCTGGCGCTGGCTCAAGTTGAAAAAAAGATAGATATCAGTAAAAGTAAACAGAAGTGTACAGTATGGCAATAACAGTAGGCTACAGACAGAATGCATCTCGATCCCATGGGTGACTAAGGCAGCCTGCCTCCTCTGTACCATGAGGAGTAGTCGGTTAATTGTCCGAAGAAGCTCGTCCCCGTACGCCTGGGGAATCTGCAAAAGGAATAGAATCTGAGAAAAGTAGACAGAAGTAATCGAACAATGAATAGTAATGGCAGAAAACAATCTAAAGTACAATGTGGACTAGCAAAAGGAAAGTGTACCTGCTCAACGCCAGGGGCAAACATAAGTCTGCAGTCTCTCTCTTCGATGGGCTTAAGTGGAATCAGCTCGATCACTCCATTCGGGCGCATGTATACGATCTTAGTGGGAATTATAGGCAATCCAGGAATGGGAGCAACAACAAGGGCACCTCTGGTAGGTGCATCACCAACAGCAATAGTAGCAACCTCTGGCACAACTCGAACCACGCCTGGGGTAAGAGGCGCCATCACTCGAGTGTGTAAGAAACTAGTGAAGTCGCCGGGCTCATGGTGACAATCGTCGTCCTCGCCTATCATCAAAAGGTCGAGCTTAGGACCGTCCTGTAGATCATCCACTACCCTCATGCCAGGAGGATGAGGATATGGAATGTTAGGAGTAGCAACGCCCTATGTCTGGCAGATGAACCTGTCTCCCAAATAGTATGTCGAGCTAAAGGGGCCCTCGAACAAAATCTTCATCGTAGAGGTATGCAATACAGCAGTGAAGGTCGCCCTCAACACCGAGGGAATGCCCGCCCAAGGGTGCCAGTTTATTTGTGAATACAGTGTCAGATGAGGAAACCAGTACAGTGTGAGGAAATCAATACAGTGAATTCAGTGAGGTGTCAGATGTCAATGTAGTGTTAGAATGGCCATGCGGTCTCAGAAATCAGTGTAATGATAGAAGTCAGTACAGTATGAGAATGGCAATATGGTATAGATGCAACAACATGAGAGTGAATGTGTAGTGTAGGAAACAGTACAATACCTGGCCCGCCGTGATGGTGTCAAAGAAACGGCGAAAGTACGGGAAGGTGCGTTCTACAAGACGGCACCGCTCGAAGCGTGAGTTGTAGTACCGGGAGCGGGGTACTGACAACTCAATTGGCCTCACTGGAACTGGAGCAAGGGAAGTGAAATATGTGTAGACCCAAAGCTGCAAACAAAAGGTGAACAGAAGATATGAGAAGATAGATCAAATGAACAAGAGATGCAACGATGAACATAATGTAAAGCTTATCAGAAATGTGAGTGTAAGGTATACTTCCAAACCCTCCAGTAGCCGCCAAGTGAATCCGCCTTACGGTGAGAGACGGAGCTCATGTAGCAGTATAAGGTAGCCAAGCCGGCGCCACCCCAATTGTACTTCACCACCCGAGGAAAGTGTACCAGTGCCCCTAGAATGTATAATCCCACAGTATTTTCCCTGTTTGAAAACATGGTAGTACTAAGAAGATATATGAGGAAACCGTGGGTGTACTAGGAAACCTCGTCTGTAGTGGCTGGCTGAGTGCTGGAGAAGTGCTCCAAGAACCAGTTGTAACGCACCATCATGTGGTTGGTGGTGTCTAGGATCACCTCGAGAAGTTGGAGCTGTGCAGCTCTCCACTGGGTCATGTCTGGATCAAAGGGGATTGGACCGCTGACCCTAACCCACAAACCAGTCAGCATCGAGAAGTCGTATAGGGTCAGTGTCATCTCTTCGGTTGAAGAGAAGTGGAATGAATTGGTGGTATCCCGCCATCCCTGGACCAGGGCCCCATGAAGCCAAGACTCAACCCTCATCTATATGAGCCTGGAGCAAAAGGGCCCAAAGCCAACAGCATCTACTAAAGTACGGACCTCTACGGAAAGCCGCTCGTACCAACACCGAGAGCCTGATATAGAGCCGTAGTCGCCTATCCTCCTGGCTATCACCTATCAATTGGCAGTTGTATCAGTATATATACAGTAGGGATTAGTGATTTTTTCATCAATTTCAACATTTCAACATGTATGCAAAGTAAAATGCAAAGTAAAATAAGGGAAAAATTGCGTACCGTGGAGGCATCGACAGATACATGCTCCATGGGCTCTCCCAGTAGAGTGTCCTCATCTAGCCCTGGGATAAAGCCTTCAAATCTCAAGATGTCGTATGGGGATGGCACATGTGTACGTGGCTGGTATGTAGCCGCATCAAAGGGCCTCTCGGTAAGGAGAAGCAATCCAACAGCCTCCTCTGCCTCCATGTTTGCACCAAGGGCAGCACCAATACCTACAGCGGGATCAGGGATAGGTACTTTGTTAGTAGCCATAGAGAGGAGCTGAAAAAAAGTAAAGAAAAGTGAGTGTTTGGGTGTTTTTGGAGTGAAAATCACAAAACCAAAACCTTAGGAGAGAGAAAGTAAAGAGGGGATGGGAAATCAAAGAGGGAACAAGATAAGTATGGGTAAATGTGTGAGAATCTAAGAAAAACCAAGAGAAAACTCAAAGCTTCACCAAATCAAAATCCAATTGGTTCAAAAGGTAGAGGATCAAGAGGGTTTCAAAGAAAAATTTTGCAAAAGTTGTTGTGTAACTCAAGAAAGAGGGAATCTAGAGAGAGAGGAGGAGGTGTTTTCGGCTGAGAAAGTGTGAGGAAATGAGAGTTGTTTTGTGTTTTAAACAGCCATGGGCGTGGCTTTTCCCAATTCTTCCCATGCCGCTGTCGAAGTCCGGCCGGCTATATCGAAGCTTGGCCGTGCTTCACCGAGGCCCGGCTGGCCCTTGGTGAATTTGTTTTGTGTTTTGTCGTTGTGTGTTGTTTGTTATTTGTATTTATGTTATGTTAGTTCATTATTATTTATTTTTGGTACTGCAAAAAATAATATAACGAAAACAAAGAAAACAAGAAAAAAAAGATAGAAGAAAAAAGTGTTTTTTTTTTTAGAAGTGGAAACAAGCAAAAAGAACGTATTGATTTGATCTATTTTGTTTGAGCTTGTTTGCATTAATTATTTTTCTTCAATCGTAGTTCGTTCCGTTATAGTGTAACCAAACGATATTGTATGTATGGTTCATTTAGAGGAGTTCCAGATAAGTCATTCGCATAGCTTTGTAGCTAAGATCTTTGTGCATCTATCACACACATTCTCTTTGTGCATTTATGTAGCTCAACTTTTTCGCGCCCCCTTTCGGAAGCTCGGAGTAAGCCCTATAGTTTGGACTTCCACGGTTCTGAATCTAATCTCATAAGTGCAATATAAAATTGATAAACACCAAAGAGTCCAAATTTGACAAATCGTTTGGAAAATTGATTTTGAATCAAAAATGCCAAAATTGGACTGCTTTACCAGATATAGAGTCGCCACCTAAATATTTTATTTTTGGAAAAATTTAGGAAACCCATGACTCGTGCCAAAGGCCACGTGTCCGTCATCACCAAGATTGTCTCAGCTCGGGAACTTAGATACAAAGGGGGAAGGTCATAAATACATTTGAGCACCCCCACTCGTCCGATCAAAGATCAACCTCTACTAATCATGATATGAATCTTATCAACATTATATGCTCTTGTTCTAGTTTATTCGGGGAGCATTTACTATGTGATGTGTGCACACGAGTTATAGACTAGTTTGCCTACATTGGAATAATTCAATTTCTTGTTTGTTTTACAAAGGGTTTGATTTTGCCACTAAACAAAGTGGGCTTAAAGTTTGTGAATTTGCCACTTGACAAAGTGGGCTTAAACGTGCATTCATTGAATCATTCCAATTCAAGCAATAAGCCTTCATCCACAAGCACTCAAGTAGTTTAACAAGTAAGCACTTAGCCTCATGGCAAGCATGCTAGTCATGGCAATCACTCACACTCATGCAAGTATGCTAAAGTACTAAAAACTCACCTAGTACTCCAAGCTAAGATAAAACAAAAGAGATAAAAAAAAAAAATGCATGTTTCTAACTATGCCAAATGTCTAATGCAACGCATGCAATAATACAACTAATAGGCTTGGCTACTAATATGGCATATGAGGCAATTTGATAACATACAGTTAGACACGTATTCAAAGAATATATTTAAACAACAATGCAGTTAGAATGATGCGCCGAGCCTCGGTACATGCAATACAAAATGAATGGATGCAAGTATGCGATATGCTAATTGAAACGTGATGCCCTTAATCTAACCATCAAAAGCTGGTAAGTAAAAGGGAGAAAGACGAAGGGTTGGAAGACATACACATTATTACAACATTGCACTCTCACAAAGGAGAGTCCGAATGAACTAACTAGCTAACTAATTAAGTTAAGCTAATTATTACAAACCAAATGAAGAATTAACTACCCTAAGCTAATTAAATATTTACGACACAAACTAATTTAATTAATCAATCTAAACTAGATTAAATAAGTACAAAACAAACTAATTAGCTACAACTAATTAATTACAACAAATAAATGACTAATTGCTAATTAAACTAATTAACTAGTTCCGGGAAGCAAGGGAGGCTCATGCATGCTCGGTTTCCACCCGAAAAGTATCCATTATCTGCCTTTGAAAGCCTCTGTTGCACAACCTTTGTATTGATTTTCCATTTCTGGACCAACTCTATTCTGTCTCAAAAGAACACTGCTGAATTTGCATTGCTGGCCGACAAGGGGCCGGTCGGTCACTGCTGATGGTTGGTCGGCCACTGATGGTGGTCAGTCGGCCACTGATGATGGCCTGTCGGTCACTGCTGACTGGGCTTCTTTGCTGCAACAAAGAGCAAACACAGCAAGACAGTGTATTTCTCAAGGGTTGTTTGTACTATGTATCCTTCCTTATCATCAAAACATCTCAAAGGAGTGATACACTTGGTCCTCAAACCACCAATTCAAGAAATTTCATTGCATGATGGCTAAGGAACCAAGATATACAAGTTTAATAAATGCACAAACAAGACCAAAAACCATCACCCTATCATGCATGATCAAGGGCAATGGAGACCTTAGAAAAATTGGCACATTTCATCACTTTGAGTATGAAATGCCCCAATTTTCCTTGTGTTCAATTAACGTCCGATTGAACACATCAAAACACAACCAAATCTTTGCACAATTTTAGTTTCCATTTTTAGTTACTCATTTTAATTTACCATTCCATTATTTAACCAATTAAGTCCATTAGTGAGTTAGTCCTCAAAAAGAGAAGGAAGTGTCAAACAAGGGGTAGTTTAAGGCAAGAGAGAAGTGTCATGCCATTGATAATGAACCCTCAAAAGAGGATTAAACCATTAAGCATGGACCTCAATCTCAAGCTTAAACTATCCTAAGGTTGAAACAACTCTTAAAGCAAACAAAAAAGTCAAGAAATGAGGGAGGTTGCAGAGATTAATGAATGCTAAAAATAAGTGAGAAAAACACTAAAACATGCAATCAACTCAAACAAGTGGTGTCTAAAGGCCTAAAACACCAAGCTTGTGAGGACACTTACACTAGAAGCATGCAAAACAAGACTTAAATGCAACAAGTAGCCAAAAACAGAGTTAAAACAGTCCAAAATATAGCCTAAAACATGCTAGAGCTAACTAGGCTAGCAAACAAGACACAAGGAGGGGAGGCTAACCCCTCCAAATTTGGACTTCAAAAGATGATTTTTACCACTGAAAATACTCTGAAATTCAGTGTTCAAAAGCCCAAAAAAAGATAGCTTGAAAGTAGGAAACAAAGGTGGAAAGGCTTTACAAATAAGGAATAAAGAGAGGTGAACCACCCCCTAACCTTAAATGGCCCAAAACCACCAATTTCAGCCCACCAAAACAACCCAAATCAATAGGAAAAAAGATAGAAAAACAAGTATGCAAAACAAGTTAAAAAGGCAAGTATTATACCTCTTGAACCAAAGATCAACTTTAGGCAACAATTCAAGCCAAAACTACCTTCTAGAGCTCCAAGAAGGCCTTAAAGAACCTCAGCTCAAAGATGATCAACTTTGGTTAAGGAAGTGTAGGCAAAAGTGTGGTGTATGTAGACTAATGTACACAAATTTGCAAGAGAGAGAGAGAAATGTAGAGAGAGAGAGAGACATTTTTGCTCCAAAATTTCCAACCCTCAAAAGTGGGGGAGGAGACCCCCTATATATAGAAAAACATGCATTTGGCTGAGATATATCCCTCCATACACGTGTAAGGAGATGAAGCCCATTGTGCCAATAGCTAGAACAATTGTCAACAAAATATCTGCAAAAAAGACACTGGTGGTCGGCAGGCTACTAATGTGGCCGACAGGCTACCAATGATGGCCGGTAGGCCACACCATTGGCCGGCAAGGCACAAGGGTGGCTGGCAGGGCACAATTGGTGGCCAACAACCCACCAGAGGAGGCCTGCATGTCCCAAGGTCTTAAGGTTTGAAGCACTAAGGTTTTGGTCCAAAACAAGGCATAGAATGGACAGGATTTAAAGGCTCAAAGGCAGGGCATTCCGCCGAGGTCTTCAAGCACTAAAACAAGCACATGCAATCATAATTATCGAGTTCACAAACGATGACGTCCAAGTCTTGAGGATGATCAAAAATTGGGTGTCTATAATCTATCGCACACATTCTCTTTGTGCATCTATCGTACTCGTTCACTTTGTGCATCTATCGCACACATTCTCTTTGGGCATCTATTGCACTCGTTCTCTTTGTGCATCTATCGTACTCGTTCTCTTTGTGCATCTATCGCATACCTTCTCTTTGTGCATCTATCGCACTCATTCTCTTTGTGCATCTATCGCACTCATTCTCTTTGTGCATCTATCGCACACGTTCTCTTTGTGCTTCTATCGCACACATTCACTTTGTGCATCTATCTCACACATTCTCTTTGTGCATCTATTGCACTCATTCACTTTCCTTCATCTATCGCACACCCCCCTCTGTTGTTTTACCTTGGGACATACGAAAGTACGCGCCCGAGTGGTTATTTCTCAGGATGCGTGAAATGTGGCCCTGGGCGGGTTTTACCTCGGGACATACAAAGTACGCACCCGAGTAGTTGTTTCTCAAGAAGCATGAAATGCGGCCCTGGGCAGATTTTATGTCGGAACGTATGAAGTACGCGCCCAAGTGGTTGTTTCTCAGGACGCGTGAAACGCGGCCTTGGGCGGGTTTTACCTTGAGACGTGCAAAGCATGGCCCCGACTGCTTGTTTCTCAAGTTGCGCGAAACATAACCTTGAACGATTTCTTGTTTCTCGGGACGTGTGAAACACGACCCTGATCGGTTTTTGTTCTTGATTTCTCAGGATGTGTGAAACGTAACCTTGAATGGTATTTTCTTTTTACTTTTTTACCTTGAAGTTGCTCATTCATATGTTATCTCGTTATCTTGCTTATCACATTTTGTTATTGCTTATTGCATCATCTCGCATGACTAAGTTTTCAAAATCACCGGCTTCGTGTAGTGTGTACGTCCAACTTTCAAAATTGCATTGTGCATATCATTTGCATCTTGCCCTTGAACTACGCTAGTTTGATTCCTTAGAAAGAGATACGTAGGGAGCTTGCGAGCGCAACTAATTTAATTTATATCTTGTTTGTTTGTCTAAGTCTTACGGCCTCGTCAAATAGGTCGTCTCTGGGCTTTGACACTCACTCACATCATTTCTTGACTTTGAGCTCTATCAAAAAGGGGCAACTGTAGACACCCCATTTTTGATAACCCGCAAGACTTAGGTGCTTAGTTCGATACACTCAATGATGAAAGTTGAATTCGAATTCAGTCAGGCTCTCAAAATAACCTCAATCTTCAACGGTTGCCTTGTTTGAACCTTTCAGTTTCATTTTTGGACATTTTTCCACCCTGAGCTGAGTTTGAACCAAAAAAACAGGAGAGGGCATCAAAGCCCGGCCGTGCATCACTAATGGCTGGCCGTCAGCCGGGCCTCGATGGCGATAAACACTGTTCTGGGCGAGAGCTCGCCAACTGTCTATTTTTGACGATATTTATCACCTTTTGAGCTTGAATTCTATATAAACGAAGCTCTAGGATTGTTTTGAGGGTTGAGCAAAATTTAGAAACCATATGTACACCTTGAGAGCTCCTCCATCCTCCTTCTTCCATTACAAACAAGCTTCGAGCTAACCTAACTTCCTTGTGTCATCTCTATACTCCATATACAACCTTGTCTTACCACCTTAGAGCCTTGGTTGATCTTGGAGAAGCATAATTCAAGCTTGAGAGTAAGTTGAAACCAAGTTTGGATCATCAACAACAAACTTATCCCTTGAAAGGTATAAGCTTGCTATCTTTATTCTTGCTTCCATTTTTATTACTTGCTTCATAATTCTTACTGTTTTGTGTTGTTTTGAGTCTATTTGAAGTGTTTAAGGTTGGATTGGAAGAGCTACCAAAAGGGTAGAGAGAGCTTGCTCTTTCTATACCTTTACTTATAGCTTAAACCCTTCATTTTCCACTTTTTTTCTTTGATATTTACACTGATTTTCAGAGTTTTCAAAGGGCCAAAAATCATGTTTTGAGGTGTCAAAAGTGGAGGGGTTAGCCACCCCTCCTTCTTCTTGCTTACTAGCCTTCATTCTCCTCTTTATTGTTTAGCTTTTTAAGCTCTTTTCATGCATGTTTAGCCTCTCTTTTTTTATATATTAAGGACTGTTTTACGGCTGTCCAAGCCTTTTAAATTGGTTCATGCCTTGTTTAGTTCATTTGTGGTCTCATAAGTTAGTATACAAAACTTGATGCATGTTGTTCCAAGCTTTCTTTTACTCATTTTCATGTTTAAGAGCTTCATTTTAACAATCAATCCACCATCCATCTTTTTCATTCTTGAGAATGATTTCAACCGATTGAGGTTATTCAAGACATGTAAAATAGACTCTTACTTAATGGCTTAATCTTTTCAAAGATTCATTGCCAACGGTATAGTCTTTCTCTCATGCTTTCGAAGAACCTCTCGTTTGACATTTCTTCTTGTTTAGAGGATTTTAACGTCACTATGGACAAATGGACTAAAGAATGGTAAGGTTTAATAAAATGAGCTTAAAACTTGGATCAACACACATAAAGAAAGTGGCTTAAATTGCTTCAATTCTGCCGGACGTTATGCCAAGTTCCTTGTGTCAAGAGTCCTCACATGCTAATCCATGGCATTTTGATGATTCTTAAAGCGTTGCAGCCTCCCTTTTTGAGTTCGTACTATGACAAGAGGGAAGGGTGGTCGTACTCTTTGGATTTATTAACCTTTGTCCAAAATTGCATTCGAGACCATCAAGCAATCAATTTCCTTATTGATGGCTTTGGAAGTAATTTCAATCTTCTCTCGAGGTTTTCCTATGAAAGAGAATGAAGAAAGGACAAATAGAGCTTGAGAATGCTCTGTCTACACTGGTTTCACCTCAGAATACAAAAATAGAGTTTTGCACCAAATTGATGCACAATCGATCATCTGTAGACCCAGCCGGCTGTCAGTGATGCACGGCCGGCCCTCAGTGCATAGCCAGTAGTGCAGCTTTGCAGGAAAACAGAGGTAGTAGCTGAAGGTGAAACAGAGTTGGCTTGGGCAAACAGAGTAGCTTTCAAGCGTTGCGCATGCAACCTTCATCCATCTTCTATTGCGCTCTCATCAAATGCGATTAATTATTTCATTAGTATTATTATTAACATAGTTGTGAATAAATCTTGTTGTAATTAATTAGTAATAGCTAGTTAATTAATTCAAGTGTTGTAATTATTTTAGTTAATTAGTGATAGCTAGTTAATTAATTCAAGTGTTGTAATAATTAGTTAAGTAGCTTAGCTAATTTTATTTGTTTTGTAATAATTAGCTTAATTAGCTTAGCTTAGTTATATGTTTATTCATTCAGACTCTCCTTCGTGAGAGCGCAATGTAATAATGTGTATGTCTTCCAACCTCACGTCTTTCTCCCTTTTATTTACCAGCTTATGATGGTTAGATTAGGGACATCACATTTCAATTAGCATACCTTATGCTTGCATCCATTCATCTTGTATTGCATGTACCGAGGCTCGGCACATCATTCTAACTGCATTGTTGTTTAAATATTTCGTTGAATACATGCTTAGACCGCATGTCTTGAATTGATTCGTATGCCATATTAGTAGCCGAGCCTAGTAATTACATATTGCATATGTTGCATTAGATATTTGGCATAGTTAGGAACATGCATTTTTCTAACTAGTTTCTTTTTTGGCTTGAAGTACTATGTGAGTTTTTAGTGTTTTAGCATATTTGCATGAGTGTGAGTGACTGTCATAACTAGCATGCTTGCTATAAGGCTAAATGCTTACTTGTTAAAATGCTTGAATGCCTATGGATGAAGGCTAATTACTTAAATTGGAATAATTTCAGCAATGTTTATATGCGATCACTTTTCAAGTGGTACATATTTCGAAACAATTTTCAAAAACAAACATGAATCAATTGTTCCAATTCTTGCGATTTAGTCTATACTTGCTTATGTGCATCACATAGTAATGCTAGCCTAATAAACCGGAACAATGGCGTATAATGTTGATAAAAATCATATCATGATTAGTAGAGGCCGATCTTTGATCGAGCCAGCAGAGGTGCTCAAATGTATTCATGACCTTCCCCCCTCGTACCTAAGTTCCTAAGCCGAGACAATCTTGGTGATGACGGACACGTGGCCTTTGGCACGAGTCATGGGTTTCCTAAATTTTTCCAAAATAAAATATTTAAGTGGTGACTCTGTATCTGGCAAAGTAGTCAAATTTTGGCATTTTTTATTCAAAATCAATTTTCCAAACGGTTTACCGGATTTGGAATTTTTGGTGTTTATTAATTTCACAATGCAGTTGTGAGATTAGATTCAGAACCGCAGGAGTCCGAACTATACGACTTATATTTGAAGCTTCCGAAAAGGGGTGTGAAAAAGTCGAGCTACAAGTGGCCTTGGTAAGAGTCATGGGTTTCCTAATTTTTTCAAAATATTAGGTGGCGACTCTAAGATCTGATGATGCAGTTCATTTCTGGCAAATATTTTTTGCAATAAAATAGATTTTCTATAAAGTTTCCAAATCTAGACTCTCATCTATGCTTCACATTGCACTCATGAGACTAGATCGAAGAAATTGAGAGTCTGAACTGTTAAAGCACGTGGGTACACCTTGGGCAGTGTTACACCCCCTGAGCTTTATTCTATGTGCGATTTCCCCCCTTGAACTTTGAAAATGAGCATATAAACCCTTATGTTTGCCACGTGTTTCACACTTGCTGTTAAGTTGGACGAAGTGTTTAACGGTGCATTTCAGTCCACAAATCACATGAGGGTTAGGTGGTTATTTCCAAGCATCAGAGGGGGTAAATCGCACATGGCCTAAACCACAAGGGGTTAAAGTGAAGTTTACCCTATATATTATTAATTATATCAGGTCGGGTTTGGATCAGGGAGGCAATACCCGCCCCCGCACCTACTGCGGGGGATCAAAATGTAATCCACCCTTGCCCTGCACAAGTGTCGGGCAGGGTAATGTCTACCTCATTCAGGACAGGTATGTGCAGGACCCCGCAAATTGGGCTAAAATGCCCATTCCTAGGTATGATATAATATAATTTTTTTTTTTTTTTTAAAATGCTATCTAATGGGAACTGCAAATTGGTTGTATTTTTTCCTTCCTAGGTTAACCACTGACGCTAAATCATTTTAATGTTAGAAACACTAACTACTATATTAACAAATATACTGACTAACTATAATATTAAATGGTCTCATGTCAAGTGGTGGATCCCTAGGGCTACGATAAGTCACAATCTTATTATCCATTAAAGTCATGTTTGTTTGGACAGACATGATTATGAGATTGGACTAATAATCTAACAAAATATATAATTTGAAGTTCGACTAACAAAATTGAGATTCAAACTAATAGTCCATTCAGATATAATATCTTTCATATGGGGGGGGGGGGCTATTGAATTCCAAAGAGGGGTGGAATACAGAATGAAAAACTAAGAAGAGGTTCGAACTATCAATCATATTCTACAATCTCAAGTCAATCCAAACATAAGATAAAGTGCACAATTCAAAAGAATTGATAATCCTTAGAACTAATAATTCAAGGAATGCCAATCCCATCAAGTCAAATCCATCCAAATAAATATGGCTTTAGAGTTCAAATCACCTTGTTTGGAAAGGAGATAAAATAGCCAAAAAGTCACTATAAGCTGTCACGTCACTCCATTTATTTTTCTGTATATCTTTTCGTAAAAAAACAAAAAACTAGCTAAAAGAGCCAATTCCCAAATGAGCCAAAGTAATTTTTTTAGGGGGCAAATTATCCGCAAGTCCTTTTTGAAAAGTGTGTGTTCTATTTAATCCCAATACCTTTTAGATAGGTCTAATTTTTTTTTTTTTTTCCTGCACTACACACTTTAATTTTCTTATTTAAATGGAGAAAATTTTCAAGTTCTGAATAAGTTGTTTTCGAGTTTTAGTTACATGCGATGAAAACTATAAAATTTTAAAGTCTTAATTTTTTATTTTTTTTTGTGCTGAAATGAATCATTCTTTAGAACTGTAAAATTTTACAGTTTCATAATTTTATTTACAACTGTAAAATTGTGCAGTTTCATAATATGTTTTTCAGTTTGATTAATAAGGATAAATGCTTAATAGAATCATATTTTGAAACTATAATATTTTACAGTCTCAAAATTTGCTTTTTAATTTGATTAATATTAGAGATTATTTGCTTAAACCCTACAAAAATTAAAAATATCATATGATTTTTTTCCATTGTTGCTATTTGTTGTAGTTACATTTTTTTTTCTTTTTTCAGTTTTTCAATATTTAACACATTTTGTTATGTTTTTTCGCTTTAATTTCTCAATTTATTCTCATTTTTTTTGGTAATAATTAAAAATATGTAGAATTAATTGATGGAAGTGTTTTATTTTGAGACTAGATGTGTTGCCTGTTGATAAGTTATTTTTTTTTGGGTTATAAAAATAGTCAATTCTTAAACCGACCAATGTAATGAAGAGAAGGTTATTTTGCAAACAACTTCTTATGAAAAGTCATCTTCGAAATTTATGTTATGAATTCTGGTCTAGTAAGCCAACCACAGGAATACAAATTCTGTGGAAAATTTGATATAAGTCTTTTATTAAATTTGAGATAAGTATTTTATTCTGTGGAAAATTTATCTTGACTATTAAATTTGTTGGCATCAATTTGCAGTTAAACATCGTTTTCATGTAGAGTTTGGCACGGCTGCTACAGGGTCGGAGGATTTCTTTTTCGAAGGGTCAAAATAAGTTTTTTATTTTTATTTTATATCAATTGATATAAGCAATTCTATTTTAATTAAAGAATGAAAAATAAATTAACATTTAATACTAAATTAATAATTAAAAAATAAAAATAAGTTTCTATTTGAACAAAAGAAACAATTCACGAGAAAATCATCATCCATTTTGTTACAAAACATAATTTTAACAATTTTCTTTATAATTATAGTATAAAGTGAAAGACTAAGCACAAATACAATTTAATTTGCAAACAAGTGGGTAGATTGTTTCATTTTTTAGTCGTTCTCAACCATCGATGCAATATTTCTGTAATCTGTTTAGTTTTCAATTGTATTTTCTTATGATTTCTGAAGTTTTGCAAATAAAACTTGTTTGTAATTAACTCACTTTCACCTTAATTTTTTATTTAGTTTTTTTATTATTTTAAACAAATTTGCTCAACAATTTTCGTATAACAATAATATTCACTGTTACAATAGGCAATGGTATGGAAAGAATGACTCAAATTTATTTGTGAGATGTCAAGCTATTGTTTGAGAATTTCTCTTTTTCATAAATAATAATAGAGTTATCTAATTTTTCACTTAATAATTTACACATGCATTTACATAGATGTGGAATAACATTTCTCTTTTCATATCTTTAATATTGTATTTGGGTCATGAATTTGAGAACAAATTTAGAAAGAAAGATGAAGTGAAGTGACAATACTATTTTCATAAATAGATATCATATTTATGAGTGTATTGTTTTCAAGTGAATGGTTCACATTGAACAACATCATTACGTATAAGAGTTTTATATAAATTTTTTATTTATATATTACTACTCAATAAAAAATTGTCATATTTAAAATGACACTAAAGATCAAGATAGCACATATATATATACTATTTACGATAAGATCAATTTAATAATCCACAGATGAAATAAAGGTTTAACAAATGAGATATGTACACTATCACTACAAAAAAAAACACCTTTGGCGACTAAATTTTTAGTCGCCAAAGGCCGAATTTTAGTCGCCAAAGGTCGAAAATCCACTTCCCCCGACTAAAACTTTTAGTCGCCCATTTTGTCGCCAACACATGGTCGCGGATGGCTTTGGCGACTAAAAATCTGTTAGTCGCGAAAGGTCACTCTTCAGCGACTAAACCATTAGTCGCCAATAGTCAATTTCAGTTTTGGAATTTTACCTTTGGCGACTAAACTATTCGTCGCCAATACTGAATTAATTAATTTATTATTTATACAATTGGCGACCGTTTTTTTCGTCGGCAATGCTCAATCTTTTGGCGACCAAATTGTTTAGTCGCCAAAAGCATTTTTGAAAAAAAAAAAAAAATTTTCCTTGTGCCTCAGGACCTCCCAGGCTTCGAACCTGGGACCTCCAGCAACAGGAGCACCTTGACCTTAACCACACGCGCAACCCCACCACGCCACTGAGCCATCTGATGAATGTAGTTGCAACTAATATTATTTATATACTACTTTTACTAGTATTAATACAAAATTATGTATATAAATACAATTTTATATATTCAATATAAATTATGTAAATAATATATTATTTATTAAAAAAAATTTTACATCATTTTTGGCGACAAAACCTTTTTTTAGTCGCCAAAAACTCCCCTTTTGGCTACTAAAATGAATTTTTAGTCGCCAATTTACTAATTTTCGGCTACTAATTAATTTGTTTGTCGCTAAAAATAAAGTTCGGTGTACAAATGAAGCAGTTTTGGCGACTAAACTGAGTTTTAGTCGCCAAAAAGGTCCCCTTTTGGCTACTAAACTCAGTTTTAGTCGGCAAATGAGAGTTTTCAGCGACAAAAAAGTTTATAGTCGGCAAAAGACCTGTAATCGGCGACAAAAATGTTTTTTAGTCGCCAAAACCAGAACGTTTGGCTACTAAATTAATTTAGTCGCCAAAAACTGCAACTTTTGGCTACTAAACAAACTTTAGTCGCTAAAAACCCTATCATCGGCGACTAAATCGCCTTTTAGTCGCGAAAACCCTTATGTTTGGCGACTAAAATATTTTAGTCGCGAAAAGTGCTATGTTCGGCGACCAAAACTGTTTTAGTCGCCATTTGTGTGACTTTCAGCGACGATTTTTGATTTTTTGGTCGCCAATTGTGATTTTTCTTGTAGTGTATACGTAATAACTATATAAAAAATAGGCAAATTTTATTGATAATGTCTACATTTTTGTCTCTTATGTCATTTTGATTTTTATAATTTCAATTAGTTTGATTTTGACCTTTAATTTTAGATTTGAATTTAATCCAATTAATAACACTGATTAAGGTTTTTGAAACAAATAATCACTAAATTAGTTGAAATTAATTCACTGAATTGAATAAATTTACTTATAAAACGTATGACACATGCCGCTCATGTATGCATTTTTCATTAAAAAATACTAATAGTTTAATTAATTGAATGAAATTAAGATAAAATTATAAATTTAAAATCAAAATCAAAATCAAATTAATTAAAATTATAAAAATTAAAATGACACAAGAACTGAAATATAGAAACTACGAATAATTTGCCCTAAAAAAATGGACCCTGGTTTAATGAGGCGATAAGCAAGCGCCTAAGTTCTAAATACCCTCCACTACTAAAAACAGGGCCTTTTGAGTCGGCAGAGTGCCGTCGCAAATAGCACATTTGCCGAAGCAAAAACGTTTTTGCGACGGCGTTTCGACGGCAACTCAAGGGTCGAAAATGGTGGGGTCGCAAATGTTTTTGAGTCGGCAATCTACCGACGCAAAAAGTTTTAATTTTTTGAGACGGCAGATTGCCGACTCAAAAAGTGATTCAATATTTTAAGAAATTTAACCCATAATTTTCTTATTGAGGCGCCTCCGAAGTTTCAAACCCACGCCATTTGCAAGCTTTGACCGGACCCAAAGTCACCGCACTAAATCCACTTCACCACTCTACCTCTTTCAGATATTAATTGAGATATTTATTATTTATAGTATATACACTCAATATTAATATAAAAGTATATCTATAAATATATATACATATAATTATAATTTCATTATTATGATATTCGAAAAAATTATCTTGATATACAAATAAATAAAGCAGAATGTGCTTAATTACATGTATCGCACAAATTAAATTTATTATTTTTATTTTTATTTTTATTTTTTATCGATCTGATTGATGTTTTAATATTAATTTATATTTAATTTTTTATTTAACATTAAATTATTTATTATCAAAATATTCATATTTAATTTAAATTTTTTATGCCTATATACACTATTTATGAATAATTAAAAAAAATAATATTAAAGAAATACTAATACTCTACATAATTAATTTATGTATTTTCTTCTTAATCCAATCACAACATATTTATATTTAATCTTTTAAATAAATTTTGTATAATTCTATTTCTACATATTTTTATTATCCAAATAAAAATAAAATAAAATAATTAGAATCACTTTTAGTTTTATATTACTAATTCTCTTTTAATTTAACTATTATTTTTAATATCGAAATGAGTATTAAATATAATATATTTATTAAATATAATCAAGTAAATATATATATCTTGATTATAAAATATTTTTTTTGCTACGGCATCTGTTGCCGACACAAAAAGATATAATTTTTTGCGTCGGCACAAATTTGCCGACGCAAAAGGTATATGTCGACGCAAAAAGTCTATCTTTTGAGTCGGTAAATTCAACCGACTCAAATAATGCTATGAAATATTAATTTTTTGTGTCGGCCAACGGTGCCGACTCTAAAATTTTGATATTTACGTCGGTAACTCTGTGCCGTCTCAAAAAGAAAAAGACTACCTTTTGTGACGGTAAAATTTGCCGACTCAAAAAAATGGACTCCAAAGTTAAAATCCCAAAACCTATTGTTGAGGTTGTCATGTATTGGGTCATCTTATTTTTAAAGTCAATTTTACATCTGGATTCATGCACCTCAAATAATTAAAGCAGTATGTTCGCCGCAATATCGCCACAATTACAGGACAGGAGATCAAAATCGTTTTACTTGTGTATTTGTTTAGAATTTTTTATATTTGTAATTTATTGAACTTTAATTAAGAAAAATTTATTTATAAATCTCATCTTAAGAAATGGTAATCCGTTTAGTCCTATTTTTTTTTTATAGATCAATTAGTCTTATTAATTTTGAAAAAGTAGATTTAATATATTATTTAAAAATTAAATTTACGTTTATATATATATATTGGTGCTAAAAGAGTAAGATACATAATCTATGATAATCAAATTTGGAATGAATTTTTATATTAAAATTTTTTTTTATTTGGAATTACTTGAAATATGAGATTTTTCAAATATTCAAAAGAATGTAGGATTCTTCAAACATTTCAAA
The DNA here is from genome assembly GCA_036172215.1 of Camellia granthamiana. Taxonomy (NCBI): domain Eukaryota; kingdom Viridiplantae; phylum Streptophyta; class Magnoliopsida; order Ericales; family Theaceae; genus Camellia; species Camellia granthamiana. Next base: position 139,664,486 of record CM069906.1, on the reverse strand, counting down.
AGGAGTACAAAAACTCCATAGTAAATTTTGGACAAATGTATAATTTCAAACTATAACATTTCACTGTAACACTCAAACATAACACTTCAAAAAAAAAAACCCATAATATACTTTTTCTAAATGTAACACTTCAATATAACACTCAAAAAAAAATAAAAAAAATAAAAAAATTCTAAATATAACACTCTAATCTAACATACAAAAAAACTCCTTAGTATATTTTTTCCAAACGTGACACTCAAATGTAACACTCAAAAAAAAAAAAAAAAAAAAAAAAAAAAGAGGGATTTTGGGGATTCTTCAAATCATTCCAAAAGGAGTACAAAAATTCCTTAGTAAATTTTAGATGTATAATTTCAAATTATGAGTGTTACGTTTAGAAAAAGTATACTAAAGAATTTTTTAATATTTTTGTGTGTTACATTAGAGTGCTACCTTTAGAATTACAATTATTGGAGTGTTACGTTTGTGATTACATTAATTGGAGTGTCGTTTGGAAAAAGTACACTAAGAAATTTTTTTGTATGTTATATTGGAGTGTGTTACATTGGTGTTACGTCTGGGAAAAATATACTAAATAGTTTTTAAAGACTACTACGTTATTACATTTCGGAAAGGTACAATAAATAGTTTTTTAGTGTGTTACATTAGAGTGTTACGTTATTAGAATGTTACATTGGAGTGTTACGTTCTTATTTGTAATGTGGGATTTGTTCTAGAAGGAGGAAAAATCCAAAATCTCTAAATTGCGGATTGTCCAAATGTGTAATTTCACATTTGGAGAAATTCATTTTTATCTTTCAAAAATTAAAGCCAAACGGGTAAGCGGTTATCCTTTTGTGTAATTTCCATTTTAATGGAACCCTTGGGTTTATAAGAAAAAGGAAAGATAAAACCGTTCATAAAATCACATTTTAAAATTATTGGTACTTTACCCTAATTATAATATGATTCATCAATAAAAAAATTTATAATATGATTCATCAATAAAAAAAATAAAAAGTCAAAAAAAAGACCAAGGGTTTGATGTTAGAAAATTTCATTGCCGAAACAAACGGATAATATTTCAGTTATTCGCGGTACGAACATTTTTAATCCTTTACTTTTTTTTTTTTTTATTAAATTTAAATTTGATGAAAATGTTCTTAAAAATCACCTCCAATCATTTCATCAAATATTTATCAAATCAAAGGAGATTACACTTACCTCCTCTTCAAAATTTGAAGAAAATATAGTTAGTCCCACACTTTTAACACAATTACGCCTCCCTCTCGAAATTTCAATTTGCGTAACACTGAAGTAATTTTTTATGAACAATTTGTAAGTTATATAAATGAAAAGATGATATTTTTATATCTTTTCTACTAAAATGTATTTTTAAATTTGTTTATTTCAGTATCTATTACCATTTGCATGAATTTTAATCGTTTTAACCTTATTAAAAGGGAGTCAATATGATTATGTCAAAATTGTGGATTTAATTGTATTTTTTTTCAAATTTTAAAAAAAGTGATTGCAAAATTTACCCGTTTACTTTCGTACATGTGAGTTTTATTACTTGTGTATTTATTTAGAATTTCTTTGTATTTGATTTTCATTTTTTTTTTTTTTAAAGATCGTGAAGAAATTTTTTTTTGCAAAACCGATAAAAGATTGGATCAATCTTATATAGCGGTATCACAAGATCTTAAAAAAGAGAAAAACAATTTTCATAAAATGAAGGATTTAAGCCTCCCTAGAGGAGGAGAAAAGGCTCTCACAAGGAAGGGAAATAAACCTTCACACAGGAAGAATTATTACGTCACCAAATTAAAAATTAAAAAAACAAAACAAAAAAAAATCAGATTCAAGTCGCCACCAAACTTATCCAAAACTCCATTGTTTTACAACCTTCAACTTGGAATTTGAAAATCCCACTTCTGCTAGGGAAAATAGAACATTGAGGTGGATATGATCATCTAACTTAAAACAAACGTATTATCCAGTATCACCTTTCAGACTGTGAAAAGATTTGAAACCAGATATTAAAATTTTGAACTCCAGGGGGAGAAGATAAGGTCATGATAGCTGGACAAGTATAATTGTAATTCATTGAACTTCACAATATGATTCATCCATAAACAAATGTTTAAAAAAAGAACCTAAAGTTTGATGTAAGAAAACATCATTCCGAAACAAAAGGATAATAATTTAAATTGATTAATTCACGTTAAGGGGAATTAGAATGTGAAAAATGAAAAAATTTAAAAGTCAATTTCTTGACATCTAGAAGATGGAAATTTCCGGGAGAGAGATGAAATTTTGGACATAGAGAACGTGTATAGACCGCTTGCTGTTGGAGAAGGGTGACTTTCATTGGTCCTATAAATAGGGCACCAATTCAGCACAAATTTAGTGCATAACACAAAACAATACAATTTTGTGCAATAACACTAAGTTTCAACACCATATAATAATACAGTAAATCTTTAGAGAGTGTTTGTTTGTCACTGTATTACAAACAAAATCAAAATGAGGGCTATTATCATGGTATGCATTGCTGCTTCCCTTATCTCTGTTGCTTCTGCTGTTGCAGGAACTGCTACTTACTACAATGTCTATGTTCGTGAGTACTCTCTCTCTCTCTCTCTCTCTCTCTCTCTCTCTCTCATGTCCATTTCATATTATATTTTATTCAGGAAAAATTATACTTTTAACTTTTATAATTTGACTCAAATTTTATTTTGATTCCTTTTGTTTCAAATTGAACAATTTTTTCTCTACACTTCAAATTTAATTTCAATCTGGTCTTTTGACTAAAGTTCGAGGTTAAAAAGATTGAATTTAAGGCGAACCATAGATAAAGGCTAAAGAGTAAATTATATAAATGGTCTTTATAGTTTACACGATGTGTCAATTTAATCCCTATTATTTTAATTTGATTGATTTTGCCCTTTAATTTAACAGATTGTGTTATATTGCTCCAATAAATAACGGCCGTTACGTTTAGTAGACGGAAACTTAAACGATGTGTCAATTTGGCCTTTGTGGTTTACACGATGTATCAATTTGGCTCATGTTGTTTTAATTTGCTCGATTTTGACAGGGACTAAATTGACACATCGTTTGAGTTTTCGTCCACCAAACCTAACGGCCATTATTTATTAGACTAATATGACACAAATTGTTAAATTAAGGAGCAAAATCGAACAAATTAAAACAACAGTGACCAAATTGACTATAGGGACCATTTATATAATTTACCTAAGATTAAAAATGTTCCAATACACCTTTTTTTTTAATAATTATTTTAAGTCAGAAATCATAGCATGGAGGGGAGGAGTTTTGCCATATCTTAAACCCTTCTCCTGTTTGGTTGTACTAGCAAAATATATATATATATTCTATTATTTATTTCTGTGATACTACTTCTGATAAATGTGAAATTGTTAACTACATTTGCTAGGGAACATCTCATGTCTTGCAATCTAAAAGATGTGGGTTCATATTGTCTTACCCCTAAAACTTTTGTTAATATTATTAGACTATAGGATAAAACTTATTTTACCATAAAATAAGAATTATATTTACAACAAAACAATAATTTTACCTACCTAAAAAATTATCTAAAAACTTACTTAAAATTTCAATTATGTGGACAAGATTGATCATGATGTGACCTATATCATACCAACTTGAAATCCATATATTAAATTTTGTACACATTTTTTTAAGTATTTTATAATCTTAGGTATACAACTTTTTTTACCATTGAAACATGTCTTATATTGAATTTTCTTGCTCGGTAGCCTCTGCATGCTATGGCTATCAAGATCAAGGGGTGATGATAGCGGCAGCAAGTGATGCCCTATGGAACAATGGAGCTGCATGTGGAAAAATGTACAGTGTTAGTTGCACAGGGGCAACAAACCAAGGTGTGCCACAACCTTGCAAGAGTGGTAGTGTGACTGTGAAGATCGTAGACCGATGTCCCTCACCGGGATGCCAAGCCACCATTGATCTCTCTCAAGAAGCTTTTTCCGCCATTGCTGACACTGCAGCCGGGAAAATCAACATCGATTACAATCAGTAATGCATAAAACATCCATTCCTACTTTGATTTTAATACCAATGTGAAATTTATTGAAGTATGCTCTACTGTCACTAATGAACATTTTTTCTTCTTCACTTTTCTTTCTTCTTTTGTATTTCAGGGTTTGAAGATATGGAGGAATACTTTGAAGCTATTAAGAATAAATTATCTCTATAATAATCTTGAAATAAATTTCATCTCATGGAAATTGAGCATTTTCCTTTTGTGATGCTAAGAGTATCAATGTAATATCACGCATTGGCAAATAATGTTGAAATAAGTGTCATCTCATGAAAATTGAGCATTTTCTTTTTGTGACACTAAGAGTATCAATGTAATATCACATACTAGCAAAGAGTAACAAAAAATAATGTAATATCCAATGCTAGAAAAAATATGTTAATTTCATCTTTGCACATGTTATTATATTTTGCATTGAATTTTAAATAAATTGTAACATCCCAAAGAAAAGAGCATAAGAAAACTCCACATATTCTAACAACAAGATCTTGTTTCCAAATTAATAGCTTTCATTTCATAAATGTATATGGGATATAATACCTTATCATTAACATCATCATCAAATCTCTAACATTTGTATTCATTGTACTCAAGCGATTTACAAAAGTATTTCACATACAATTATACATTCGACATTTCTAGAATATGAATCTATAGCATGTGGCACAACAAGTCAAATACAATTTAATGGCCCCAAGGGCTACAAATTCCAAGGCTTATGCCCCGGTTACACAAAATGGTTATCAAACCCATACATGTAATGCCCTTGACTTGTCAAAAATAATCATAACAAAATAAAAGAGCCTTGCGCCCTCAAAATACACTCCATGTCTTTAACTCGGCGGAATCACTACATCAAAATTCACTAGGATGAGCACAAAGCCCAGTAGAAAGATCTTAACAAAATATATATTTTTTATACAGTCTCCTAAGATGAATGCATATGCCATGTTATGCTCAAAACATATATCTCTATCTTTTGAAAATCTTGTGCATGATGCGATTTGAAAACACAACAATTCAATAACTTTAATGTAGTTCAAGAGGTGGTAAATATGACTCAGGTAATCTCTATGTTGGTGTCTGTAAGTAGGCATATCAAGCACTACCAATCGCCACTTTATTACTTGCTAATCGGAAGGCACGTGGTACCTTCTCCGCGCATGTTTTTGGTCTTTCACCATGGACACTCAGGCTAACTTAATCAATACGAAACTATACCCCCTATCTGGACTTACCAATGTATTTACCCCAAAATAATTCAAGATAATTTTGTTTCACAAAACAATTCCTTTCTCAAAGTAAAAATTTTCAAATGCAAAATTCAAAATCAATGACAGCAAAGATTAAATGGAATGGCAATGCAATATGTAACAATGCATTAATATAGTTTTATTTTCAATTCTATCATACAATCTTCCATTGTAATCAAATTTCCACATCTCTTATCAATATAACATCATAATATATTTTCCAAGAGATAATATAACAATCAAATCATACATGTATTCTCTACATGTTGATTATCATTTTTAAATTTGGTCTCTCCAAGACAACCTAACAACAAGTTATTTATCAAGTTTCAAAATCAACATTTCTCATTTCTTCATGAAAACCCTCATTTGATACAACTATAGAAATTCTTCCATCATTTATTCACATAACAATTTATCAAGCATGAATTTCATAATATCTTAGCATCTTTCCCCAAAATCCCCAAATTTCTAGGGTTTCCACCAAAACTAGGTTTTTGTCCCATTTTTGAAGGATTTTTCCAAAATAACACTCACACTTTAGAACATAACTCATACGCTCAAAAGTTTGGGGAAAATATAGAGAAAACCCACTTTTAAAATTATCTAGAATTTATAAACCCAAAACCATAGTTCAAACATGAAAGAAAATACTCCAAACAAGTATAAACTTGCAAAAACATATATATAACTATAAGAATGTCCCTACCTCAAGCTTGGGAGAGGACGGAGATGAAAACCCTAAAATTCAATTTTGATGAAAACTTGATTTGATCGGTGTAAACGTAACCCTTGTCACCCTCTTCAATTTGGTATAAAAAGTCCTATCAAATTCTTGAAGGTTTTTACTAAATCTTAGATAGAAGTTTAGATTTGGGTGGGTTTGTAGAGAGAATGAGGAGAGAAGATAGAGAGAGAGAGAGAGAAGTGAAAAAGTGTACAAAACACGTTTTTGGCATTAGTTTTGAGGAAAAGAGCTTAAAATTCAAGATACACACGGCCGAAATCCACATAAACAGTTCAAATTTCGCACGAGCAGAATCCCAAATCTGCACAAGCGGATTCTGATGCCTCTTACTAGTGGTTTAGTCCAGAGAAGAACCCAGATTTACCACAAAATCCGCACGAGCGAAGTCCCAAATCCGCACGAGCAGTTTCTACCCAGAATTTCCCAAAAAATCCTGTGTGATTTTGCTCGAGCGATTGCCAAATCCGCACGAGCGGTTTTGCCAATCGGAGCCAAAATTAATTCCGCACCTTGATACAAGTTCTAACTCCCAAAACTCAAAATTTTAAATTGAAAATGTTAATAAAGGTTAAGTCAGAGCCGAAAAGAAATCTCAATGATCCAATATGATAATCAAAACGCTGAAAGTAAAACAAACTATCTTACTATGCAATATCGGTCAAGTCCAAGACCTGAGACATCACAACCTACCTCCCTTAGGAAATTTTGCCCCAAAATTTGGTCACACCTCTTACCAATAACCTCCAATGAACAAAGACAATTCAACAATAAAAGGGCTCCGAGTGATAACAACCACACTAACGACAATAAAAAAATTCATAACAATAACAATTCAATAATAGCATGAAGATCTAAATCTCAACAACATTCCACTACCATCATCAAAATTTCCATAGGCCAAAGCCACAATACCAACAACCACAAATACGATAATCATAAGCATGAAGTCCAACCATAATTGTGACAATCCTACAACAGTTCTCATCACTTCCACCTTTCGTTCCCAAGTTACTTCCTCAACCCCATAGTGTCTCTACAGCACCTTCACTAACGGTATAGTCTTGCCTGTCAACACTTGTTCTTGGACATCTACAATTTGAACCGGTCGTTCTTTGTATAAGGCATCCTTATCTACCTCCAACTCGACCTAATCAAGTACATGTGAAGCGTCGAGTTCGTACTTCCTAAACATAGATACATGAAACACGTTGTGAACTCCAAAAAGCGGTGGCGGTAAGGCCATACGGTATGCCACTTCCCCAATCCGCTCTAAAATGTCAAAAAGTCCAATAGATAAAGGATGTCGTTAGAGTATTATTGAAGTTCAAAATGTTTGCAATACACCTTTTTTTTTTCTTTTTTATAATTATATTAAGTTAGAAATCATAGCATGAAGGGGAAGAGTTTTCCCATATCTTAAACCCTTCTCCTGTTTGGTTGTACTAGCAAAAAAAAATTATATTCTATTTGTAGCGCCCCCTTTCGGAAGCTCAGAATAAGCCCTACAGTTCGGACTCCTGCAGTTCTGAATCTAATCTCACAAGTGCAATGTGGAATTGATACACACCAAAGAGTTCAAATCCAGCAAATCATTTGAAAAATTGATTTTGAATCAAATTGCCAAAAAAAATGGACTGCTTTTTCAGATACAAAGTCGCCACCTAAATATTTTGTTTTGGGAAAATTTAAGAAACCCATGACTCGTGCCAAAGGCCATGTGTCTGTCATCACCAAGATTGTCTCGGCTCGGGAGCTTAGGTACGAGAGAGAAAGGTCATGAATACATTTCAGCACCCCTGCTTGCTCGATCAAAGATCAGCTTCTACTAATCATGATATGATTTTTATTTACATTATATGCTCTTGTTCTGGTTTATTAGACTAGCACTACTATGTGATGCGCGCACACAAGTATAGACTAACTTGCAAGAATTGCAACATCTCGAGTCATGTTTATTTTGAAAATTGTTTCGAAATATGTGCCACTTAAAAAAGTGATCATATATGAACATTTCTCAAATTATTCCAATTCAAGCAATAAGCCTTTATCCACAGGCATTCAAGCAGTTTATTAGTTAAGCACTTAGCCTCATGGCAAGCATGCTAAACATGGCAACAATCAAACACTTGCAATTATGCTAAAGCAAATAAAAGCTTACCTAGTACTCTAAGCCAAAAAGAAACAAAGTTAGAAAAATGCAAGATTCTAACTATGCAATTATGACTAATGCAACGCATGCGATATGCAATTACTAGGCTCGGCTAATAAGCATGGTATATGAATCAATGAAATAGCATGCGGTCTAAGCACGTATTCAAAGAAGTATTTAAACTAACAAAGCAGTTAGAATGATGAACCGAGCCTCGATGCATGCAATATAAATGGATGCAAACATGAGTTATGCTAATTAAAACATGATGTCCCTAAACTAACCATCATAACCTAGTAAATAAAATGGAGAAAGACGTGGAGTTGGAAGACATACACATTATTACAACTTTTTGATCCCTCACGCAAGAGGGTGCAAATCAATATCCGTAAGTCCGAATTAAACTAACTATTACAAAACTAGGCAAATTAACTAGGCTAAGCTAATTAACTACTTTATTACAACAAATTAACTAGCTATACCATTTAACAATAAGCAATGGCTACAACAATACTAATTACAATAAGATTAAATTACAACTATGATAATTATAACACTAATGAAACAATTAATCACATTCGATAAAGGCGTAATTGAAGGTTGATGAAGGTTGCACGCATAGCGCCTGAGAGCTACTCTGTCTGTCCAAGCCAACTCTGTTTCACCTTCAGCCACTGCCTATGTTTTCTGCAAAACTGCACTGTTGGCCTCACACTCAGGGTCGGTCGGGTCTACAGATGACTGGTCGTGCCTCAATTTAGTGTACAACTCTGTTTTTGTGTTCTAAGGTGAACCAGTGCAGATAGAGTGTCCTCAAGCTCTGTTTGTTCCTTTCTTCCTTCTCTGTCATGGGAAAGCCTCGAGAAAAGGTTGAAATTGATTCCAAAGCCATCAATGAGCAAGTTAATTGCTTGATGGTCTCGGATACAATTTTGGACAAAAATCAATGAAATGTAATGAATATGACCACCCCTCCCTCTTGTCATGGAATGAGCTCAAAGAGGAAGATTGCAACGCTTCAAGAATCATCAAAATGCCATGAATTAGCATGTGACAACTCCTGACACAAGAAACTTGGCATAACGTCCAACTAAGTCTAAGCAATTTAAGCCATTTTCTTCATGTGTGTTGATCCAAGTTTTTAGCCAATTTTATGAAGCTTTGCCATTCTTTAGTCTATTTGTCCATGGTGATGTTAAAGTTCTCTAAAAGAAGAGAAGCATCAAATGGGAAGTAATTCTCAACATGAAAGAGAGATTACGCCGTTAACAATGAATCTCCGTAGAGATTAAGCCATTAAGCGCAAAACTCTAGTTCATGTGTTGAATAACCATTAACCATTTGAAACAAATCTCAAATAAAATAAAGGAGTAGCAAGTTGATTATTAAAATGAGGCTCTTAAATAAGGAAATTACTTAAAGAAAAGCTAGAACAAACATGCAATAAGCTTTTTATGTAAACATATGAGACAATAAGCAAACTAATCAAAGCATGAACTAATTAAACAAATTAAAAAAGCCCGTACAGTGTAAAAAATAGTAGCTAAAACCAAGTTAAAAGAGCACAAAAGATAGGCAAAACAAAGAGATACAAAGCTAGTAAGCAAAGCTAAGGAAGGGTGGCTAACCCCTCCACTTTTGGGACTTCTAAACCATATTTTAGCCTCTGAAAATAGTCCAATAATAGTCCAAAACTAGCCCCAAAATAGCCCAAAAACAGTGGCTAAAATCATATTAAAAGAGCACAAAACATGCCAAAAGCAAAGAGGTACAAAACTAGTAAGCATGACAAAGGAGGCGTGGCTAACCCCTCCACTTTTGAGACTTTTAAACCATGTCTTTCAGCCTTTGAATCTCTGAAAATCAGTTTGTAAGCTAAGAAAAATAGTTATAAAACAAAGGGGATGGGCTATGAAGTAAGGTGCAAGAAAGGGTGTTACTCTCTCTACCTTTGGTAGCTTATTCAAACTCAAGTTTCAACACTTGAAATGGGCCCAAAACAGCACAAGAACACAAGAAATAGATAGAGATAGATTGAAATAAAAGCAAAACAAAAGGTGACAAGCTTATATCTCGTGAACCTCTTGAAGAGAGAGAGCTTTGGTTAAACAAACTTGATTCCAAAGCACCCTCAAGTTTACGAAATATGGTTTGAAATTCTAGCAAAAAGCTTCAAGAACAATCTCTAATGGTGCATGTATTGTGTACGTATAGGTAAAGAAGGTTTGAAGATTAAAGGAATCAAGGAGGATGGTTTTAGCTCTCAAAGCCTTTTGGAAAATTTTCTAACCTTGAATTCTGAAGGAAGGGGCTCTATTTATAGAATTTGAGCCAAAAAGATCATAAATATCTTCAAACAAAGATATTTGTTTAATTCCCACTAGCTGTTTGTCTGACGCCAACGAGGCCCGGCCGGCCCTCAAAACCCACGGCTGGGCCTCAATAATGGAAGGCCAGCCCAAAAAGGAGCTCTGGAAAAAATTTCACTGAAGCCCGGTCGGGCCTCGATGAGGCACGGCCAGTTCTATATAGACCCAGCTGGGTCTCAATGACTGCACTTCAGGCCCGACTTCAAACGGGCATATCTCCTTCATCCAGACTCGCGTTTAGGTCATTCTTGAGTCCAACGTGAAGCCCAGGAAGTCTAATTTCCAATGGTAGTAGCCTTATAACTAAAGTCTAAGTGTACAAAGAGATAGGCCTGATTTGTGATGGCTGCTCAGTTCTTTCTCAACGGTTTGATGCTCACCTTTCCTAAACTGGTTTTCTTCCAACCCCTCCTATTTTCTTCAACTCCAACCTATAAATACGAAGTTTTAAAAGATTTTTCAAAAAGAGTTCACCTCTCTTCCATTCATTTCCTCTTTGTCCTTACTCGGTTCACAGAAAAGTGCAATGTTTTAAACGAAATGCGAGCCTCGGGCATTGAAGAAGCATTTGGAAAAATATTTTGAAAAGAGGGTTTTAAGGTCTAAAATAGTTTGGTCAAAATGGGGTTTAAGGTTTGGGATTAGACCTTGAATCCAAATTTTTTCGCCGAAAATTCAAAAGGTTGCACAATGTAAATTTCATCATCGGGTGTTCGGAATAAAGCGCCCAAGTCTTAAGGGCGGTCAAAAATGGGGTGTCTATAGTTTCCCCTCTTTGATAGAGCTCGAAATCATAAAATGACGTGAGTGAATGTCAAAACCCAGAGATGGCCCATTTTGACAAGGCCGTAAGACTTGGGCAAGCAAACAAAATGCAGATGCAATTGGTTGAACCCGTGGGTTGCCTACGTATCCCTTTGTAAGGGATCAAACCAGCGTAGTTCTAGGGCAGGATGCAAATAAAACACAATGCAATGGAACAATGCAAAGGATATACAATATAATGAAAATTCAAATGATATACAATATAAGCAATCTAAGCCACGAGCAGTGCAAAACACACGAATATCATAAAGGAATGGAGATGCAAATTAAACTACGCTTTATATAGAAAAGAAGTGGCGGCACGAGCCAAATGATCCTTAACACAGGCTAAGTGCCTACATTCTTAATACTGGCCTTAGCACAGCATGGATGCTTACACATAATAGAACCATGTTTTAACGTAAAAGGGGTGCAAGCACCTACAAAACTATGTTTTTTGTAGAAAGAGAAAAAGTACAACTAATTGGGTGGTATGATATAAGTGAGGAATGATCTGCTAGGGAAAGAAAATGATCCTAAATGTTGAATGCAACAAGACAAAGTACAATACAATGGATGCAATAGATGCAATGGATGCAGTGAATAAGGCGTAGGTCGAACCATATCTCACCTAGAAAAGGTATGGACACAAAACAGACCACGTCTAACACAAAGAAGATGTTGAGACCCTCAATACTGGCCTCAGCGTAGCATGGATACTTACACATGACAAAACTATGTTTCAACGAGGGAAAGGTATGAACACGTGCTAAACTAAGCTTAACATAGAAAGGATGCAGGCAATAAAATGGTATGATGTAATGGATGTAATGGATAATGTAGTAGATGAATATGGGTGACATACTCTAACCACGCTAGAATTGTGAGAGGAGGACGAAAAAATCCCAAACATGCTGAAATCGTGTGAGGAAGGGGACACTCAAACCACGCTAAAATCGTGAGAAGGGGTCCTGAGAAAACTGCCTAGGGTCGCGTTACACGCGTCCTTATATAAATTCCAAACACACTGAAATCGTGTAAAGAAAGGAACACTCAAACCATGCTAAAATCGTGAGAAGAGGTCCTAAGAAAACCATTAAGGGGCGCGTTCCAAGCGTCCTGAGATAAATTCCAAACATGCTGAAATCGTATGAGGAAAGGAACACTCCAACCACGCTAAAATCATGAGAAGAGGTCCTGAGACGATGCGATGGATGCAAAGAGTATGATAAGATTGTTGCGATAGATGCATAGGAAATGCAGTAAACAAACAAAGCAACACTTTAGAAAGTACCTCATGGAGTGAGTGGTGATGAACTACTCTACTCTGATGGAGATCTCTTCCTTGTGTTCTTCGAACTCTTACCTTCAACTCACAGTTCAAAGGCCCTCAAATGATGACAAGGGATAACCTCTGCATGTAGAAGCCGCGGATGCCGCTTTTCTTCCTGATCATATTCATAACTTTTCCTATTCTCCAACGGGGTGACAGACTAGGTTGGTTCAATATCCAGAATTAAGGTGCACACATGCTATCTCAATCTATAGGGCTGCCATACAGATTTCAAGCTGGGGATACACCCCTAGGTATTTAAACCAGACTTTAGTCTCGAAAATTCCAAACCTTTGTGTTCTAGGCATTGCCATTCGAACTTTAGTTTTCACAGTCGTAGTTGGTCTCCTAGGAACTCATTGTAAACACAACCAAGATGCCTCTGACAGGGAATGGTATTCGGGGATAGCACTTTGATCGCCATTCTGGCTTGAAGCAAGCTTGAGCTTGAGCTTGAGGTAGAGGTACACTTATACTCTGGAGAAAAAGACAAGGCCTGAGAAGGTGCATCCGGAATGCAATCTCGGAAATTGCTGAAGTTGAAACAAATTCAGATGCTCCAATTTTCTCTCTTTTCTCTTGCTTTGCAGTCTGGAACTTATGTAGTAGATAGGTCCTTGTTTGGTTGCTCTTTCTTTTGATCAAGGGTGGACCCTGCAGTTTATAAAAGAAGGAATTCTATTTTGTACATTATGTGGGAATGACACGGCACTCTGAGCACATCATGATTTATTTTTTGAAATTGAAACCGAGAATGAATTCTTAACTGAATATTAAGCCTACGACTGACCACAGTCAAAACGACTCAACAAAGGAAAAGCAAAGTAAAACAACCTAAACATATCTATTTACACTCAAAATGACTCAAAACAAGAATCGAGATAAACAAAAACAACAAACACAACACTCGGATGTTTACCACCGGTGGGAGACCTCTTAGTTCATGGGGAGCCCACTACTTCTCCAGGTATTATTTCCCACATTTTCTTATTTGTGATTATCGCATCACTTTGGCACTCAATCTCTATTTTCTTTGAACAGCCCTTTCCTTACTTTTTCTCTCATTGCACATCTCTCTATTCTTTAATCTCTCTTATTTATTTTTTTTTTTTATCCCTTCCCAGGTGTGGTTGATGGATAAGCTGGAAGTTGTGGTGGACCTTATGAGAGGGATCAAAGATCCAGCATTCGTGCTTCACACTTAGTTCGATACCTCACTACTTGGAGGATGAGAGAGTTTTTTGGCCTCTGTTGCTAGTTTCAGTTGTGCCCTTTTGTGGTGAGTGTATTGATAATGGGGAAAAGATAGAAATCCTAACTCGACAGTGCCCCTAGTTCATCATTTTGACCATTTTTTTGTTTTTGGCTTTCTACTAAAACAATTCTGACCAACATGAGAGTTAGATTAACATGCTTCTTTTGACTTTCTGCTTTGAAATCATGTAAGTCAGGCTACGAGCACTGAAAAATTTCTTTTTTGGGTCCAAGAAATGGTCCAATTTTGGAAAAATGGAATAATTTTCAAGAGAATTAGTCAACTTCACTAAAAATCCTCAAAACTGTTTGCAAATGGCCACTACTTAACTAACGAGGAATTAACTGTTGAGATGCGCAACCCCAGATCCGAACTTGAATTATTTTATAGCTGAATCTTTCTAATGGAATAGACAATCGATTTTGAATGAAGATGAGCACGAAGATAAGCCAATTTGCACATGGATAGGATAGCCGAGTTAAACAAGGGTAAGCCAATCAACATGGATGAGACAAACAAGTTGAAAAATGATTGGGGCCGAACTTTAGGATGAAGTTGCTTACGTATCCCAAAGATGGGAATCAGGCCGCACATAGTTCTGGGGGGTTAAGGTGCACTCGGATATTAACACTCTCCTTTTACGCTCTAACTTTTGCCAAAGCCGCCCTTCCAGGTTTTCAATCTTGCGAGCTCTATTTTTCCTTTTTATTTTTCTTTCTTTTTATTTTTTTTCCTTTTTTGTTCTTTGTTTCCATTTTTTTCATTTTTGTTCTTTTTTTTTTGTTCTTTTTTCATCTTGATCTAACTCTTGCCTGGGTCGCCCTTCCGGGTTTTCGGTCCAACGAGCCTCTCAATGATAGAAAAGTTTAACTTGTCAATGTTGATTGGTCGTAGGATCTCTAATCCATTTGAATCCAGGAGAATGGATGTTGTTCGCTGATGATGTAGTCTTGATGATATAAGGGCCCATCCAATTAGGTCTGAATTTGCCCTTAGTGTCATGGATAGAAACTTGATTGTCCTTCAACAAAAATTTTCTTCTCTCAGATTCTGGGATTTGGATTTTTTGCCAATCTCCATTGGCTTGAAAAATGACCCAGCTTTGAATCTTCGAGTGTATCTGACCTTTTTTGCCCCTAGTTCAAAGGAGGCTTCTCATCCGGCTTTCCAAGCTTCCTTTGATACATCTGACCTTATTGCCCCTAGTTCAAGGGTTGCTTCCAATCCGACCATGAAAACCTCATATTTTGGTTGATCATTGAACATTTTGAATCAAGGTTCAAGGTTTGAAAGCAAAGGGGGTCAAGTCTTGAGGCTGAGAGTGATCCTATGCTATACAATCTCAAGATCAATTCTTCCAAACATGTCTTCGTAGAACCACGTAAAACATTTATGAAATTCTTTTAATAAAGCGACTAGTCGCTCATGCTCTTCTGAAGACAATGTAGAACCAATCTGGATCAAGCCAGGATCCTTCTCAGTACTCACATTAACAGACATGATCTCATTCGTTAAGGGTTTAGCATGCCTTTCTTCCTCTCAATCGATCATTTTTTTTTGCAAATCCCGTGGAATTCTTTCCTTTTTGTTTTCATCAGAGTTTTGGAAACAGTTTTTAAAAAAAACTTTGGTTAATGCAATGATGCATAGTAGAAGTAAGTGAAAAAGTGTTGTCATTTCATTCAAATCTTCTGGCTAGTAGAAACAGACTCAAAGAGTGAAAAAGACAAACAAAACAAGACAGTGATATGATGTTCGCGTTAACATGCCCAAAATCACCTGACTCTAACATAACAAGACTGACTCAAAATAACAAGACTAACTCAATATCCAAGTCCGAAAGTAAAATAAACAGCATTTTCAAAGTGCTAAAAAAGTGCGTGCCATCCACCACATATAGAGTAAAATGAGTGCCATCAGCAGGTGGTTCATCCCTGATCACATAGTCACATTATCCCCCCAGTTCATCGATCCAGTGTCGATAGACTTTGTAGGACCCGGTGGAGCGATGACGTTATTGTCAATCAGATCTTGAACTTCATGCCGAAGACGAAAACAACCGTCAATGTCATGGTCGGTTTGTTGATGGAAGGCACAGTACTTGGTAGCATTATACCTGGATAGAAGGGGATCAGGGAGAGGCCGAGGGTGAAGGGGTTTGAGATGGCCTTGCCCTACGAGGATTTGGAAAGCTTTGGACAAGGTCATGTAAAGGGGATTGAAGGTGCGGTTACCAGTCCTGACAGGATTGACAGAGGGGTTGGCAGGTGTTGACTGGGTTTGATGACCTCTTATGAGTGTAGGATTGGAGCTAAAAGGGATGTTTTTGGTACGGTAGACCTTTTCATGGTTTATCCTTGGATTCAAAATGATCCCAACCTGAGCAACAAAAGTGTCATCCACAATTTTTGCAATATCTGCAAGCACTTGCTGCTTGTTTAGCCCTTTTCCTTTCAAAGCCTCAATAGCCCACTGAAGATGTTCATAGGGATCAATGCTTGCCCCGGCCTTGTTCTTACATTTTGCCTCCACTTTGCCAAGGGATTGGATCGTTATATTGGAGCAGAGCCCAGTTGTTGTAGCTTCAGGTTGGCCATTTTCAATTGCATGTGATGTAGTCGATGATGGAGCCAAAATCCCAAAGGCTAAATTTGCTACTGTTCTCTGAAGAACTTCAATCATGCTTATTAACTTAGAAGTAGTGGGTTCATGGGTTTGAGATGATGTTCAAGTGCATGTATTATACACAAGTCCGTGCTTTCTGGAATGAACACCTCAAGCTTAGGTAAATGGATCGGGGTGATGTATATGTCGGGGTTGTAGGTAGATGGTAGTGTATGGATTAGGTTGATGTGTGAAGATGATGGGTTAGTGGTGGCCTGAAGTCCTTTTGGTGGAACTATAATCTCTTCATTAATAAGATCCTGAATCTTATGACGGAGACGGATGCAACGGTTTGTATCATGACCGTGCTGTTAATGATAGGCATAGTATTTAGCGGGGTTATATCTTGGTGGAGGAGGATTTGGGAGGGGTCGGGGTTCTAGGAGCTCTAGGTACCCTTTTTCTAGTAGCATTTTCAAGGCTTGAGAGAGACTCATGTAAAGAGGATGGAAATTTCGGGCTTGGGGCTAAGTTGAAGTGGTAGGTTTTTGGCTATTGATGGGAGTGGTGATAGTGTTTACTTCTGAGCATTTTGCAGCTATGCTACCATTAAAACTGCGAAAAACATTCCTCCTCATAGGTTCATTACCCTCCACAATGATCCCTTGCCTAATGGTATCCTTGATTTGAACCCCAATTTCATGGAGGTCCTTCAAGTTGAATAGCGGGAGGACTATCATTTTTTGTAATAGCCTTTCATGCCTATTTCTAACAATGATACGGACTTGCTCTTTTTCTGGAGGCCTGCTTGCCATTGTAGCCGCCTTTGCCCTCCATAGAATAACAATCTCTGAAAAGCCCTCCTTCAGTTCCTGATGTGTTGCCTCAAGTTCATGAGTTGTGACCTCGATTTGCGTGTTGTACGAATATTGGGCAACGAAGGATTCTGCCAGCTCTTGCCAACTCTGTTTCACAGAATCCACCAATTTAGCATACCAAATGGCAGCTATTCCGGACATGGTTCGGCTAAATAGTGACAACTTCTGTACTCGAGTCAAACCCATTGGTCGTAGGATATTAGAAAACAGATGCAAATGCACAATTGGATCTCCAAAGCCATCGAAGCGGTCAATATGCAGCATCTTGAACCGCTCCGATAAGGTAACTGCCGATTCAGTGTGCATATCCTCTATGTCTAGTATAGAGTTGGCCCACTGTGCCTTTTTGAACAGCTTTTCCAGCTTGTTGACTTTGAGCGCGGTTGGATCAACCTCGAGTTCGAACGGTGCCTCGGTTTGATACACCAAGGCTCTTGAAGTTTGTGCTGGGATGGGTTCTGCTTGGACTGGGAGAACCGAAACACCCTCAGTTTTTGGATCTTGAGCACTGGCAACATTAGCCGTGGTACCGGGCGCAGGGATAGTCGTGGTGGGTATATGTGATGTAGAGGCCGCTACTGTCTGCGGTTGCTGTTACTGTAGGCTAGTTATAACCTCAGCCTGATGGGTCGTAACCTCTGCTTGACGAGTCGCGTCATACTGGAGGGAGTTAACTGTTTGCTGCAGATGGAGTAATAGTCCCTCTAAATTTTTTGGCGGGCCATGATAAGGGTAGATGCCCCAGATGAGCTGAACGAAGGTAATCTAACTGGTGAATGTTGGAACAATAGAACTGGTGAACCCTGTCTGGCCCTCCTTCGTCTCGCTACCGGTGAAAGTGAAGCAAACACTGGCTGCCTTTGAACTAGGTCCCCAACCTTACAAAGTCTATCAACACGAGTCCAGAGTACTTGGGGGATATCAGAGCCTTCTGAAGCTATGGTTCCAGGACTACCTTGCAAAAGAGAAAACATACAGCACCTCAACCTAATTTTACTAGAACAGATATGATCACAGCTGAGTGACTGTACCAAACACTGAATTTTGCCCTAAAATAGATACCAACTTGCAACTGATATGCACATTCTTGTACAATTTCACTGTAAAGCACATACCAGTTAAGTGAGAGCCAAAACACCCCTATGAGGAGGTAAGGTTACCCTGTCCTAATTTCGTCAGGAACTAGGGTTCACTATTCAAACAAAGTGGTTTCACATAATCTTGTATTCAGATGAGCATCATGTCCTAGTTTGGAAAAGTCTCTACGGCTTTCGATATGCAACTAGGTTGAATGGTCAAAAGAGTACCTCAACAAGACTACATAATATACCTCTCACACCTAACACTGAGAAGGGAAAGGAGGATCAAACGGTACAACGGTAGTCATCATGGCAGAGCCCATGACCGGTCAGCCTTTTGGCAAGCTTTTAGGCAAGTCTCCGGCAAACCATTCAGGAATAGTAGATGACAAACACAATGACTTAAACGCACTAATGCAAATGCAATGCAAAGAAACATATAAGTGTAAATAAAATTTCATATCATGAATTTTAAGTCAAGTTCTCTAATGTCCCCAACAGAGTCGCCAGAAACTGTAGCTCGACTTTTTTGAGCCCCCTTTCGGAAGCTCGGAATAAGTCCTACAGTTCGGACTCCCGCGGTTCTGAATCTAATATCACAAGTGCAATGTCGAATTGATAAACACCAAAGAGTCCAAATCTAGCAAATCGTTTGGAAAATTGATTTTAAATCAAATTACCAAAAAAATGGACTGCTTTGCCAGATACAGAGTCACCACCTAAATATTTTGTTTTGGGAAAAATTAGGAAACCCATGACTCGTGCCAAAGGCCACGTGTCTGTCGTCACCAAGATTGTCTTGGCTCGGGACTTAGTTACGAAAGGGGAAGGTCATGAATACATTTGAGCACCTCTGCTCGCCCGATCAAAGATCGGCCTCTACTAATCATGATATGATTTTTATTTACATTATATGCTCTTATTTTGGTTTATTAGACTAGCATTACTATGTGATGCGCACACATAAGTATCGACTAACTTGCAAGAATTGGAACATCTCGAGTCATGTTTGTTTTGAAAATTGTTTCGAAATATGTGCCACTTGAAAAGGTGATCATATATAAACATTTCTCAAATTATTCCAATTCAAGCAATAAGCCTTTATCCGCAGGCATTCAAACAGTTTATCAATTAAACACTTAGCCTTATGGAAAGCGTGCTAAACATGGCATCAATCACACACATGCGATTATGCTACAACAAATAAAAGCTTATCTAGTATTTCAAGCCAAAAAGAAACAAAGTTAGAAAAATGCATGATTCTAACTATGCAATTATGACTAATGCAACACATGCGATATGCAATTACTAGGCTCGGCTAATAAGCATGGTATATGAATCAATGAAATAGCATGCAGTCTAAGCATGTATTCAAAGAAGTATTTAAACTAACAAAGCAGTTAGAATGATGAACCGAGCCTTAATGCAAGCAATACAGATGGATGCAAACATGAGTTATGCTAATCAAAACATGATGTCCTTAAACTAACCATCATAACCTAGTAAATAAAATAGAGAAAGACGTGGGGTTGGAAGACATACACATTATTACCACTTTTTGATCTAAGCTAATTAACTACTTTATTACAACAAATTAACTAGGTATACCAATTAACAATAAGCAATGGCTACAACAATACTAATTACAATAAGATTAAATTACAATTATGATAATCATAACACTAATGAACAATTAATCGCATTCGATAAAGACGTAATTGAAGGTGGATGAAGGTTGCATGCATAGCGCCTAAGAGCTACTTTGTCTGTCCAAGCCAACTCTGTTTCACCTTTAGCCACTGCCTCTGTTTTCTGCAAGACTACACTGCTGGCAACACACTCAGGGTCGGCTATGCATCAGCGATGGCCAACCGAGTCTACAGATGATTGATCGTGCCTCAATTTGGTGTACAACTCTGTTTTTGTGTTCTGAGGTGAACCAGTGCAGATAGAGTGTCCTCAAGTTCTGTTTGTCCCTTTCTTCCTTCTCTGTCATGGGAAAGCCTCGAGAAAAGGTTGAAATTGATTCCAAAGCCATCAATGAGCAAGTTGATTGCTTGATGGTCTCAGATACGATTTTGGACAAAAATCAATGAAATGTAATGAATATGAACACCCCTCCCTCTTGTCATGGAATGAGCTCAAAGAGGAAGGTTGCAACGCTTCAAGAATCATCAAAATGCCATGAATTAGCATGTGACAACTCTTGACACAAGGAACTTGGCATAACGTCCTGCCAAGTCTAAGCAATTTAAGCCATTTTCTTCATGTATGTTGATCCAAGTTTTAAGCCAATTTTATAAAGCTTTGCCATTCTTTAGTCCATTTGTCCATGGTGATGTTAAAGTCCTCTAAAAGAAGAGAAGCATCAAATGGGAAGTAATTCTCAGCATGAAAGAGAGATTATGCCGTTAGCAATGAATCTCCGTAGAGATTAAGCCATTAAGCGCAAAACTCTAGTTCATGTGTTGAATAACCATCAACCATTTGAAACAACTCTCAAATAAAATAAAGGAGTCGCAAGTTGATTATTAAAATGAGGCTCTTAAACAAGGAAATTACTTAAAGGAAAGCTAGAACAAACATGTAATAAGCTATGTATATGAACATATGAGACAACAAGCAAACTAATCAAAGCATGAACTAATTAAACAAATTAATACAGCCCCTAAAGTGTAAAAAACAGTAGCTAAAACCAAGTTAAAAGAGCACAAAAGATAGGCAAAAACAAAGAGATACAAAGCTAGTAAGCAAAGCTAAGGAAGGGTGGCTAACCCCTCCACTTTTGGGACTTCTAAACCATATTTTAGCCTCTGAAAATAGTCCAATAACAGTCCAAAAATAGCCCCAAAACAGCCCAAAAACAATGGCTAAAATCATATTAAAAGAGCACAAAACATGCCAAAAGCAAAGAGGTACAAAACTAGTAAGCATGACAAAGGAGAGGTGGCTAACCCCTCCACTTTTGAGACTTTTAAACCATGTTTTTCAGCCCTTTGAATCTCTGAAAATCAGTTTGTAAGCTAAGAAAAATAGTGATAAAACAAAGGGGATGGGCTATGAAGTAAGGTGCAAGAAAGGGTGTTACCCTCTCTACCTTTGGTAGCTTATTCAAACCCAAGTTTCAACACTTGAAATGGGCCCAAAACAGCACAAGAACACAAGAAATAGATAGAGATAGATTGAAATAAAAGCAAAACAAAAGGTGACAAGCTTATATCTCGTGAACCTCTTGAAGAGAGAGAGCTTTGGTTAAACAAACTTGATTCCAAAGCACCCTCAAGTTTACGAAATATGGTTTGAAATTCTAGCAAAAAGCTTCAAGAACAATCTCTAATGGTGCATGTATTGTGTACGTATAGGTAAAGAAGGTTTGAAGATTAAAGGAATCAAGGAGGATGGTTTTAGCTCTCAAAGCCTTTTGGAAAATTTTCTAACCTTGAATTCTGAAGGAAGGGGCTCTATTTATAGAGTTTGAGCCAAAAAGATCATAAATATCTTCAAACAAAGATATTTGTTCAATTCCCGCCAGCTGTCTGTCTGACGCCATCGAGGCCCGGCCGGTCCTCAAAACCCACGGTTGGGCCTCAATAATGCACGGTTGGCCCAAAAAGGAGCTCTGGAAAAATTTCACTGAAGCCTGGCCGAGTCTCAATGACTACACTTCAGGCCTGACTTCAAACAGGCATATCTCCTTCATCCGGACTTGGTTTTAGGTCATTCTTGAGTCCAAAGTGAAGCTCCAAAAGTCTACTTTCCAATGGTGGTAGCCTCACAACAAAAGTATAAGTGTACAAAGAGATAGGCCTAGTTTGTGAAGGCTGCTCAGTTCTTTCTCAACGATTTGATGCTCACCTTTCCTAAACTAGTTTTCTTCCAACCCCTCATATTTTCTTCAATTCCAAACCTATAAATATGAAGTTTTAAAAGATTTTTCAAAGAGTTCACCTCTCTTCCATTCATTTCCACTTCGTTCTTACTCGGTTTACTGAAAAGTGCAATGTTTTAAACGAAATGCGAGCCTCGGACATCGTAGAAGCATTTGGAAAAATATTTGAAAAGAGGGTTTTAAAGTCTAAAATAGTTTGGCCAAAATGGAATGCAAGGTTTGGGATTAGAGCTTGAATCCAAATTTCTTTGCCAAGAATTCAAAAGATTGCACAGTGCAACTTTCATCATCGGGTGTTCGGAATAAAACGCCCAAGTCTTAAGGGCGGTCAAAAATGGGGTGTCTACACTATTATTTATTTCTGTGACACTTCTGACAAATGTGAAATTGTTAACTACATTTTCTATGGAACGTCTCATGTCTTTTGCTATCTAAAAGATGTGGGTTCATATTGTCTTACCTCTAAAACTTTTGTTAATATTATTAGACTATAGAATAAAACTCATTTTACCATAAAATAAGTATTATATTTACAACAAATCAATAATGTTACCTACTTAAAAATTATCTCAAAACTTATTTAAATTTCAATTATGAGGACAAGATTCATCATGATGTGACCTATATCATACCAACTTGAAAACCATATATTAAATTTTGTACACATTTTTTTAAAGCATTTTATAATCTTAGGTATACAACATTTTTGACCATTGAAGCATGCCTTATATTGAATTTTCTTGCTTGGTATCCTCTGCATGCTATGGCTATCAAGATCAATGGGTGATGATAGCTGCAGCAAGTGATGCCCTATGGAACAACGAAGCTACATGTGGAAAAATGTACAGTGTTAGTTGCACAGGAGCAACAAACCAAGGTGTGCCACAACCTTGCAAGGGTGGTGGTGTGACTATGTAGATCGTAGACCGATGTCCCTCACCGGGATGCCAAGCCACCATTGATCTCTCTCAAGAAGCTTTTTCTGCCATCGCTGACACTGCAACCGAGAAAATCAACATCGATTACAATCAATAATGCATAAAACATTCATTCCTACTTTGATTTTGTTACTAATGTGAAATTCATTGAAGTATGCTCCACTATCACTAATGCAACATTTTTTCTTCGTCTCACTTTTCTTTATTCTTTTGCATTTCAAGGTTTGAAGATATGGAGGAATACTTTGAAGCTATTAAGAATAAATTATCTCTATAATAATCTTGAAATAAATGTCATCTCATGGAAATTGATCATTTTCCTTTTGTGATGCTAAGAGTATCAATGTAATATCACACACTACAAAATAATGTTGAATTAAGGGTCATCTCATGTAAATTGAGCATTTTCTTTTTGTGACGCTATGAGTATCAATGTAATATCACATACTAGAAAAGAGTAACAAAAAATAATGTAATATCCAATACTACAAAAATATGTT
This sequence comes from Camellia granthamiana, assembly GCA_036172215.1. Classification (NCBI taxonomy): domain Eukaryota; kingdom Viridiplantae; phylum Streptophyta; class Magnoliopsida; order Ericales; family Theaceae; genus Camellia; species Camellia granthamiana. The sequence continues at coordinate 139,640,594 of CM069906.1, read as the reverse complement.
AATTATATATTTGCACATGTTATTATACTTTGCTTGAATTCAAAACAAATACTTTGCATTGAATTTTAAATAAATTGCATTTGTACAAAAAGAGGCTACCTTTAGCATGACCAAATAAACCTCTCCTCTTATGTGATTATTGTTGGGTATGCAGACAACCTTCAGTAGGAAGTTCGAGTATGTTTTGTTATTTTCGGCCCATAGGCTTTGCCGTATATATTGTAACAGTGTTTGTATATTTTAGGCTATAACCTCGTATATTTGTGAGTTATGTCTATTATTTTATGTGATTCAAAGTTTTCGAAGATTCATAGGGTTTAGGGATTGAACGTGTAGTTTAAATCCCAACAATTCTATGTGATTGTGCCTAAATCGTACAAAATTAGAAAATGATAAAAAAAAAAAAAAATTTAAAAAAATTCATACAAATTGATATGAGAGTGATATTTTTCAAAGGATTTGGATTCTTTCAAATTGGTCATTTCAACTAGAGTATTTAGGTTTGGTGGACCCATTATGAGGTCAGTCTTAGTGATGTAAACCATTTACTTTTTAGTGCTCGTTGAATAGAATATTTATATAAAATATTAAAATGATTGGATATCGATAGTTATATGTTTGAATCACATTTGTATCAAAAAAAATAGACAGCTACATTTGAAATGATAATTGTCATTCTTTTTTCTTTTTATAAACAAATATAGTTAATGATATTCGATTATCTTAATTTTTTTGCATGAATATTTTATTCAACGAGTATTAAAAACTAAATGGTTTGGATCATTAAGTTTAGCCCCAAAATGAGTCTACCAATTCCATACGCTCTCTCAAGTTGAATGGCCAAATACTTGAAATATTGGAGTAAATAAAAATTGTGCCCAGATAGAAGGGGTTACCAACATACTGGCCATTGTTTCTTTCCACATTAAAATATGATTGGATGGGTAGTGTTGCATCGTGATGGTCTTGATTCCGGGCCCATATTGATGATCCACACTGTTCAATATGTAGAGCTCGTCGAATACATCATTTCTGTAAAAAATCACGTTGATCAAATATCGATAGCCATTTGATCAGCTTACATTTGTTTCAAAGGCAATTATGATTTTAAAAATAAATCGCAGACACAAATGCAAGTTGGTTAAGTGGCCAGTGATGTCTGATTAACGTAAATTTTTGTAGCAATAAAGCTATATGCACCAATTGGTATACCAATTAATGTATTAATGGATGATGTGGCATAGTTTATTTGCTTTGAGTCTTTATAGTTTGCATAATAGGTGGGGTTTATAATTTAAAAATTGCATCGTTGTGGTATGTGTTGCTACACTAATTGGTATAGTAATTGGTGTGTGTAGCATCATTGTTTTTGTAGAAATGATTTACTTGACAAGTTCTGTACATTAAATGGTTTGGATCGTCAAGATGGACTCAACATCGGGTCTATCGTGGCTGAACAGTACTGTCCAATTTGTTCCTGGATTGGAGAGGAGTTGGCCCCAACATAATAGTACAATTTATTTTACATGTTCCATCATCAAACTAATAATTTATTCAGCCAATCTTACTATATTAATAACAACTACAACAATGTTACATTTTCTTAATTTATTATTCTTAATTGACTTCTAATGATATGGTATTGATGTTAGACCTCATATGATGAACTGTTTAGTAAATTAAAATTTGACACTTGTCAAATATATCATTATAGGTAATTTTTAAGGAGAAATGCTACGAACTCCAAGTGAATGATCGAAGAAACGACTGAATGATGCACTGAAGCAACTAGGTCCCACTTGTAAGGGGTTGTTCTCTCTCAATTGACTAGGGATAGTTACGGGTTGGGTTTTGGGTTTGGGGCCAGAAAAATCGAGGGTAATGGAAGCGGTGCGAGTGCGGGGCGGGAGGCAAGTTAATTTTGTAAGTTGAAAAATAAAAATATTAATAAAAATGGTAGATAATATAATATATTATGAATATTGATTTATTCTTAATGAGAATTATATTATATAAGATAGAAAATAAATGAATAAAAATTAATATTAAGTATAATATTTTAGTGTTTTAATTTTATTATAATGAAAAATAAATAAATTATATATATATATATTATATACATATAAATATATTTAATAAATATAATCAGGGCGAAGTTGTTATGGAACGGCGCGGGGGACGCAAAATTCGTCTGCACCCTAAGTTTGGGAAGACTAAATAAATGCACTTTTTGACTTTTTATGAAATATGGGTTGGATTTGGGTTGGGTTTGAAGTGATGTGTTAGAGAGGTGATGTGACTTAAATAAGATGATGTGACTTAAATAGGATAGTGACTTTTTGACTTTTTAGATTTTTTGGAAGATGCCAATCAGGGCAGGAAAAATGTGTGTAGAATGGAGCAAGAAATGTGGGTGCGGAACGGAGAGGGGAAAATGACCATCCCTGCACCTAGCAAACCGATAAAAGCAAAGGAAATAAATACCAGTGTTTACTCTTTTAATAAATAATCATTGCCTAAAACATTAAGGTAGTGTTTGGTTTGATTTGCAAATTATGGTTTTGTTTAAAAAATTTGAGAACTTTTTTCAAAACTCACAACCAACTAAAATTTTTAAACTTAATTAAAAAATTATTTTTAAAACTCAAAAGCAAACTCTTTTCAAAACTCTATTTTAAAAAATTTAAAAATTCAAAAAAAAATAATTTTGTTCTTTAAAATTATTTTTTATTTTTTTGAGAAAATATTTTTTAATTTTTATTTTTGAAGAAAAATATATATTTTTATTTTTTTAAAAAAATATTTTGCTATTTTTTTTAAATATTGGCCAATAATGTTTATGATTTAGATACATATGGGTGATCCACAATTTTTTAAAATTAAAAAAAATAAATAGTTAAAATAAAAATAAAAAAATATTTAAATTTTTTTTAGTTTCTAAATTTTTTAAAAAAAAATATAGGGCACAAATGTAGTAAATAAAGTGCACATTAAAAAAAATAAATAAATATTATAATACAAAATATTTACCCTAAAAAATAAAAATAAAAATTTGAAATACTTTTAAAAAAACCCAAAATAATTTCAAAATACAACTCAAAACTTAAAATTGTTTTCAAAAGTCATTTCAAAATTCATAACAAAAGAAGTTTTCACTTTTCAAATCTCATTTCAAAAACTTATTGTGAGGTTTTGGTTATTGGCAATCCTGTTCGGCAAAACTTTTTTCAATTGTAATTTTATTCGTTCTTTTATTTCAGTGAGGCTATGAGTATTTAGATGCGAATCCAACCCAAATTGTGCCTAGACAGAGGAGTTTGTGATCTGAATCCTATCATGTTTGCCACTTCGCTGACTATGTCGAAGGGCAATGCCCCCGAAACAAAAAAGCAAAATTGCAGTCGAAGTTGTTTGACCGCTTGAGCGGCCATTCCTACACTCGAGTAGAGATTATGACCTTTCAGAAGTTTCACTCGCTTGCAAAAGTACTGGGAGTTGTTTTTTTCCGCTTGAGCGGCCTTTCCTGCGCTTGAGCGTAGACCCTTCTTCTGAAACACGCGTTTTAGTCAATCCGCTTGAGCGGCCATTATTGCACTTGAGCGGAGATCGCAGTTCTGTTTGCTATAAAAGCTGCGGTTCAGTCAAGTTTTAAGGGATGACTTCCAGAGCTTTTTCTTGGGTATTAGGGTTTTCATCTTGAGTTTTTTTGCTTGCTTCCTTTGATATCTGTGAGTTTAATCATGAATTGAGTGGATTATATCAAAGGGTTTGTTTTGTTTGTTTTATTCAAAAAAGAGAGAGTTGTTCTTCGGTGGATTCCGTAGAATTTGAGCCTAAAGCTTTGGTGGATTCTGGAGTGGCTTATCGTTGTCGATTTGATATCGGCGTTGTGGATTCAACGTTGGGTAAGATAATTCCGATGTGAAGACAGGGTTAGAAGAGGCACATAGGGGTCAGTTCAATTTGGGCGTAGATTCGCTAGGTAATTAAGAGTACACTTATATAATTCCTTTGTATCTTCTTAGTGAATTGTTTTGTGACTTTTGCCTGTGATTTTTTTATCACAATTGGAGGCGCTCCAATTGTGTTTTTTTTCACGTAAAATTGTTGTGTCGATTTGTCTTTGATTGTTTGATTGAAATTGCTATTTACTACTTAAAATTGGTATATAGTCATAAATCAATATTTCGGGAATTTTAGATTTTTCACTTATCTTTCAAAACACAATTCAAAACTCAAAACTCAAAACTCATTTAAAAAAACTAAACCAAACGAATATTTTTTTTTTTTCATTAAAAATGGAACACTTTTTTTTTTTTTTTTTCTTGAGTATTAAACAGTGTACATTTATAAATGGTAAGCTAAAAAATCATTACAAAAAAATAACTTTTCTTTTTATTTTTTTATATATCTTTTTGTAAAAACTAAAAAAATCAATAAAAGTCGATTATTAAAACAACAATTGAAAGTGAGACTCAAACGTTAGACTTACTAGAAAAGTTTTTCTCACTCAAGTGGCATACAATATATAATAAATATTTTATTTTACTTTTACTTATTTGAATTGTATATGGATGGCGTATGCCAACTACCATTAATCAATTAATTACTTCACCTTTTGATGTCCATCTAATTTTAAAATAGATATCATTAATTGAATTAAATCATCAATTAGAATTACAAAGATTATATTGATCCAAGAAACAAATTACACCGACTATGAATATAATTTCCCTAATTTTCTTATACAAGTTAAATTTCATGCATTAATATTTATTGTATGAAATTATTCATAAAAGTATTTAATTCCAACTTAATCTTATTTCTCATTTTTTTTTATAAGTAAAATTTTATTATTTATTTATTAGAGTAAATGTTTACCTTATCAATAAGGGAGGGATGATACAGGTACAAATACACAGTGGTCATATTTTTTAGTTAGGCCAGTTTGGGAAGTTATAATAATAGCTAAAAAGTTAAAAAGAAGTCACTAAAAATCTAAAAAAATTAATTAATTATATTAAAAAAATCAAATATTCCCTTCCCTCTTTATTTTTTACACATTTTTTCGTAATAAGCCAAAAAATTAAAAAAGTTATTAAAATAGCATATTCCCATATCAAGGGTTGTTTTAGGAATTAACTTTTTAGTATTTTTTAGTTTTTTGCACACAAAAAAAAGTGCAAAAAATAAAGGGAATAACTATTTTTTTAATAAGTTTTTAGCTAAAATTTTATGTTGCCAAAATAAACCTAAATGAGAATAGATTAGAAATTTATACATATACACTGTTTAATACTAAAGAAAAAGGAAAAATTTACCTATAAATCTCATCTTGAGGAAAGGCGATCCGATTAGTTGCAAGAGTTTTTTTATAGACCAATTAGTTCCATTGATTTTGGAAATGAAGATTTAATATATTATTTAAAAATTAGATTTACGGTTATACCCTTATTTCCATTATTTTTTCTTCTTTTGTAACTTTTTTTTCCTTTTATGTTAAAAAGATAATATACACAACTTATGATAATCAAATTTAGGATGAATTTTTATATGAAAATCTTTTTTATTTGGAATAAATTGAGATAGGGAATTCTTCAAACATTCCAAAAGGATGTAGGATTGTTCAAATATTTTAGGAGTACTCTTAGTAAGTTTTGAGCAAATATATAATTTTAATTTGTAACACTCCAATATAACACTAAAAAAAAAAACTCCTTATTATACTTTTTTTAAACGTAACACTGCAATGTAACACTATAAAAAAACTCCTTAGTATAATACTTCAATGTAACATACAAAACAATTCCTTAGTATACTTTTTCTAAACGTAATATTCCAATGTAACACTTCAAAAAAAGAATGTGAGATTCTTCAAACCATTCTAAAATGGTGTGGGATTCTTCAAACCATTCCAAAAAGAATACAAAAATTCGTTAATAAGCTTTGAGTAAATATATAATTTCAAACTATGAGTGTTACGTTTAAAAAAAATATACTAAGTAGTTTTTTAGTATTTTTATGTGTGTTACACTGGAGTGTTACATTTGAGATTACATTGATTGGAGTGGAGTTACATTTGGGAAAAGTACATTAAGAAAATTTTTGGTGTGTTACATCAGAGTCTAATATTTGGAAAAAAGTTCAAAGTGTCATGTTGTTATATTTGAAAAAAGTACACTAAAGACTTTTTTAATATGTTACATTGAAATGTTACGTTATTCGAGTGTTATATAAGAATGTTATGTTCTTATTTCTAATGTGAGATTTGTTTAAGGAGGGAAAATCCAAAATTTTTATAGTGCGAATTTTCCAAATGTGTAATTTCATATTTGGAGAAACCTATTTTTATTCCTAAAAAATTAAATCAAAACGTGTTAGTGATTACCCTTTTGTGTAATTTTCATTTTAATGAAACCTTTGAGTTCATAAGAAAAAAGAAAAAGATTAAACAATTCACCATATCACATTTTCAGATTTATTAATGTTTTACCAACCAAAAAAAAAAGTGTTTTACTTTTAATCCAAAAAATAAATTAAATGTTGTAGGCAAAGAATTATCTTTTTAAAGAGTAAAGACTACATAATGGGGGCATTTTCCTTACTTTTATTGGTTTGTGAGGTGAGAAAAAATTATTAGTTGGTTCTGGAACAACCCATGATCATATGTCAGGATAATCACCAATCTTTATGTTCCCTCACATTCTTTAATCACCTAATATAAAATTGCGAGCCCCACTATTCCACCCATCACAATGCATACACGTGGAACGTTACATAGTGCTAGCCTACGCCAATCAATAATTTCTTGTGAGTTGAGAGACAACGCAACCCTACTTACAAGTGGATCCAGTTGCTTAGGTGGCATCATTCGGTCATCTACCTCCGTCTGTAACATTTTTATTTATAAAAATGATAAATTAAATATTTCAAATATTTTTTTATTAATAATTTCATCTATCTTTATCTGTCAAATAAATAAGATATCGGAATGGTGATAACCAACTCACCCCAAATATCTCAAATTAATTTGATTTTTGATTTTGCCATTTTTTAAAAAATAGAAAATAATTTGACAAAAATAAATATTAAAAATATATTAATACGAAAAAAAATAAAAATATATATTTTATTTTTCATTAAATTAACTTTTAATTATTTAAAAAAATAAAAAAATTCTGAAAATGCATCTAATTTCGTTTTTATGATTTGCTTTGCCTATGTTTGGGAAGTTGGGTTTGAGGTTTTTTTTTTTTTTTTTTGACTAAAATAGTCACAAAAAAAAAAAATAGATTTTTTAGCTTAATAAGACAAAATATCACATCCAACTCATAATTATTATCTTATTTCTCTTACAAAAAGTTAAAAAAGTTAAAAGCCCTTTCACAAACTAAACATTTTAAATCCGGACTAAAAAAATTAAAAAATCAACCAACTCTCCACACGAATGTTTATATACTCTCTCTCCAACTTTGAAAAAAAAACAAAAGGGCAAATTACATATATTTCCTCGAGGTTTGGCTAAATTACAAATACCTCTTGAGGTTTGAAAAATTACAAATTCCTTCATGAATACTATATTTGCATAACAAATTAGGGGGTAATTTGTTATGAAATTTAAACCTCAAGAGACAAATTGTTATGAAATATAAATCTTAGGGAACAGGATGTAATTTCCGAAACTTTAAGGGGTATCTATAATTTAGCCAAACCTCAAGGGAGGTATATGTAATTTGCCCAAAACAAAAATAAGGTGAACTCTGTCGCATACGGTGAGCCAACTCTCTCAGTCCACTCCTTAATTAAAGGATTGTATACACAATACACGCACACACACATATATACACATTCATGGCTTCCACACTTATTCTCCATAATTTTTGCTGTATTTCACACAACTCTGCAACATGTTACAAGAAACAAACCCTAGCTCTGAACCCTTCTCAGTTTCTTTCCTCCAATTCCCTTTCAATGTTGAAGAACCAATCTTTACTCTCAACCATTCATTTCAAGAAGCTCAAAACCCACAAATTTCACTCCATTCCTGTCGTCTTCGCTGCACAGTCCAATTTCTTGAAAGGTAATTAGCTTTTTTCCTCTGAAATTTTCCTTAATTGTTACTTTACAGTGCTGAAATTTGCCCTAATTTTATAGCTTCGTTCTTTTGTGGGTTTCTTGAAATTTGATCACCTGTGGATGACACTCATTTGATTTTTATGAAAGAAAGAGAATTGGGGAAATCACAATTTAGTGGTAGTTTCACAAAATAATTACAGATTCATGGAAGTGTTTAAGACTTTAATTATTAATGTTTGTAAATTTTCCACTAATCTGATTTTATTTATTTATTTATTTTTAAACGTATTTTGTATCCATATTTCCCCTAGAAAAATTGTGGTTTGTATATGGTATGAAGATTATTACATTTATTTTTATTTTTTTAAATTCTTATAAAGCAACATAGTGCCAAGGGATAAGTTGTACACAACCTTACCTCGATGATTTTTGAGCCTGTTGAAGTATTTACATGTAGTGGTGGCAATTTGAAATGATTGTGCAATAATTCTACTTGTTATGTTGTCTTCCCATTATAGTAATTTGTTTGATTATACTGAACATTGGCTCCTGCAGTGTTAGATTGGTGAGCCCAGAAATGATGTGACTCAAAACTTTCATTTAAATGCTGTCATAAAGGACTTAATTGTAGGTTAATAGTGTGCCATGGCTTCAAATTCATAAATATTAATGCAAACTGGTAACGTTTTAAAAGGAGATAACAGTCTATGATCAGTGAAAGTAGTTCATAAAGATCACATATTATCCAGGAATGAAGATTAATGTTGTGGTATCCCTGAAATAACAATCTATAACCAGTCAATGTTTGGGGAATAACTTGACTTGAGAATGTCATTGTGTAGTGTTTGCCACAGAAATTTAGTATAGAGGGTAAGTTGAATTATTGTTGACATTGGAAGAAAACATTTCCATGTGAAACCCTTCGCAAGTAACTAGCTTCAACGTTTTTGCTATTATGATAAACACACTGGATGTAGTTCCCAAGTCAGCATATGGTTCCTAATAGGCGTTCTTTATTCGAAATTTAAAGTCTATGAAGCACATATATTTTAGGAGCCGTATCCATATCAGATATTTTGGTAATGTGTATTTGAATCTTTAATACTTCCTAAATGTTTTCATAATTTGAAATTAATTTGTTTAAATTTAAATAAGTATTCGATACTTTTCGGATACCTATCTTGAAATTAAGATGTAGCATTTGTTGAGTAGCATGATTGCTAAGGTAAATATAAGAATAGCTTTCAATAGTCTGAATATTCCTTGGAATTGGGAAATATTGAGATTAAAGCATGTCAAATATGATCAAATTTTGAGTCCACATAATAGAAGTTTAGGTAGTGTTTGATAGAGTTTTAGAATTATGATTTGAGAAGAGAGTTGTATTTTGAGTTTGTGAGTGTCGGAATTATGATTTGAGTGTAGAAAATTTGTTTGGTTATGAGTTTTGAAAAGAGTTTTAAATTGAGTTTGAATTTAGTGATGTAACATATGATATTTGATACAAAAACTTACAACTTATAATCAAACGCACAACCCAAAATTCTATTCAAAACTCATAAAAAAATTTCGCATATATATATTTTTTATAATATAAAAATAACAGGTAAAAAAAAAAAAAAAAAAATTAAAATCGCGCCTGAGATAGAGTTTTCTATTTGTTGTGGAAATATAATTTGAAAATCCTATCCAAACATGGTGTTAGAATGTGTGGGTAGAATTACAATTTGAAAATCCTTCCAAACACAGCCTTAATTTTTTTTGTGAATCTATTAAAAGTTTCAGATTGAGAATATTGGTTGATAAATAACAATAAATAGTTTGTTACAAATATGTTATGACAACATTACTTTCTAAATTATTTATATACGTGCATATATAATTGTATTGTTGACTATGAAGTACAGACACTTACATGTGACACGACATAGACACGGACACGACACGACATGACATGACACGGACACGCCACACGATACGGACACGCGAATATGCAAATGTTTAAAAAATAGGGACACAACACGTTGATGGCACGTTTAATATACATAATTAAAATTATTTATTATACGTCATAAAATAAATAAAAAAAAATTGTTCTTGTAAACTAATGAGCAATATATATATACATTAAATAAATAAGACAAACAGATTGAGAGAAAAGCCACCAAAAAAAAAATTTTGAAGAAGAAAAATAAAAAATAAAATAGAAGAGAGAGAGAAAGGGATTCGAATGAGCATAAAAGGAGAAACAAAAAAAAAGAGGGAGAGAGAGAGAGAGTGACTAAGAGAGAGAGTGAGAGAGGAAAGAAGAAGAAGAGAATCGAGCAACATATCTTACGTGCAACAACCACCGAGCAACAAGTAGAGACAAACGAGCTCCGACCCACCAGCAACAACCGATCAGAGACAAGCCACCAGCGACGACTGACGAGCCTTTCTCTCAGTCTCTTCTCTTCTCTGTGTTCGAAACTAGGTTAGCAATTGATTTTTAATTTTTTTTTTTTACAAATTGACCCCTACTTGAAGTTTCAGAAATTATATTTCTGACCCGTGGTGTCCCGAACGTGTCCAAACGTGTCCCTTACGTGTCTGTCTGCAAAAAAAAAAAAATAAATAAAATAAAATAAAAAAAGGGACACTCTCTTCAGTGCATGTCCATGTCCGGCACGTGTCTGACTGATATGCGGCCCTCAGAGAAGTGTCCGTGCTTTATAGATTCTTGATGTATCAATGTATCCATACCATGTTATACCCAACATCCCTTATCCATAGCTGTAACCCTGCTTCATAGTTGTAATTAATCTTGATAATTGCAATTCCATGTACTTACTGTCTACTGTGTTGGCTTTCTCCTCTCTTGTATTATATTTTTAGCGAAAAAAAAAAAAACTGCCACACATTGAAACTGGTATAGGGCGACCAATGAGCATATAAGGTGTCATCATGGTTAAAAAGTTAGGCCCTTCAATTGCCTTATGGTATCAACTTTCCTCCCTCCCATTGTATTATAATGTAGTGGAAGCAAATACTGTGGATACTTTACGAGATAGTGCAATTTATAAACCATGCAGCAACTAAGGGGTTGTTTGGGTGTCCTAAATAAGTGCACTTTTTGTCTTTTTGGACTAAAAAGTAGAGGAAAAAAATATTGATGTTTGGGTTAACTTTTTGACTTTTTATAAAAAAATGTGTATTAAAATATTGTATAAAATTGTAAAATTACCATATTATTCTCGCTGACACAAGCAGCTTGACTGTGCAGTGTACTTGCTGTCCTTTTTCTTTTTTTTTTTTTATGGCATGTGTGGCTTAGAAGTGTGCCACGTCATCAAACCAATTGGGATGTGTGGCTGCACAGTGTTGTGCAGCGCCGTTTTGCACTTTTTTTTTTTGTTGAATTGACAGATTTCCCGCCAAAAAAGTGGTAAATAGTATGGATTTTTTTGCTTTTTTAGTGACTTTTTGGCTTTTTGAATTTTTTGGATGATGCCAAACTTGGCCTTAGTTTTAAGTTTTCATTTCCTGATAATTGGCCTTACATATTCTGTGGAGTAGTTCTTCAAACGGTGTGGAAGGTGGGTAATGATGGAATTGAAGCTGGAGCCAATATGGTGCCTGTAAGTTCATCTTCTCTCTCTTCTGTTCAACTCGCGTAAAGATCTGATTGCAGTCATAGTTTGTTCAAATCCAGTTTATATAATTCTTATTCACATTACAAAAAATTTATTTGTGTACTTTTCATTTGGGTGATAGGATTCTGTTCCAAGACCAGTAGCAAGGATTTCTCTCACTGTAGTTGCTGTGGCCCTTGCACTTTTTGTTCTCAAATCGGTTTTGTCTACAGCTTTCTTTGTGCTGGTATGTTGTCAATATATTTCTTTATGTCTATGTGATTCTCATGTAATTTCTTTTGTTTGCCAATTTTGATAGGAAAAAGAAAATTGGTTAAATTTCTCTTGATTAAGGGAGGGGCATATTGTCTTGTGTGTGATTGTGCTTTACTGGTTTCCAAGGAATTTCTCTAATGTGGAGAACAAGGAATGAGTATATTCGTGAATAGGTAGGAGTAACACCGATAGAAGATAAGCTGAGAGAGAATAGATTGAGATGGTTTGGTCATATACAATGAAGACCAACAGAGGCAGCAGTAAAAAAATGTGATACAATATTAGAGTGAAGTGTTGGGGGAAAGAGCAAACCTAAATTGACGTGAGTTAGTGTAGTAACTAGAAATATGAGTATCTTTAATTTGACTAACCAAATGGTCTTTAATTTAGTCGAGTGGAGGATGAGGATTCATGTAGCTGATCCCATTTGATGGGACTTTAGGCTTGATTTGATTTGAAGAAGTAACTAGTAGGAATTACTCTTACTGATGAATCAGAAATTTCTTTTGTTTGTGGTTTGTGGTTTGTGGTTTGTGGGCATGCGAATATCATGGAAGAAGATAGATGGGCACTAAAACTCCCTATAATCTCACATAGGTTACGTTTGGATCAAGAATTTGTGGAGTAAAAGGAAAAGGGAAGGGAACAGTGAATTTTTCCTTTCCTTCCACAAATCCCCACTCAGATCCTTAATCCAAACATAGCTGTAAGGTATGCAGTGTTATGGGTGTGGGGATGCCATTATGTGTCTCTATTGCATGTCTACAAAAAAAAGGGTGCTAACTACGTCATTTGAGAGTCTTAATATACTTATTATCTTACACGTGGAAAAAAAAAAAAGGATCTGTCTATTGAGGACTTGAATTTTGTTATTTCCTTGCTAATGCCTTTTTAACTGGTGATGTTCCAAGATGGTCCACTGAAGAATTTAGAAAATACCAATATTAGGTAAGAAAACACCATGTTTGTTAAATGTTTTCAATCGATCTTCAAATAGGCACAAGAAATCTGTGTCTTATGGTGTTAAAATGTAGCTAACTATATAGTCAACTTTAAAGGCAACCCACTGCATTAGTTGATTCCCTTCATTGTGCACGCATGTTTGATGTCTTTTATTTTATTTTTTTTACCAACAAGCATGAAGTCGGTGTTTGTACATCATCCTTTTGAATGTCATAACTTCATGGGTTTTTTTTTTTTTTTTTGAATTTTCTTTTTGTAACAGGCGGTGATGGGACTCATATATTTCACATTCATAGCCTTGAACAAGGACGAAGGCCCAAAAGGGGGAGGAGGCACTACTACTACTACTACTACTGAGGAGGACAGTTTAGAAGAAGCGAGAAGAATAATGGAAAAGTACAAGTGAACAAGGCAGGAGTGACGGTTTGTTGAGAATATGAAAAACGTTAATATGAACGTGACGGTTATGCTTCTCAATAGTTACCTCTACCTCTCTCATGTACTTATAATTTTCCTGTGGTGTATAGGTTGTGGGTATGCATCGGTGGAATGATGATTTCTATCATTACTTCAATTTCATATTAAAATTCCAAGCATATTCATTTTGACAATGTAATATCGATCAATATGCTTCAGGTGCAGAGAAATTTAGGGTATTATAGTGATTGTGAATGTGTCTGCATGTTGAAAGCAAAGCTGCATGACGAACACAATTTTTCCCACTAATTCACATCAGAATACTGTGTTGTTTTTTCCCACTAATTACACATTGTCCGTAAAAATAAATAAATAAATAAATAAATAAAAAGAAAAAAATGAGTTGCTCTAGTGGAAATTTTTGTTTTTTGTTTTTTTTATTTCATTTGACAATTTTGTTATTTGTGTTTTTTTTTTTCCTTCCTTTCATATTTTAGTTTTTCTTAGATGTGCTTAAAAAGTAAATATTTATGAAAATTTTGACCAAAAAATTGGCTAAAGATATTAAAAAAAAAAAACGAAAATGTGTTGATTTTATATTTTAGTTTCCATTGATTTTTTTTTAAAAAAAAAGATTTCTTCACGTAAAAAGTATTTGTTTTTTCATGCAAATGCAAAATGTTCACAAAAGATAAAAAATTATAAAAAATCCGAAAATAAAAAAATTCAAAAATAGTTTATAAGGTTGCAAACTTGAGTATGTTTCTCAAAAATGTCAAAATGAAATTTAAGAATAGTAAGACTTTCCTGGAAAAATATTCACCAATGAAAACTAAAGCCCAAAAGCGGGATTTTTCTCAAATTAAGTCAAATTAGCAACTTAACTCCCAACTAGGCCTAGTTTGGACGGAATTCCCAAACTAGGCTAAAGCGTTATTACAAACCACGCTTTCACTGTTTCTAGCAGAAAATTTGTGAAATAGTAAAAGCGTAATTACAAACCACGCTTTTAATTAAGAAAGCGTGGTTACAAACCACGCTTTTAAGGAAAATTTGTTTTCTTCAAAAAACGTGGTTTCAAACCACGCTTTTACTGTGCTTATTTTGTTTTCTGAAGAAAACGTGCTTCCAAATCACACTTTCATTGTGCATATTGTTTTTTTGAAGAAAACATGATTCACAATCATGCTTTCACTGTGCATATTTGTTTTATTAAGAAAACGCGATTCACAATCACGCTTTCTCTGTTCATTTAAATTTTATTTTTTATTTTTTTTTTCTGTTGTCATTGTTTTGGTGATAATGTAATTCATAAATTTTTTTTGGCTTTACTAAAGCTGTTCTCATGTTAATTTTTTTTTTCTTTTGTCTTTGTTTTGGGTTAGAAGGTGTAATTCAGAATTTTTTTTTGTTTTTTCTTTTTTCTTTGTTTTGGGTTAGAAGGTGATAATGTAATTCAGAAATTTCTTTTGGCTTTACTAAAGCCGTTCTCATGTAAAATTTTCTTTTTTTTCTTTTGTCTTTGTTTTGGGTTAGAAGGTGTTATTCAGAAATTTATTTTGGCTTTACTAAAGCCGTTTTCATTTAAATATATATATTTTTTCTTTTGTCTTTGTTTTGGGTTAGAAGGTGATAATGTAATTCAGAAAACCGGTTTAGTAAAACCGTTTTCTAGCTATTTTCATTAATTTTATTTATTTATTTATTTTTCGTCTTTGTTTTGGGTTAGAAGGTGATATGCATGCTCTACAGTTCGAAGCACACCCACACACTGTGCAGTTCAACGAACAACGACGAAGGGTGAGACGCGAAGAGCACCGCGGAGTAGGCCAAGAAGACGAAGGCCACCGCGAGAGCTGCAGCAAGAGGGAAGAAGAGAAAGACCTCAAATTTCGGTGATGTATTTTTTACATATGAATGGTACTTTTTTCGTTTTTTGGTATGTAATGTAACTTGTATGTAATTTGAATTTTGATTACGAACAGAAACTTATGTAATGTAAATATTGGGTTAGAGTTGATGTTATTGTGATTCAATTGGTTTCGCTTATTTCATAATACTGATGTTGTGCAATGAATGAATGAATGAAAAGGTTATTTGTTTTATTCAATTGGTAGTGTATTTTTTGTAAGAATGAGAACGTTATTTGTTATATTCAATGAATAATGGTTACATTTTTGGGCTGTCATGATTGAGAAGATGAACAAGTTAAGAGAATGTGTATTTCCCCTAAAATAAATTTTGTTAACATTTTTGTAATAAAACTTAATACATAATATACAAAGTCACTAATTTACTAAATACTCATACAGGCATGAAAACAACATAACTGAAGCTGCAAATGTAACAGTTTTTAGTTACATAGGTAGTACAGACATAAGTCTCCCACAAAAATACATTCTAGATACCATGAACTGAACACACAATACATACATCCTGGACACCCTAAACTGAACACACAATACATAAACATAACAGTTTGACAGACAAATATTAGGCAGACAATTTGACAAACTCATTATGGAAACACTTAGTCTAACATAGACATTACATATTAATGCATTACCTAATATTGCCGAAGTATAGACATAAACACCTAATTCGCGCTTAAATCGGCAATCTCAGAGCCTGAATAATTCGAAAGCTCAGCGTCAGAGACAAGTTCAGGATCCTCTATGATACCCTTGATAGCCGCAACATTTGGTTCTGTTCTGTTCTTCTGGGCATCCTTCTTAACTATGTATAGTTGCATATCGCGGTCTAACCTATGGCGTATTTGAGAAATCTCACGTTGTAGTCTTTCACATAGTCGATCAACATTATCAGGATCTTCCTTTTGGATCTCAACAGAACGTGCTTTTGGCACCTTAAGTTGATTTTCCCGACTTAAGGTTTTTAGCTGTACCCGCTCTATAAATAGTGCGGGCCACTTGAGATGAGCAGCGTCAGATAAACTACTGTTTGATTGTCAGATGGCTCCATACATGAACCTCCTTGAACTCAATAATCTAAAACAGGTATTGTTGTTTCATCTTCAGCATCGCCGTGTCCCCTTCCCCTTCCCCTTCCTCATCGTGAACTGTCACCCCTTTGCAAGTTCCTACCACCTCTGCGATTCCCACTGCCTCCCATGAATCGTGTAGCCATGCTAATTTTTTTAAATAAATGAATGATAATTTCGTAGGGCGAAATGAGTTGTAAGGTTGTGTCTTCACCTTTAGTCGTTTATATAGTTGGTTATAAATGACAAAATAAGGGCATGCTCACTGTAAGGTAAATCAATAAATTCACTGTTGCCATGTGACTTTCTGAATTGACAATCCCACATATATCAATAAGAGATAAGCTGTCACTGTAATAAGAAAACAGAGAAAAGCAATGCCTGTGCACCAAGTCACATGACTTGACAATCCATCTACATATACCGACAAAATAAGGGCATGCTCACTGTAAGGTAAATAAGTGAATTCACTGTTGCCATGTGACTTTCTGAATTGAGAATCCTACATATATCAATAAGAGATGAGTTGTCACTGTAATCAAAAAATTGAGAAAACCAAAGCCTGTGCACCAAGTCACATGACTTGACAATCCATCTGCATATACTGGTAAGTCTCTCCACGATTTGACTACTTAATGTGTGAAAAAAGGAAGCTTATTTAGGCAATGTTGTGTTTCACTTAGCTATGCATCATTCGTTGTTACGACCAACTATTTGTATTTCATTGAAAAGTATGATTATTTGAATTTTTGTTGTCATTTGGAATTATTTTAAAATCAACTTTTGAATATTCAATTTGTAATATTTTGGGAAATATTTACAACATCAACTGAACATTGGTCGTAACATACCCATCCGCAGATCAATCGTAACAAATTTGTAAATCCCACGCATGCCCACTTAACCCCATAGGTATGGAAGATTAATTGTTATTTTGATTTTTTCTGGAAATCACTTGTAATAAATTTGCAAATCTCATGGACAATCACTTAACCCAATAGTATTGGAAGACTAGTGTATGAAAATATTGTTGGAATGAAAATGTATATATTAAAATAATTGTTATAAATTTTAAATCCAAAACTTACTTGGTTTTCGAATTTCCAAGAACAGTTTTTTGGAAATTATTTAATCCCCCAACTGGACCAACCACTTGGCTTTGAGCTTGTTTGTCCTGTCCCCAAGTTTAGTTTTCTGTCAACCCCCCATTCCTTACCAGAGTCATCATTTTCACTGGACTTCCAGGAATTTGAAGGTGACTCTTTCTTCTTTCCTGATGGAGATTGAAATTCTTTATGTACAGGTCACTATTTGAGGAGCCCTTGTTGAGGGAAAATTTTGACTGAACTACCTATTCTGTGAGAACCCGAATATAAAAATTAAGTAAATAATTAAATAATTATAATATTACAATCTCAAATATTTTTGTGCTCAATCCTAAAGTGCAAATTAAATATTTGAAAGGTCTTTTAATTAATTTTTAAACCTAAAATAAATTTATGGTGAAAATCTCTAATTTAGAGATAAGATTTTAATAATAACAAAATAAATAAATAAATAAAAGCAAATGGATACGGGAGTCAGATTTTTTCAAGTGTGTGGGTAACCCTAAACTCTTATATTATTCAACTAGCAGTAGGAATGGCAATGGGTCGGGGCGGGGTCGGGGACCACACTCCCCGTCCCTGATCCTCGGTGATAAAAACTTACCCGTCCCCGCCCCCGCCCCCGCCCCCGCCCCCGCCCCCGCCCCCAACGGGGATCGGGTTTCCCCGACCCCGAAAGTTCCCCGGAACAAAAAAAAAAAAAAAAAAAAAATCCAAACAGCAACAAGTTAGTATCGACCAACATCATCATCAAACAACATCAATACCAACATCATCAACATCACAACGGGAGAGAGAGAGAGAGAGAGATCTGAGAGACATATCTAAGTATAGAGAGAGATCGCCGAATGAGAGGATCTGGCGTTGATGGTCGAGATTTGAGTTTGCAGATCTGAGTTCAATGGTGATGGGAGGAGGGAGAGGAGGACAACGGAGAGGAAGATCGGCGCTGGCGGTGAAAGAGAGGAGGACAACGTGTCAGCGGTGGAGGAGGGAGACGAGGACAGCGGAGGAGGAGGGAGACGAGGGCGGTGAAAGAGAGGAGGACAGCATGTCAGCGGCGGAAGAGGGAGGCTTTTAGAGAGAGAGAGAGAGATGAGAGGCCGTGTGAGTGAATGGGTCTGTTTTTTGGGTTTGGTTTATATATGTATATATATATAGGGGTATTATAGTAATTTCATTTCGGGGAGAAAAACGGGGATGGGGACGGGCCGGGTCCGGGGCTATGAAAGTTATCCCCATCCTCGGCCTGAAACTAATCAGGGATTTAATTTCAAATACCATCCTCGTCCCCACGGGGATATTTTTCGGGGAAAAACCATTCTGATCGAGGTCGGAGGGTCGGGTCCCCGTCGGGCCAGTTTCAAATTGCCATCCCTAACTAGCAGCCATGAAGAGGAGATAGGAGTAACTTTTGGTGAAAATTGAACAACTAGTTTGGTGCTTTAATAACTCCATGTCCAAGGTTGAAACCAATATTCTGTGAATATAGTTATTTTGTATTTATATTTATGTGCATTCATTGGAAGAGAATGGAATGATAGCTTAACTGATTAGGTGGCTTCAATATATATCAGGTTAATAGTTTGTGTCAAATAGTGTAATGGGTATAGTGGATGTATGAAGAACAAGTATATGGCATGGGTTATATTCCATGAGTGTTTTTGCTTGTAATGGTGGATCTTGTGAGTGAAACGTGGGTTAGGTAGGAGTACTTGGCCACCAATGTTTGTGAATATCATGTGTATTTTATGTATTTTGAGGAATATCAGATGGGTACATAAAGTTGAGGGTACAATTTATGAGTATGAAATTCTACACATAACCACAATCTTTAAAAATGAAGAAACCTTATCAAACAGATGAATTTTGAACTGAAATTTTTACAGTTGATTAATTACATATTGAATTGCATATCAGAATTTTCTCATAATTTTTGGGAGTCAAAATCTATATTATTCAAATCTGTCCAGAAAATTGGTGTTAAACAATAATTTCGGAAGTGTTGTTCTCTTTGGGTATAAATCTGAAAAATATCAAATCAGAGTCATTAGAACTGGTTATAAGTCTAGTTTCTTACATTTTTTGGCCTTGCGTTGATTGCTATTCTATACTAAGAGAATCGTCAATTTCTTTAAAGAGGTGTAGAAAACAATCTGTTTGGCTATAATTAATTGTAAATAGTTATTTTGACAAGCAAATCAAGTAAAACCAATTGGGTTTTAAACTTAGTCCCCCAGTTGGACCAACCACTTGGCTTTGAGCTTATTTGTCCAGCCCCCAAGTTTAGTTTTCTGTTAACCCCCCATTCCTTACCAGAGTCATCATTTTGATTGGACTTCCAGGAATTAGAAGGCGACTCTTTCTTCTTTCTTGATAGAGACTGAAATTCTTTACGTAGAGGATCACTATTTGACGAGCCCCAGTTAAGGGAAGCTTTTCACCGAGCTACCTGTTTTGTTTTATGTGTTGTTGAAGGCGGTATTTTGTTTGTCTGAACTTTATTAGTCCCCCAACTGGACCAATCACTTGGCTTTGAGCTTGTTTGTCCTGTCCCTAAGTTTAGTTTTCTGTCAACCCCCCATTCCTTACCACAATCATCATTTTAACTGGACTTCCAGAAATTAAAAGGCGACTCTTTCATCTTTCCTGATGGAGATTGAAATTCTTTACGTAGAAGATTAGTATTTGAGGAGCCCCAGTTAAGAGAAGCTTTTGACTGAGCTACCTGTTCTGTTTTTCTGTGCTGTTGAAGGCGGCAGTTCATCTATCGTAACTTTATTAGTCCCCTAATTGGACCAACCACTTGGCTTTGAGATTGTTTCTCCAGGTAACAAATTTTGTTTTTTCAAATGTCTTCATAAACATCTAACATGTAAATATTTTTTTGAAATACTTCAAAATTTCATAAACAAAATTAAAAAAAACTAAATAAAGTACAACATCAAAAACTTTATAAGTCTACTGATATGTCAAGAAAAGGATTGGTTGATAATTAAATATTATCTGATTATCAACCAATTATCTTCTTCACACATCATTGAGTCTATAAAGTGGGTACAAAAAATGGAGTTGTATATCATGTTTGAAAAAAAAAAAACCTTAAGTATTCACATAATTCAACATACATTAATCCATTCATTAACTCATTGCAATTCAATAAAGAAAGTCATGAACTAATAACTGTGTACTTATAAATGTAGTTATTTTATAAACTTCAGGTTCATATAACAAATACTTGAAATACATCCGTAAGTTAGATGAACAACAACATTGTCTTACACTCCAGTAACGAAGATACGACATAACATACAAACATATATGAAAGATAAAGGTGTTTGATTTCTCATTCCTCATCTAACATGTAGTAGTCAGAGAGATATTTTTCATTGTTTAAGGCATTATTTCGCTCAATCACTGTCAAATCTCTGTTGCTTGCCTCTGCCATTTCGGTGGCTAGCTGAAGCATGAAATGTCGACATCTCCGCATCAACATTCTGTTGTTCTCCTTCTTAATTCTGCTAACTGCTTTTTCATAGTCACTCACATTTCATCTAGCCATGGTCAATGAACGACGATGAGGTACTGGTGCCCCAAAGTTACGTAGATCATTAAACAATCCTTCTTACTCCGTTACCCTGAACGCCCATTCTGCTCGGATACCAGCATAATAATCCTTCGGACTCGAGTACTTTTCGCTCTTGTAGTCATAAGTAAATAGAGGTAGCAGCCACACTTTCGAATTTCTTTGCCAGCGTGAACTTCCTGTACCTCTTGAAGACATTGTTTATAAAATAAAGAAATTAATAATAATAGTAATTGTAGATATATTACTATTGCTATGACTTGAACAAACATCATACTAGGGGTAGCGCTATTTATAGACATCATACTGGAGGTTAACTAGAGATGATCTGGTGACGATAATTGAGTTGGGGCACTATGGAAGAAGTGATATCCGTGATATTATTTTATCTTATTCATTTCATGCAATCCTAAGTACCCGTGACTTTGTGTACCTGTGATGTAGTCATGGACGTGGTTGTCAAATAAAATCATAACTGTAGGCCGTCCTTTTCACAATGCAATCCCTTCATATTCGAGCAGTGAGTTGTCAAATTAATCAGTAATGCAGTGAGTTGTCACATCGCCACATTAAACTATTTTTTCATGTTTACTTTTTTAATACAGTAAGTAGTCACTTTGAATTGACGATTTCAGTACAAATTGGTGTTTTCAAAAAATTATAAATGAAATCATAAAATGAAACAGCGGCTTTAATTTTCTTTGTTTTAAAGTAATATTGTTCATAAACAACTATGAAACAGAGTGCAAGTAAATACACAACCGTCCAACTCACTTCGACCTACAAAACTATCATTGATTTTTTCACCAAAATAATAAAATGGTCACCTGATATGTAAACAAGATTGGCATTGCAGCCTATATTTTATCTTATTTTCACTTAATGAACTTCACAGTCATCCTCTTTTCTCCTCTTTGCATTTTCTGCTTCTTTTTATATTCGGTAAATTATACTTCACTCCTTTAGTCCTTTATATAATTGTTTATCAACACTATTGCCATGTGGTCGTATTAATGTGACTTAGATGAATTCTAAAATGTGAGGAAAAAACAAAGCATCTAAGTTGCGCTGCACAAAGTCATATGCATCACGTAATGTGAGGAAAAAAGTCACAAAGTATATAATTTACAAAGTCAGAAAGTCACATGCATCACTGGATCATTGCATAAAGTGACATGCATCACTGCATCACTGTACAAAGTCACATGCATCACTGCATCACTGCACAAAGTCACATGCATCACATGCATCACTGCATCGTTAAGCAAGTTCACATAGCATCTGAGGAAAAAACAAAGCATACAAATTATTACGTTTGTTCAAGTCACTGCACTGCATCACTGAGAAATGTTGGACATATGACTGTGCCGAGCTACAATTTATTATCATACCATACCTACTGTGTTCATGTGAATTCTACAATTCATAATGGGATGAGGGGGTGTCAAAACAAAATAACAAAACAATTAGACCCTTTGTGTTTAAAAAGCCACCCTATGCAACTCCAAATAGATTCATAAACGTTGAAGATAAAATATTATACAGTTAGAATGTATTGAAGATTAATTTGTAATAGAGTTAGAATGAATGGATTTTTCAATGTACAAAACTTGAAAGTGTTACAGATAAAACCTAGTCTAGTATGCAGACAAGAACAACACCAACTTAAATCAACACATAATTAACTTCAAATTAAATTGGTCAAATTTCTCCAATTAAATTAAATGAAATATGTAAGGTAAAAAGTGAAATTAAATATATTGTCAAGGAAAAATAAATTGAATTATATTTGTAAGCGGAAAAATTAAATTAAATTTCAAAGCGGATTTGAACTTTGCTTTAAACCTTCAGATATGCACTGAGTAATAAATAAAAGTCGAAGTGACAACTCCTATAAAATATTAATTATAGTTGTTCAGGTCATAAAAGTTGACGTGACAACTCTGATGCATAGTTGTTTACAATAATTTCATACATACAGCTACCATGTGTATATGTGGTATAAATATCGCATCATACCACAACAAACGTTTTATAGCTATTTCGAGTGATATCATCATGAGATATACGGTGGTTGATCTATATTTAGCAATGGGTCGCTGTTGGGTTGTAGATGGAGATGAATTTCAATACCCATTAGATCCAAATTTGCGTTACTCACATGCCACCGTCAATACCATGAGAGCTGAGTGGGAATTTCGCATAACTCGAGCGAACGTTCTCGTTGATCTATGTCATGGAGTTAATATTAAATTTCCTTACCGGTTAGCCATGCGTATGCCAACTGACACTCCATAGTTGTTGCAAAGGGCATTGCATCGTATCCGCAACGAAGTTAATCGCATGACCCAATGTTTGCAAAGGTCCTCACTAATGAAGACCATAAATGAGCGTGCCGAAGATAGGTTAATGGATGATGCACACCAGTACTTCGCCTGGAGCATGGATGTTATGTATGAATCTGATATTGAGATGTCAGATGATGATGATAATGAATGAAATTATTTGGATGAATGACCAAACCATTTATCTTGTAATGGATTTGTAATGCTTATCCACGACTTATCAATGAAGGGAGATATTTCAATTGTTTTTTAATAGTTCTTGTAATTCTACAAATAACAAATATCTTTGCTTTCTCTCCATTATTATTATTTTGAAGAACGCTACTTGAACTAGACTTTCATGATTTCATGCATTATTGATGTGGAATATAATAATGATACTGAATGAACTAAACAAGCATGTATGACCAAACGTTTTCATTCAGTATAATGGCTTTGCAATGCTTATACATGAGTTATCAATAGGAAGAGAAATTCATAACGAATCTTGACATGTGTACTTATAAATGTAGTGATTTCATAAACTTCAGGTTTATATAACAAATAGTTGAAATACATCCGTAAGCTAGATGAACAACAAAAGTGAAAGAAAAGGGAAAAAAAATATATATATGAAATTTTATTTTTTCTCACAAATTTATTTTGTTTCCTTTTTACTCATATTTCTCCCCACAACTATCCATTATGCAATGTTTATATTTTTTTTCCCAAATAATTTTTGTATAAAATTTTTCATCTATTCATTTCTTTTTCTTTTTTTTTTCAATTCACTTCCTACTATTTTTTATTTTCTATCATTGGTTTCTTTCCAAACAAATGAAACCTAAATATAACTTAAAATCCTATCAATTCTTATCCTTTTCTTTCTGTTTTCCGTTTCATTTTTATTTCGCTCATCAAATCTAAGCAAACACTGCCTTGTTGTTTGTTTAGCACATGAGCGCTTCCAATGTCATTTGTTCAAATGAAGATTAATCTCTCTCTCTCTCTCTCTCTCTCTCTCTCTGAGTCTAGCTTTTCTCTGTATATTCTGTGTATGTATATATATATATATTAGGGCTTTTGAAATTGCAAAAATGCAGAGACTATGGAGAATGAGAGAGAGATAGAGATGTGAAAGAGATTTTGGAAATCATCAAAATAAGTAAGAATAAAAAATTGTGAAATTATATTTTCGAATAAATAAGTATGACACATTTACATCATCTGTACAAGTTTGATTTACAAAAACTATAACAAAAACTATAAATAAAAAAAACTATACACTCTATATCACACCCGCTAATGCCCTAACCTGCCCCCAGTCCCATAACCCCGACCGTGGACCTCCCTCCTCTGTCTCCTGTGGTAGACTCTCTGAATATTTGGCTCACCCAATCGTAAATGCGTATCCAGTGGCACTCCCTCCCCTACTTGTGGCCCTCCACTGACTGCCTGTGGAGCCTGTGAGTGTGACCCCTTCTCTCCTACATGTACTGCCCTTGATCCTGTCTCTGACAGAAGATCAGATATTGCTGTGAGCTGTGAAACTCCCTCATCTGGTGAAATTGTATCACGATCTGCAGCTGGACCTCAACCTCGACCTCTGCCTCAGCCCGCACCCCGACCTCGGCCGCGACGTCTGCCACGACCATAACCTCAGCCTTTCCCTCGCGCTTTGGGGGGGTCAATATGGGCTTCATCCTCAACGTGGGAGATGTCAGTGAGAACTGCATCATGTGTACTCATGGTCACGGTCGAACTAGTCCCCACAACAGCAGGTGGTAACTGGGTGGGTGGGGTAACAACGTCATGCATGTATCGGGGTGGTGTCCAATCAAGGTCAGCATGCTGGGTAGGTTGTACGTGTAGGGAATCTGGAGAAATGCATGGGGTACCATGCGGTGGGGTGACTGAAGTCCAAGGACCTGCTGTGGCTGGCGCTGAAGTGGAAGGCACTGACGTGGACGGGACTGATGTGTCTGGAGTAGCTGCTGCACTGTGTACACCGTAGTGGCCAAAATGCAGACGATCTACCTGATGGGCATGCTGGATCCCCTCGTACAATAACTCTCGGATCTCTGCAATGGCCTGCAGGGCATGCTGTCCATCACATCTGAAAAGGGCGTCCTCAGCCAAGTGATATGACCTCCCAGCTCGAACCACCTGAACAAAAATTCAGATGTATTAGGCTATAGTTGACTGAAAGTAAATCAATTATGATCTTAATAATTATCTGACACATACTATGATACTTACCAATATCTCGAGAGAAGGCCCAACTCCCTGCTATCCGGACTCAGACAGGTGGCTCAGATTACCGACTAGTAGATATGTATGTCGCCGATACCACAACATGTAGGGGTCGGAAGAGGGGAGCACCTCATTGCTCTAATCAGCCTGTACAATACTGTCGCGACGGGCATCCCACAACTGTATATATCGCATATGAAACAGACTCTAGTCAGAGCCGGCTCGGCCACGTCTATCAGTCGCATGCAATCGCCACTCGGTGTCGCACTGATCCGGCACGGACTGGACCCGATCAAACTGTCGGAGGACACGATCAGGGAGATGCCACTCAACCACGTCAAAACAAATGAGTGGCACTCTCGCCATCCATATCTCCTCACCTAGTCGGCAATAGTCTGGGAGCGTACTGAGGACCCCAGCATAAGGCTGCTAGACAAACTACAATAATGACAAGTATATTAAAAATCGCTCATGAACATATACAATGAACAAGACAACTAAAATTTAGGTATTTAAATTTCATACCTCGCCCTCTATCATTCGGTCAAGCTGGTCTCTATACATGACGACTACGAGGGTCGATACGACCTCGTGGCCCATGTCAACCCTCCACCGGCTACCTCGAGGTCCAGCTGGCAACTGCATGTCTCCCTAGCCGATGGGAAGCTCACCAGGAGAAACCACTTGCCGCCTAGACGGGGCAATGCGAATCAATCTCTCCCATGCCCAAATCTGCAATAGTTTGAACGCTATTACAATACTGATATATGCCATACAACATGAATTGATATGTAATAAAATTCTTACTAACCTGTAGCAAGACAAGGGGTCCTCCGATCTCCTTCGCACCCATCTGAGCTGCTCGACATAGCATCCTATACAAGCATGTCAAAGCTGCGCCACCCCAGCTGTACTGGCCGATCGCGTCAATGTCTCTCAACAATGGCAAGTACATCAGCTTGAGTAGGTTCTGTGACTTATCAGGAGAAGTACCCCCCCAATAAGCCATAGAATATATGCTCGGGCATGCTGCTGTACTAACTCATCTGGAGCCTGATCTAGAAGAGGACCAAACTGCTTGGCCAGCCACCTCACCCTCAGTCTACCTGCCTGTAAGTCTGCAGGTGTAGGTGCTACTCCAATAGCTCAGCACATAGGGCTATCCACTGCTCCCTCGTCAATGATGGGTTAACTCCAGTAACTGCTCGCCCATCAATCCGTAGACCATATAGGACAGATACGTCCTACAATGTGACGGTGGCCTCCCCAATCGGGAAATGAAATATATGAGTCTCTGTGCGCCACCTCTCGACGAGAGTAGTGACGAGTGGGTGGTCCAGTCTAATATGGCCTATACGATAGACACCATAGAATCTCGCGTGTAGTATACACCGCAAGACTCTATGGTCCAATAGATGCTCCCACAGGCCGGAATCTCCCCGCCGGCATGTCAATATGGTGCGTGCCTCGTCCTACATAATAGAATGGCTAGTTTAAATTATAGCATTATCACGTAATATAAAACAAAATGCAGGGTATTTTCATTGTAAGCGTAAAGTCCAACAAACGTTATTGCATATCGGATCCTCCCATATACTGTCAGCCCGATGTGGATGACTAAAAAGTGGGACCTCATCAGGTAGATGTGCCATGAAGCCTGTACAAGTGAAATACTAGATCATAACAATAAAAGTCTCATTTAATCATAACAGGAAAACTGTAATTATTCCATAAATTACGATTTGTAAAAGAAAAGTATGCTCAACTATTTACAAATTTATATTTGTGTGACACCATATATGGAAGTAATTCACTAAAATGTAATTAATTTTTATTTCAAAAAACTCTATTGGTGAGCATGTAATTTAACTATAACAATTAAACTCTAATTATTCCATACATGACGACTTGAAAAACAAATGTGGTCGATTATTTTAAAATTATCAATTTGTGTGCCACTAACATGGAAGTAATTCACTAAAATCTAAAATTATCAATTTATGTGTCATTAAATATGATAAACAATTCAACAGAACATACCGTTATCTATGCTATAACTAATATAGAAATCTTTTACAAAATAATTTTAGGGTCTCAGTTACATAAGCTTAATAATGACCAGTAACATGTGGATAGTTTTCCTACATAAATATTTGCAAAAAAATTGAATGAGAATTTTTTTTTTTCAATAATAGGTTGCTAATTACATTTATGGCATATTTGACAAAACTTAATTATTGATTTTGTAATGGTAAAAGTTCCAATAAAGTATAAAATTTGTAAATTACGTAGATCTGATTCATAAATTGTAAATGTAAAAAATGCTTGTAGCATTTAAAAATATTAAATTTATTCGTAAATAATAAATTTTTAAATGGTAGAAGAACTATGTGATTTTCACTAAAATTTTGTAATAGACATTTTCAATCAAGTAGACAATAAAAAACTTAGGCCTATGTGGTATAGTTAAATGTTTTTGCATACATATTTAATTTAATTTATTTGCTTAGTATGTTAGTTGTAAATTTTTTCAAGGAAATCAAACAATTACAATATATAAAGAATTAAAAATTAGAAATGATCTATTACAAATAAAAAATGATCTATTTAAATGTACGACCCTGTTTACAAATAAAGAATTAAAAAATAAAGAATTAAAAAATGATCTATTACAATATGTAAGTATTACATAGTCTTCATTGACCAAGTCGCACCGGACATGTTCGCCTGTCATGACCTGTTTGCTGGCACTCACTGCAACGAGCAGTCAAACGCCTATCTGATATATCCATCTCATTCGGAATACGAGACATAGATGTACGACCCCGTTTTACTTCTCGCAGACGAAGTACATTAGGCATTAAGGTCCACTGCGGATCATCCCAATAATCTTGATGCGATATTGGATTGAATTTAGTTTCCCAAACCCTCATGTATACAGGAAACCTATATATTAGATCAATGTACTCGAATGGATTGTCACCGTATTCAGACATTACAACGAGCATATGGGAACATGGATAGTGTCTTATCTCATATTTCCCACAACTGCACGTGGGTTGATTCATCCGCACAATTTGTGTATTGCGACCTCGTCCATGGCGAAAAGACGTTTGCACCTCAAATACGCGGCGGGGCCTATCAGACAATATTGATACAAACTAATCAAGTTCATGTTTTTAGGTATACTTAACTTCACAACATAATAAGAACAATTTAGTTTACATTACAAACTAACCTGTCATACGATATCAACTTGAAAGTATTTCCCCTTGCGATGCCATCCTCAATAGTTTTTTGCATCTCTCTAGGGTATTGGAACTCATTTCGTACATCTATTTCAGCTTGGGCTCCCATCTCGTCAAAATATTTTACGAGCCGCCGAAATGTAAATTCAACCATAGCTGAGATAGGTAAGTTCCTTGCACCTTTCAAGACGCTATTGAAGCACTCTGCATCATTGCTAGTCAATACCCCCCACCGATATCCACCGTCGTACGCAAGGGCCCACTCTACAGGACTCATCTTGTGAACCCAATCGATGGCATCTTGGTTAATAGCTTGTATCTATTCTAAGTAACCATTACATTTTCGTCGTTGATGAGCACTCCCTGCTTTCCATAGAAGTTGTTTCAACTCTTTATTTTTGAACCTAGTGTTAAAGTTACTACAAACATGTCGAAGGTAGTGCCGATAATATCTAACAAATTGGAGTGAGGGATTCAGGCAATACCGCCTCACAGCAGCTAAAATACTCTCAGCTCGATCAGATATCAAAGTCACTCCCTGTCGGTCCATGACAATATGTTCCTTAATATTTGAAATGAAGAACGACCAAGACTCCAAACTCTTCCTGTCGACAACAGTGAATGCAAGCGGTAATACTTTGCCATTGGCAGTGACAATCGTTGCTACAAGCAACACACCAGTGTATTTCTCGTATAAGAATGTACCATCTATGGTTATAACAGGCCTACAATATCTGAATCTATCGATGATGGGTTTGAAAGACCAGAAAACAAAGTGGAAGACGGGCATAATGGTTGTACCTCTGGTATATCTATGCTTCCATTGCACGATGGTGCCAGGATTAGATGTTTGTAATGCATGCATGAATTTAGGCAACAACCTATATGATTCATCCCAATCCCCAAATACCATTCTAATTGCCTTTGTCCTTGCATGCCACGCCTTCTTGTATGATATACTATAGTTCATGGTCTTTTTGATATTTTTGATGACATTCTTAATTGGCATATCAGGTTCATTCTGTATATGACAATACCTACGAGTCAGATTATTTTGGTGTGAACACTATAAACAAACAAATATGTATATATATGTAAACATTTATTTTGTATACTCACCGCAACTTGTCCCAAAAGATGAGAAGCAATGTAACTGGAGCTAATATTAGTGTGGTCCTTGTTCATTCATGGGTATAAATAATGGTGAGGACCCCTATACTGCTTTATTTCAAAAAGACCATGTTTCCTACTAACAAATGCACGTAACCATCATCTGCAATCGTGCTTGCAAGCACACACCCAAACATCTCACTTGGAGGTTACGACTTTATACTCTCGATTATTTGTTGCATGGTACAATTTCACAGCATGTACGAGTTGCTTCTTATCAACGAAAACCATCCCTTTGTCCAACTCTGGATTTTCAGCGTTCCAGATTCGGTTACGGGGAACGACATTGCGGTTACTAATGTCAAAATCACCACCCATGTGAATGTTTTCATAGAAAGGGATTTCAGGTCTAGGTGGAATGGGGGCATTGTCAAGGTCAACGGGAGCGTCGGCATCATCTTCTTCATCATCATCATTTGATCCGCCCAATAAATTTTCTTCATCACACATTTCATTCTCATCATTCTCTAGGGCGACATCAGGACCGTACATGTCACTGTCAGCAAACTGCACATAATTCACCATTTCAGCCATATTTCCAGCAACTTCAACTGGAGTGGTATGATGGCTGTAGGTGGGCACATCTTCTGTGTTATTGTGAAATTCAGTCTCATATCCACCACGTGAACTTGATTCTACGCCATGGCTCTCAAATGTCTGTTGTGTGTAGCCCACTGCATAACATTCATCTGATACATACATAGGAGACTGAAACGTTGTCGTGTCAATCCCATGTGTCAGCAATATAGTGAACGGACGAGAATCCATCTGTGTCATATTCAGGACATTGTGTACAACCTCTTTATCAATGTATACTTCCAAACAATTTGGTGGTTGGAAACTTCAACTGATACTTAATACGGTGTTCAATGCCTCATCGTTATTGATCGGTAATATCTTGTATTTGTTGGTTGCTTGCCACTGGCGATAAGGATATCTACATTTGAAGATCAATCGGACAGTTTCCCCGTAACTTGCCACCTTGTACATAAACATCTCCTCCAAATTGCTAAGCGTGGTGCCAAGTTGCACCCTATATATCCCTTTCGGCTCAGCATCATATGACACACTTTCATCGGGATCCCAAATTATGTTGCCCCCTTCCCAGTAGAAGATAATTGGAACAATTGTCATATACTTGCTTCAATGAAACAATAAACATTAAAATATCAACAATATACATATATCGAATTTTATTTCTAAAATAATTATATGAATTTTAAATCATTCAATTACAATTACTTATGAGGCAATAACTTTATTTAAGTAATCAACAATTGTAATCCAATCATTTTTCATTTTTTAATTAAAATATGAGTTAAAATAAACCTTATGTTTTGGATTTTTTAGCTTTTTAAGAAAAAAGCTTACAACACATAAAGAATGTTGGTTTGTTTGGACATAACTGTCTATGGAACCCCTGTGTTCTGCTTTTTTCATTATTTATTATGATTAACATCATGCTCTTGTGCACGGTAAATGTAGATTTTTCTTTTTCCATATTTCTTCTTCTTTGTTTTGATAATATTTCAATGTTGATTTGATTTTTGTAAATTGATCTGCTTTTATTTTTGTGTTCGTTATTTGAATTTATTTAGGCGGACACTTGGTGAAAGAAAGTTGTGGGAGTCAAAAAACAATTTATATTTTCCTATGAGTGACATTTATATCATAAGTGACATTTTCCTATAAAAATCAGCCCTCTCATTTTTGTCAATTTATATTTTCCAGGGTAGAAGGAACTGTAGAGGTGAAACATTACTTCAATTTATATTTTGTCACATTTTTATTTGTGTCTCAATTTGCTTATTACTGTTTATTTTCTCATTTTTTCTCACTTATTTTTATTCGTATAAAACAACAGCTGAGATTTCATCTGCACGTGGAGTTTTTTTTTACTTCCTATGTGGAGACTCTTATCTTTTCTGTGTGAAGGTTCTTTGTTGTCATTGCTCTCTTGTCTTAATTCATAAAAAACATCAAAATAACTATACTTCTTGTCTTAATTCTTTGTTGTCATTGGTCTTTTTTTATTCTCATTCTTTTTGAGGTTGGATATGCTTTGTTCATATGATCCTTTTTGGAATTCATACACATGTATAGATGTCCTATACAAAAATGTTTATTGAATTTGAAACAAAAAGAAATTTTGAATCACATAGCAGCAATAATTTCAGATTTTGAATAATTATAGAACTGTACACAAAATGTATATAGATGGATAAAATTTTTCAAAATAGTAACAAACTCTATAAAATTTTATGCGTATATATGTATTTGTATTCAATTTTATGATCAATTTTATTTGTTTATAACAAAACTACAAGATTTTTAGCTAGTGACCCATTTTGATTTACAAGATCTGTAAAGGGACAATTCCAAAGATTACAGTCATGGCAGAGTTTAGAGGAAGATCAGATATATGCATGCGCATTATTCAGTATCCAGAGATTATTTCTATGATTTGAATCCATAACACTCGAATTATAATAGATTTATTTTATTTTATATTATTATCAGCATAATAAAACAACCTTACCATTGCGGCAAGTGCCTCCCTCCCTCAATATGATCAATTTTTAAAAGGCATTCACTCCAAATAAATAAATAAATAATAATAAGGACTCTACACAGTTGTTAATTTAGGCAATGATTTAATCGTACGCATGTAAGTGGGACCAATTTAAAAAACACTTATTTTGTTTTCTTTTCATAAATCTTGATCAATTTTTTAGTATTTTGATAAAGTAGATAGATATATCACACATTTAGAAAACACTTCATTCTATCAAGTATTCTTTTTATTCAGTGAGATTGGACAAAATTGGACAAGTCATACAAATATCTTAAATCATAATGTAAGTTTTGTATGAAATTATTATTTTTTTCATTGAATTGAAATAACTCGATTGATTTGGGCAATATAAAATGGAGGTTTCAAACATTGTTCTTAATTTTTTAAAACTGCTGATCCAATTCTTCAGATTTATGGACAATTAAAGATAAGTTAATTTGATTTGCTCAAACTTGTGCCATTAGGGACCTTAATGACAAAGATATTTCCTATGTGAAATAGTAACCCTCGTCCACTTTTTAGAGGTTGTAGAGGCTTTGTTACGAAATTCAAACAACAAGCTCATTTTGGCTTGTTCTGGAAAGTAAGAAAAAAATTTAATTTATTTACTCTTTTTTTTTTTCTTAAACATACAAAAAAAAAAAAAAATAGAGATAATATAATCAAAATAAACCAATAAATATTTTTTTTTCATGTTCTCAAGAGAGGTTTGTGCCTTGGCTTATGGACTTATATTGGTGGTTAAATCTATGTAGTAAATTTTGGATAGTTATCCATGTCAATCTATTGGGCCATCCGTAGCAATTATTTGGTATTATGAAACACAGGCTTCCCATCAAAGTGCCATTTTTTTTTTCCCCTTCTTACCGAGGAAATTTTTATAGACTATTAATTAGAATGTTTTAAGACTCTTTTGATGCATATATTATAATTAGTGTATGCCCGTGCCTGAAGGCACGGTGCAATTAATAATGACTTCTAATTATATAAATCAAAATAAAATTATTAAAACATAATGTTAAGATTTTCTTTTTCAATGGTGGTGGACAGTCACAAAGCAGAAGTGGCGATGAGTCCCTTCGTTCAATACCCATTTCAAAAACTTTTTCAAATTTTCTTAAGTTTTGTGAGGAAATTTTAATTTCTACTATAATGCTATTATATGTATTACAAATTCAACTCATTAAATTTTTTTAAATTTTTATTAAAAAATTATAAATTAAATGTTAGTATTTTATGATGAAATGTCTTCAAATTATTCTAATATCAAAGTTAATATTTTTTATAAAAATTATTAATTTTATTGAATGTATATTAAAAATAATACATGATATAGCGGTTTGGTTTGATTTTTTAAATTATTTTTTGATTTTTTTGAAAAAATATAAATAAATTTGACAAAAATAAATTGTTTGGTTTTAATTTCCAAATGGTTGTGGAAGAATGTGGCACCTCCCAAAATTCAATTTTTTTTGTTGGTTAGCTTGGAGGGGCAGAGTGAAAACATCAATTTTCTACATAGAATTGGGGTGTTGGATAATAATGCTAGCACTTTGTCTCTCTTTTCCAGGAAGGAAATTGAAACTATCAACCATGTACTTTTACATTGTCCACTAGTATGGAGAGTATGGTTTGGATTTTTTAATTGGTGGGAATTATGTTAGGTACGAGCATCCCCATCTATCCCCCTAAATTATCTCCTTATCTATTTTATGGAGTTGGAGTTTCCTTATATTACCTCACCAGCTCCCTTATATCATATCCTAAACTAATATTTGCTATTTTTCTATTTTTATTATTGTTATTATTATTTTGCTTTGTTTTGTTTAGGGACTACAATACACATTTATAATTTTTATTTCTTTTAAATTTATTATTAAAAATAATATTTTAATAGAATAGAAAAAAGAAATTAGGAATTTGTTAATAGAATAGAGAAAGAATAGAGAATTTGTTAAGAAAAATAGATGAAAAAGAGATTTCTAAAATAGAGAATAAATTTTTTAATAATATTCTAAAATATAAATGATCTAATACCTGGATGATGTTGAAGCAATGTTACAATGGGGAGCAGGTGTTAATTTAAAGAAGGAACCGAGTATTGTTCCAAATTGTGCCATTAATATTACTGTGTTCAATATCGAAATTGAGGAATGATATTGTGTTCATAATGGGGGTCATCCTAATTATGCTGACTTGGCCTAGGTAGATAGCTCCGCGTAGTTCATAGTGCCTACGATAACATTGTGCCTAGCCTGTCTAAGAGCTCAGCCCAAGTCTGTGAACATTTTGGACAAAGTTCGTGTGGAACTCAACCCGGTCTAAAGAGGTCGGTGTGATTATGTTAAATTTGTAAGATATTATCTTAAGAGATGTGAGTGTAATTTATCCGATATGTTTTGATTTACGAATAGAAATATATAATTTATAAAATATATCTAAAACAACAATTATAATATGTACAAGAAATGTATCAAACTCTAAGATTGATTACTTAATTAGTCATTTTATACCTTTTGTTTTATTTAGTCATTGAAGTGAGATAGAATGACATAAAAATGGTCATTTTTTAGTCTCCCATCTAGAATCATTATTCCCTTATAATAATAAATGATTATTCCATTTATAATAAATTTTTGTCTTAATAAATCATTAAGACAAATAATAATTTTTAATGATATTAAAAATATATTTCAATTACCAATTCTCATAAACTAGAAACATCAGCGGTTATATGAATTTCATAATATGAATTTCAATTCTCAATTCTCAATTATATGAATTTCATAATATGACATTAACAATTCTCAATTATATGAATTTCAATTCTCATAATTTTTGTTTTAATTAAAAAAATTCCTTTTATTAACAAGCAAAAAATAAAATTTCCAATTCAACAAATATAGGTTGGTTTATTCACAATTCAAAATTCCAAACCCTAATTTCAAAAAATATAGACACGATTCAAAATTCAAAACCCTAATTTCTGAAACCACAAGCATAATTTCTGATTTCACAATTCAAAACCCTAACATTTTATGATTTCATAATTTCATAACCACACATTTAAAACCCTAACACATTTCATAATTCAAAACCCTAACACATTTAACCACACATTTCATAATTCAAAACCCTAACACATTTATGATTTCATAACCCTAATTTCTAATTTCATAATTTATGATTTTACATTCAATTGAAAACCCTAGAAAATTTTCACAATTCAAAACCACAACATTTTATCAATTCAAAACCACACATTCACATTTTTACAAACACAATAAACACATAAAATTCAAATGAGACAAAGAGAGATAGATGCCATACCAACGAGAGAGAGCAACCCATGGACAGAGAGAGAGAGAGTGTGAGAGCAAAGAGAGAGAGTCTGAGAGTAGATGGAGAGCGAGAGCGAGAGCGAGAGTCTGAGAGCAGAGCAGAAGGGAGAGCGAGAGTCGAAAAAAAACGTAAGTGTAAAAAATGTGATTGCAAATGAGGGGGCTTGGGGGGTTTTATATAAGTTGTAAAAGCGTGGTTACGAACTACGCTTTCATTTAACCACGTATTTTACATTGTTAAAAGCGTTGTTGCAATCTACGCTTCTTGTGTTCAACAGTGAAAGCGTGATTGTGAATCACGTTTTCTTAAGAGAACAAATATGCACAGTGAAAGCGTGGTTTGGAACCACGTTTTCTTCAGAAAACAAAATAAGCACAGTAAAAGCGTGGTTTGAAACCACGTTTTCTGAATAAAATTTTTTTTCCTTAAAAGCGTAGTTTGTAACCACGCTTTTACTATTTCACACATTTTTTGCCAGAAACAGTGAAAGCGTGGTTTGTAATAGCGCTTTGGCCTAGTTTGGGAATTGCGTCCAAACTAGGCCTAGTTTGGGAATTAAGTTGCTAATTTGGCTTAATTTGGGAAAAGCCTCCCCAAAAGCACAAATTGTTTCTCTCTTTCTTTTACTACCAACTCTATCCAGGGACATTAATTTACTTTAAACTACCAACTCTATTTAGGGACATTATTTTAAAGTTTTATTTATTTTTTAAATTCTAGATGAAGAAGGGTAAGATGGGGCTATGAACGTGTGACATGTTTTTTTGGGCATCATGATATAAATTAGACCTTATGAGAATTGGACATGAGAGGCTTTGGGGGAATTTACACGTGCTCTTTTAAGATAATTAAACTATAATTTGATTAAATTTATTTATAAGACTAGAATTCATGACTTGATATTTACTAAACCACTTGAAAATAAGTCTCTGACCATGATGCCACCACTCTTGGATGGTGTGTGATTATTGTCACTGGACATGTTCATGGTGAGAGTGACACCATGTACTTAAATTTGAATCTATTATGTATTTGGTGCTGTATGGTATTGTATGGATGTTTAAACTCTTGTAATCTTTATCTCTATCAATGAATTACTCTTTTTTTGCCAAAAAAAAAACAAAGAAAAAAAAGAAGAGAGATCTTACCCCACTCTCCACTTGCAAATTTCAAAAAAATATGTCAAATTGGAATAGATTTTAAAATTTATTAAGATTTCCAAATTAAGTTTTAACAATCTATTACT
The DNA here is from genome assembly GCA_036172215.1 of Camellia granthamiana. Classification (NCBI taxonomy): domain Eukaryota; kingdom Viridiplantae; phylum Streptophyta; class Magnoliopsida; order Ericales; family Theaceae; genus Camellia; species Camellia granthamiana. Next base: position 139,603,400 of record CM069906.1, on the reverse strand, counting down.
TAGCTCAATAAACCTATTTATATACTATAAAAACTTGAGCGGGACTCGTGTCTAAATTGTTCACGATTGACTTGTTATGTAAACAGTCTAAAGATTAAACACGTTATAAGACTCATTAAATTTTTAAATCAAATTTGAACAACTTATTACTCGATTCAACTTATTTGCAATCTTAATTATTGTTAGTATTTTACCCTAGTATTCAAATTCTTCATCTTTGTTAGAGAGTTTCTTTATAAATGTTTTTGTAGAATCCTGGTCCATCACATTACTAAAATGTCATTATACCAAAACAAAAATATTAGAAATGCTAACTAATATATCAACAAATATACCAACTAAACACTTTATTAAGTGGTCTTAATGACAAATGTCTTATATGATTGGGTCTAATTATGGTACAAAACTATAAATTTTAGGTTTTATATCCAAAAATATTGTTGAGTATGGTCATATTGAGTGACAAGTACAGTTATTTATAGTTGTAAGTAGATGATCACATTTTGTGGTAAAAGTGATCAAATCGAGAGGTAAGTATGGTCATATTGTGTAGTAAGTAATTAGTTTCAGTAGTAAGTAAAACTAGAAAATCACTTCATTTTCTAAGAAAATCATCTTGTTTTGTGTATCCAATTTTACTTATTACCCATCAATGTCTAAATTTTTTCTTATCGAAATCTAAGTGGGTGGATGGTTTTCTAGAGAGAGATGAGGGAAAAGAGGGAAAGTGAAATGTACAGAGAGAGTGTGATATGAAAAGTGAAAGAGAAATGTGTATAGGCTCAATTGTTAAGTGTTTGGACATATTTTTTGAAACTGTCTACGGACATACCGCTCGAGCGAACAATTCAAACAAACCACTCGAGCAATGAAATCTTCGCTCGAGCGAAGATTGCACACTCCTAGGATTTCAGACTGCAGTACAAAGTACCGGGAGGATGATGTTACCGCTTGAGCGACAAAAGTATCGCTCGAGCGGTCCCGACATAGAAGTGAGACAACAGCAACCTAAATGCATTCCCATCATTCTTGAACTCGCTCCAACATCCAAAAAAGAAAACAACACCTCGGAATACACTAGGATGTACATGAATGACTACTAGGAAAGGAATAGGTAACAATACAAGACTCATAAAGCTCAATAGTAGCAATGACGTTCAAAAGAAATAGAAATTTTGAATTAAAATACTCAATTTGCTTTAAAAGGACTCCAGGACATCACAAGTGAGCAGTAGGATTTGCCTCCTAAGATTAGTCGAGGTGCATGTAAGCTGATCTGGATACCCAATTATAAAATATAAAATAAAAAATAAATCGTAATGATTCTAATGAAAAAGGTACCTCAATGACTTGTAGACTTGTAAACTTGTAAAAAAACAAAGGAACCATGTAATGTTACAAATTGCAAATCAAAACTCATCTATAATTAAAGAACCTTAGTATAAAAAAGTGATTGTTGGGTACCAAACTTGAAAATCATTATTAATCGTTAGATTTCGATAAGAAAAAATTTAGACATTGATGGGTAATAAGTAAAATTGGATACACAAAACAAGATGATTTTCTTAGAAAATGAAGTGATTTTCTAGTTTTACTTACTACTGAAACTAATTACTTACTACACAATATGACCATACTTACCTCTCGATTTGATCACTTTTACCACACAATGTGATCATCTACTTACAACTATAAATAACTGTACTTGTCACTCAATATGACCATACTCAACAATATTTTTGGATATAAAACCTAAAATTTATAGTTTTGTACCATAATTAGACCCAATCATATAAGACATTTGTCATTAAGACCACTTAATAAAGTGTTTAGTTGGTATATTTGTTGATATATTAGTTAGCATTTCTAATATTTTTGTTTTGGTATAATGACATTTTAGTAATGTGATGGACCAGGATTCTACAAAAACATTTATAAAGAAACTCTCTAACAAAGATGAAGAATTTGAATACTAGGGTAAAATACTAACAATAATTAAGATTGCAAATAAGTTGAATCGAGTAATAAGTTGTTTCTTCCAATATCTTCCAACAGCTGTTTCTAAAAAAATGAAAGTGACAGCACGGTATGAGTAATATAGTGACAAAACTGTATAATTTTGAAGTTTTATATGCAGTTTCATATGAAGTTATATGTATTTTGTTGATAACAGTTACGAAACTGTATAATTTGACAGTTTGATTTGCACTTTATAATAAGTTATCTACTTGTTTTGAGTAGTGGTTAAACTGTGTAATTTTGTAGTTTCATTTGCAGTTTGAATAAATTGAGATATGTTACTTGTGTAGCGATGAAATGAAACACTATGATGTTGCAGTTTTTATAAACAGTATGAACAATAGTAACAGCCCTTTGTATTTTGTAAAAAGTAACAATAACGACGAGAAGATTAAAAATTCAAAAATAAGAATAAGAGACGCCAATATTGAACAACAAGAATAAGAATAAGGTGTTGAATGTGTAAAAATAGGGATTTATGTGTAAAAACAGTGTTTTAGAATGTTGAAAAACAGGGGAGTAGAATGTTTGAAAACAGGGGATTATATATAAAAGAGGGTTTATACATTTTGAAGTATGTAAAATGTGTATATAAGAAATATGTACAAATGTGAATGAAAAATAGTGAATAGGTGAAGAGAGATGTTACTTTTTTTCCCCATTTTTTTGAATGGGAAGTCAGGAACTATGAAATCTCTTCACAGTGGTGATGGTTCTTCGTGTTGTTGAGAGTCGCCGATTGGAGAATATGAACGGCTTGGTGTTGTGTTGAAGATGAACGGTTTGGTTTTGTGGTTAGGGTAGGGTTTCAGAGGGAATGGAATCGAACGGAGGAGAGATGGAGGATTGAGAATGCGATTTCGAGCGGCAGAGATGTGATAGTGTACTGATCAGACTGAGATGATTGTGGGTGATGAAGATGAACGGTTACGTTTTCTGGTTAGGGTTAGGGTTTTCAGAGGCGATGGAGTTGAACGGAAGAGAGATGGAGGACTGAGGAGTCGATTTTGAACGGCGGAGACGTGACAGCGTACTGATCAGTCTGAGATGTTTGGGACGTGGGTGATGGTTGCGCGCGTGTAAATTGGATGATGTATTGTGGGTATTTTTGTCTTATTGTTAATTTGAGGACTTAATGGAGTACTAAAATTGTTTTGGGCTTAAACGGGGTAGGATATGTTGGGCTTGGACCTTTGGGTCAGTTCCCCTTTTTTTTTCTAGGCCATCATGGATTTTTCTAGACCATCATGGACCTTTCCTTTTCTAGGCCATCATTTTTTTAATTGGGTCTTTTCTTTTGTGGGCCTCCAACTTGCCACTTATTATTTTTAGGATTTTTTTACAGCAGATATATATATATATTTTAGGAGTTTGTCAAAATAGAATAAGATGGATTGACATTGGTAGGATTTCTAATCCTACACAAACTCTTACTTAGTATTTCAAATCCTACCTAAACTCTTGCTTGTTTGAAGTATTTTAGGAGAACACTACCACCTTTCTTAAACAAGAATTTTTTTGCTTATATGACACCTATCCATGCATATAACCCACATATTTTCCCCTGTAACTTTTTTTTCCTCCCAGTAGATTGTTTCCAGCAGCCTCTCTTTTTTTTTTCTGCAGATTTTGTGGTGCATATTAGGTTTTCATTATTTTAGTATCTTTCTAGCAGCAATTGCTCTTTGAGTACACAAAAGATACAGCCTATATATTTTCCCTGTAGCTTTTTTTTCTCCTAGCAGATTGTTTCCAGTAGCCTCTCTTTTTTTCTCTGCATATTAGGTCTTCATTATTTTAGTATCTTTCCAGCAACTTTCCAGCAACAACTTTCCAGCCATTATCTTTCTTCTTTTTCCAACAAAAGTTGTTCTTCTTATACTTTAAAGAAGACACAAAAGAATCTCTTCAAACTCCTTTAAATTAGGTATACTTTCTTCTCCATAAAATATTTTCTTTCAGCATGTATATCACCATGTGACAGCCCTTTCCAAAAATTTTTACTAGACCCTAAGTCCAAGTAGTTCCAACAAAGACCCTTCTTGAAAGGATGAATAACCTACTGCCTTCTTTCATAACAAAAGCTGTAGCCTTTTTTCTTTTTATTTTATTTTTTTTTTATTTTTACTTGAACAAAAAACCTTCTGCCTTTCAAGCAGATTTTTTTCCCTACCCCAAAGACCCTTTTTTTTGTCACAGTTTAGTCTGCTCTCTTTTTTTTTACCTTCCAGCAGAAATTTTCTTTTCCATGAACCTTTTTATAACCCACGAAAATTTCCATGAACCTTTTTATAACCCATACGAACCTTGTGTATAACCTGCTGCTATTTAGCAAATATGGCCTAGAAATAAAGAGAGCCCAAGAAAAACTGTGGCCCCTTTTTTTTAGCTGTTGCCCCATTTTTTTTCCTTGTTGCTGGTAGTCATCAGACCAAACAGACATTTTTTTTTTATATATATATATGATGGCAACAAAGACAGCCCATTTTGCTAGACCATAAACCCAAATAGTATAACAAACAAAAACCATGTAAAAAAACTGCAGCCCCTTTTTAGCTGCTGCCCCATTTTTTTCCCTTGTTGCTGCTAGTTATCAGACCGACCATACTTTTTTTTTTAATATATATGATGGCAACAAAGACAGCCCATTTTGCTAAACCATAAACCCAAATAGTCTAACAAACAAAGACCATGTAAAAAAAAAAAAACTGCAGCCCCTTTTTTTTTAACCTGAACAAAAAACTTGCTGCCTTTCAAGCAAATTTTTCTTAGCCCAAAGTCCTTCTTGAACAAAGACCCTTTTTTTTTCTTTTTTTTTTTTTTTGGGTCACAATTTAATCTGCTTGCTGCCTTATATATATATATATATTTTGTTGTTAGATCATGAACTTAACTAGCCCAAATAAAGTCCTTGCCCTAAACAAAAGAGCCCTTTTTTTTTGTCTTTTATAAGCAGCAAGAATTTTTTTCCTTCTTTTTTTTTTTTTTATTCTTTTGATAGAACCAACCAACATAGGTTGCTTTGCCTATCATTTGGGGAGCAAACCAGCACAAGATTTACACAGTTTGATTACTATGTATTGCTACTGCTATTTTTTTTTAAAAAAACTTGAGCCCAAACAAAGACTTTCCCTGCTTTTTTAATGATAATAGGAAAATTTTATTTTTTACAGCAGCAACCTGTTCGTTGTTGTGTTGTTTAGCAGATTTTTTTTTTTTTTCTTTAACATGCATTTAGCAAATTCTTGCGAAGACAGTCCCTTTTTTTTTTACAGTAGCAGCCTGTCCGTTGCTGTGTTGTATAGCAAATTTTTTTTTTTTTAACATGTATCTATTTATTTAGCAAATTTTTGCGACAGTCCCCTTTTTTTTACAACAGCAACTTGTTCGTGGCTGTGTTGTATAGCAGAATTTTTTTTTTTTTTTTTTTTTTTTTTTTTTTTTTTTTGTAGACCATGAATCTAAATGGGCCAAACAAAGTCTTTGTCACAAAGGCCCTTTTTTTTTGTTTCTTCGAAGAACAAACCAACACATGTTGCCTTTTTTATTCCCACACTAGCTTCATTTTTTTTCAAACTGTTTAGCCGGTTTTTTCTTTTTAAACCCTTTTTTGTAGACCATGAATCTAAATGGGCCAAACAAAGTCCTTGTCACAAAGGCCCTTTTTTTTTGTTTCTTCGAAGAACAAACCAACACATGTTGCCTTTTTTATTCCCACACTAGCTTCATTTTTTTCAAACTGTTTAGCAGGTTTTTTTCTTTTTAAACCCTTTTTTGTAGACCATGAATCTAAATAGGTCAAACAAAGTTTCAAACTGTTTACTATTTTTTTTTACTTTTTTTTTAAGCTTGCTACCTTTTATTTTATTTTGTATTAGTAGCAGCCCTTTGAACAACTAGCCAATTTTTTTTTTTAAAAAGTCGAATCAGCCTTGCCCCTCGTGATTCATGCAAGTGGATTTTAATTGTACGGATCATGATGACTAATTTCCTTTTCTTTTTTTTTGTTTGGTTAACAATCATTTCATGTCTTTTTATCGCTTTTGCAGGCAACACGCAAGGCGTCAGAGTTTGTTTGTAGGTATCATTGCCCCTTCTAGCCTAATGGCAATGAGTGGCTTGAATCCTTGGCAGTGATTGTGTCCTTCACCCCAATGGCTTGAATCCTTGGCAGTGAATGTGTCCTTCACCCCAATGGCTTGAAACCTTGGTAGTATTGTGTTCTTCACCTCAATGGCTTGAAACCTTGGCAGTGATTGTGTCCTTCACCCCAATGGCTTGAATCCTTGGTAGTGAATGTGTCCGTCACCCCAACGGCTTGAATCCTTGGCAGTGATTGTGTTCTTTCACCCCAACGGCTTGAATCCTTGGCAGTGATTGTGTCCTTCACCCCAATGGCTTGAATCTTTGGCAGTGATTGTGTCCTTCACCCCAATGGCTTGAATCCGTGGCGGTGATTGTGTCCTTCACCCCAATATCTTGAATCCTTAGCAGTAAATGTGTCCTTCACCCCAATGGCTTGAAACCTTCGCAATGGATGTGTCCGTCACCCCAACGGCTTGAATCCTTGGCAGTGAATGTGTTCTTCACTTGAAACCTTGGCAGTGAATGTGTCCGTCACCCTAACGGTTTGAATCCTTGGCAGTGATTGTGTCCGTCACCCCAACGGCTTGAAACCTTAGCAGTGAATGTGTCCTTCACCCCAACGGCTTGAATCCTTGGCAGTGAATGTGTCCTTCATCCCAATGGCTTGAAACCTTGGCAATGAATGTGCCCGTCACCCCAACGGCTTAAATCCTTGGCAGTGAATGTGTCTGTCACCCCAACGGCTTGAAACCTTGGCAATGAATGTGTCCATCACCCCAATGGCTTGATACCTTGGCGGTGATTGTGTCCTTCACCCCAATGGCTTGAATCCTTGGCAGTGAATGTGTCCTTCACCCCAATGGCTTGAAACCTTGGCAGTGAATGTATCTGTCACCCCAACGGGTTGAAACTTTGGCAGTGATTGTGTCCTTCACCCCAATGGCTTGAATCCTTGGCAGTGATTGTGTCTGTCACCCCAACGACTTGAATCCTTGGTGAGGGGCTTTCGTCAATTTCTTTATATTATGACATTTTGCCTTTACTAACCTCTTTTCTTTTTTTCTTTTTTTTATTTTTATTTTTTTTAAGAAGCATGGAAAAGAGACTTGAATATCTTCTACATGACGAGAGGGATGTATTGGATAAATCTGGTTCGAAAATAATTCGACACAAACCTATCACTGCTTTATTGGTTGCTTCCCAAATAGCACATTGTCTATTAACAATCCAAAATCGGGTTTCCTAGATCAGAATGGTTATATCAAGAGTCAGAATGACATTGCTATGGAGTTAAACAAGAAGATTAAGGACAAAGTGATCAAACTAAGGACACAACTTGCAGATGCCATGCTAACTTATGTGGATGTTTATACCGCGGAATATGATTTGATCAGCAATGCTAAGAGCCAAGATATATATAATCATCTTAAAGAAATGAACAAACAAACTATTGAATTAGTTATGAATTCTTATCAAAGACCAATTATAATTTATCTTTCTTGACAGGGTTCACTGATCCAATGAAGATATGTTGTGGGATTTACGAGAATGGTGTTTATGTCCAATGTGGGAAAAAGGAAAACATAAATGGCAAGGAAGTGTATGCTGGTTCTTGTGAGAATACTTCGACCTATATTAGTTGGGATGGCATACACCACACCGAAGCTACAAATTTTTGGATTGCTAATCGCATAATCAATGGTTCATTGTCAGATCCACCAATTCCAATCACCCGCGCATGTCACAAGTAATAAAATTACTCTAATGTAATCTGAGAGATCATAAGTTTGTTTTCATTTTGTGGTTTGTCTCAAAACTCTCACTATCTGTGTTGCAAAACTTTTGGACTTCAAAATGAAGATTTAGATAATGTGAAGCCATGAGTTCAATGTTCAAGAACAGGAATGAACCCACCAATGATTTGTGTACTATAGTCAAGAGATGGAAGATCTATATTGAACTTTAATTTGTAATGATTTGTGCAAGTGGTTGGCCTAGTGGATACAACTTGGGATCTGAGGGTGTGAACCCTCTAGGTCTCGGGTTTAGTATTTACTAGCCCCAAAAAGTTCTTTGGGACTAGTCCGTATAAAACATTTGCTCTGGCTTTAAATAGAACTCCCGCAAATGGTATAATGCCCCCAAAATATAAGACATGATTACCCCAATTACTCCATGCAATCAATGAACTCAGATTTCCATTAATCAAATCTCTATAGTTGTATTTCATTCATGAAAGAGATTTACAAAAGGAGTCCACATGCAGTACTTATTCAATCTTTTCTAAGTTAAATCCATAGCATGTGTGACTATTTTAAACAAGAAATAATCAACAAAAGTAATGCCTCAGGGGCTATAAGTTTAATGAGGCTTAAGCCTAATTACACAAAAATGGTTAACAAATCTATACAATTTAAGCCCTTGGCTTGTCAAAAGTAATCACAAAAGATAAAGAGGCTTTGCTCTCAAAAATATTCCAACCCCATTAACTAGGAAGGATCACTACATCCTTTCCTAGACAAAATCTACGAGGGATGAGTACAAAACCCAATAGAGATATCTTAACAAAGTATATATATTTTTAAGTAGCCTTAATTACATGAATGCGAATGTCATGTCCTACTCCAATGTCATAAACTTTCCAATCTTTTGAAAACTCATGCAATGTTCTTTTCGAAAAGTTTAATATCTTAATGAAATTCAATGATATAACAGGGTATTAAATACGACTTAGACTAATCCCCAAGGCTAATATCTGCAAGTAGGCTTATCAGGCACTACCAAATCCTACCATACCGGCTTCTAACCGGAGGGCTTAGGCATCCACACGCACATGTTTTTGTTCTTACACCAAGGACACTCATGCCAACTTAGTTCTCAACTACACCCCTACAAAATTCCCATCATATTTACTTCAAAGCATCCCAAATTCAAACATTATTTTCTTAAAACAATAAGTTCAATTTTCAAAATATAGCCGTCATGAAACAATATTCAAAACCATGCATGTGTATGAAATGAGATTCAAATGTATATATATACACATCCTCATCGTGTAATTTGTACAATTCTCGACACTTATTCAAAGTGAAGTACAATGTCCCAATATTTCTCAAAATCATAACCAAAGTCTAAATCCATGTGACATATGACACCATTTCATATTCACAATCATTATTCATTTTCATATCATAATCCAAGCATATACAAATTCATGCTATCTTTGATTTCTCAATAACAACATTCATCTATCCCAACATTCATCAGGGGTATTCTACGATACTTTGACGAACCCGATGTGGTTCAAAGCCGTAGACATGTCCATGTCGCCCAATCAGGGAGTGTACAAGATACGGTGCCTGTTCAACTACAACCTCCGGAAAGCCCTGGGAATCCGGACGTTTACAGCGACAATGTATACCTGGCTAACATCCAGTGGTCGCAGAAGCCTGTCGGAGACTGTATTTACCCAGCTTATTGCACGCAGGATGACGAAGAAATTATCCAGCTTTGGAATTATTAGCCCGGTAAATTATTGTCTCGCACTGACCATTGTACTCGATGAGCTTTCATATTATGTAAACGATTGGTGATGGGAAAATATTTATGTAAATTTTTATGATTAAGTAAAAATTTAATTTGATTGAATTTATGTTGTATAAATAATTAGATTTTTGAGCAGGTTTAAGATAAGTAAATGGGCTGTAATTGGTGAACAGACCACAAGACCAATTACAATAATAAGGCCCATTTAATATTTAACAGGACTAATCAAAATAGGCCCAGCTCATTAGACATAGGCCCATTACATTGCTCTATGAAAGAAGTGGACACTAGAGAGAAAGCCCAAATTTACAAAACAGTTGCAAAATAATAATTTACAATTTTTTTTTGTGATCCACACATCCACAATCAAAACCAACAGGCTGATTTTTTGAAGGCGCAGTGATGTGGCAGACATCAGCGGCAGAATATGTGTCTGCACAGCGCTCCGTAGTCTGCATGGATGGAGCCGTCGCCTGGGTTTCTGTTTCGGAAACCACTGTTAGACCGGCGAATAGCGCATCTTCTTGCCGCTGTAAGGCGTTGATGAGCCGGATTAAATTTTCGGCGTTGTCTTCGCCGACGACCAACAAGGACCAGTGCACCAGTAAAAGATCCGGCTCGTATTTTAAAATCAACCGCCTAAATTGACCTAGATCGGACGGCTCCATTGCAAAATAATTCAAACTCCCCCAATTATTTTGGCTTATATAATCTCCCGCTTGCGCTACCTTTTTAGATTTTAATCCTGGCCGCAGATCTAAAAGCGGCGCATACCTTTTTCAACTTTTAATCCTGGCCGCAGATCTGGGCGCGGAGCGGAGGCCCTAGCCGACAACACGGCGCAATTTGCGGAAGGGAGCACCAATCCGGGGACGACACGTGGCGCGGGGGGAGCGTCCCAGGTAATATTAGAGGGACGCTCCTGGGCACCTATATAACTCACTCCCTAACTCTCTTGCACCAGGATAGTTTTTGGGAGAGTGACTGACGTCATTTGAGAGAGTTAGTGACGTCAGCGAGAGTGAGTTATGGCATCAGTACGACGCCGTTTTAGAGTTCAAAACAAGAACGTTTTTCTGACATATGCCCAATGTTCTATACCTAAAGAGAGATTATTAGAGAAAATTAGAGAGCTATTCCCAACTAGACCACCAAATTATGTGAGGGTTGCACATGAATTACATGCAGACGGGCAACCACATCTCCATTGTCTTGTACAGTTTCCATACCGTTTTCAGACCCAGAATGAACGGTTCTTCGACGTTTCTCACGATCGAACCAGTCGCCATTTCCATCCCAATGTTCAAGGGGCATTCAACCATCAGAATGTGCTGGAATATATCTCCAAACGCGGAGATTACACGGAATGGGGCGAATTCCGTGAGGGGGGCCGCTGCGCTAACCAGAATAACAAAGAAAATATATATCGCGAGGCACTTGCCGCCGGCAACAAGGACGAAGCACTGGCACTGGTAAGAAATGGCGATCCCAAATGTTTCTGGCTAAATTTTGACAAATTATCGTCCAATTACGACCGGATTTCATTTAATCCGCCATTGCCGTATGTTCATCCATTTACAGACACAGTATGGGTCGTTCCAGCAGCCATACAGCAATGGGCCATACCTTTTTCAACTTTTAATCCTGGCCGCAGATCTGGGCGCGGAGCGGAGGCCCTAGCCGACAACACGGCGCAATTTGCGGAAGGGAGCACCAATCCGGGGACGACACGTGGCGCGGGGGGGAGCGTCCCAGGTAATATTAGAGGGACGCTCCTGGGCACCTATATAACTCACTCCCTAACTCTCTTGCACCAGGATAGTTTTTGGGAGAGTGACTGACGTCATTTGAGAGAGTTAGTGACGTCAGCGAGAGTGAGTTATGGCATCAGTACGACGCCGTTTTAGAGTTCAAAACAAGAACGTTTTTCTGACATATGCCCAATGTTCTATACCTAAAGAGAGATTATTAGAGAAAATTAGAGAGCTATTCCCAACCAGACCACCAAATTATGTGAGGGTTGCACATGAATTACATGCAGACGGGCAACCACATCTCCATTGTCTTGTACAGTTTCCATACCGTTTTCAGACCCAGAATGAACGGTTCTTCGACGTTTCTCACGATCGAACCAGTCGCCATTTCCATCCAAATGTTCAAGGGGCATTCAACCATCAGAATGCGCTGGAATATATCTCCAAACGCGGAGATTACACGGAATGGGGCGAATTCCGTGAGGGGGGCCGCTGCGCTAACCAGAATAACAAAGAAAATATATATCGCGAGGCACTTGCCGCCGGCAACAAGGACGAAGCACTGGCACTGGTAAGAAATGGCGATCCCAAATGTTTCTGGCTAAATTTTGACAAATTATCGTCCAATTACGACCGAATTTCATTTAATCCGCCATTGCCGTATGTTCATCCATTTACAGACACAGTATGGGTCGTTCCAGCAGCCATACAGCAACGGGCCACAGAAAATATAATGGACGAAGCCCAAAGACCGCATAGGCCCAAGAGCATTATAATTGAAGGCCCATCCAGAATTGGAAAAACATGTTGGGCCCGGTCTTTGGGGCCACATAATTATTATTCTGGCCACATCGATCTGAGGGACCACAAGGACGACGCTTTCTACAACATTATCGATGATGTGGCCCCACAATTTTTGAAACATTGGCGCGAGTTTATAGGCGCCCAACGGGATTTTTTTTCAAATTGCAAATATGCCCGCCCAAAGAAAATTAAAGGCGGGATCCCAACTATTATATTATGCAACCCCGGAGAGGGCTCTAGTTACAGAGAGTTTTTGGAAAAACATGAACACGCCGGTCTCAAAGCGTGGACGATCAGAAACGCAGAATTCTATACAGTCGACGAGCCCCTGTTCGACAGAACCAATCAAGAAGAGGCATCGTAATGCAAAGAAGAAGGGCCAACGCAGGAAGATATTCCACTTCGACTGCGGCTGTTCGATGTTCCATACCAACGGATGTGTCGAACCACATACATTGGAGAGAGAGGACGCTGTCAGGGGTATTCTACGATACTTTGACGAATTGTGTAACAAAGAAAATTTACAAATTTGCATAAAACTAGAAAATCACTTCATTTTCTAAGAAAATCATCTTGTTTTGTGTATCCAATTTTACTTATTACCCATCAATGTCTAAATTTTTTCTTATCGAAATCTAACGATTAATAATGATTTTCAAGTTTGGTACCCAACAATCACTTTTTTATACTAAGGTTCTTTAATTATAGATGAGTTTTGATTTGCAATTTGTAACATTACATGGTTCCTTTGTTTTTTTACAAGTTTACAAGTCTACAAGTCATTGAGGTACCTTTTTCATTAGAATCATTACGATTTATTTTTTATTTTATATTTTATAATTGGGTATCCAGATCAGCTTACATGCACCTCGACTAATCTTAGGAGGCAAATCCTACTGCTCACTTGTGATGTCCCGGAGTCCTTTTAAAGCAAATTGAGTATTTTAATTCAAAATTTCTATTTCTTTTGAACGTCATTGCTACTATTGAGCTTTATGAGTCTTGTATTGTTACCTATTCCTTTCCTAGTAGTCATTCATGTACATCCTAGTGTATTCCGAGGTGTTGTTTTCTTTTTTGGATGTTGGAGCGAGTTCAAGAATGATGGGAATGCATTTAGGTTGCTGTTGTCTCACTTCTATGTCGGGACCGCTCGAGCGATACTTTTGTTGCTCAAGCGGTAACATCATCCTCCCGGTACTTTGTACTGCAGTCTGAAATCCTAGGAGTGTGCAATCTTCGCTCGAGCGAAGATTTCATTGCTCGAGTGGTTTGTTTGAATTGTTCGCTCGAGCGGTATGTCCGTAGACAGTTTCAAAAAATATGTCCAAACACTTAACAATTGAGCCTATACACATTTCTCTTTCACTTTTCATATCGCACTCTCTCTGTACATTTCACTTTCCCTCTTTTCCCTCATCTCTCTCTAGAAAACCATCCACCCACCTCATCAAATCCTTGATCTTCATCAATTCGTTGGGTTTTTGACCCTTGTGCTTTCATTAATATTGAAGAGCTCATCAAGGGTTACATTGTGTACGGTGGAGATTGGATTACAATGCCGTAGATTTTGAAGCTTTTCTCATATTTTCTTCCAAAAACTTAAGGTAGGAAGTTTCTTTGAGTTATATAGATGCTTTTAGCATGTTTTGCCTATTTTACTATGATTTTGAATAGAGGGTTTGAGGTTTGAAGTATTGGATTTTGGAAAAATGTTGAAAAATGGTTCTTCTTATAATTTGGCTTAAAGTAAATTGTTTTGGTGAACTTATGAACCTTTTGGCAGTACATGGAGGAGGAATGTGCTAAAAATGAAGAAAAACACTCTTTTTGGTTAAACCCCAGGTTTTGGAAAATTGGGAATAAAAGGATTTTGTGAGATATTCAAGAAATTGTTGGAAATTTTTTAAGAAAATAATGAAATTATTACATGTAATTGTGTTGGTTGGGATAGATGAATGTTGTTATTGAGAAATCAAAGATAGCATGAATTTGTATATGCTTGGATTATGATATGAAAATGAATAATGATTGTGAATATGAAATGGTGTCATATGTCACATGGATTTAGACTTTGGTTATGATTTTGAGAAATATTGGGACATTGTACTTCACTTTGAATAAGTGTCGAGAATTGTACAAATTACACGATGAGGATGTGTATATATATACATTTGAATCTCATTTCATACACATGCATGGTTTTGAATATTGTTTCATGACGGCTATATTTTGAAAATTGAACTTATTGTTTTAAGAAAATAATGTTTGAATTTGGGATGCTTTGAAGTAAATATGATGGGAATTTTGTAGGGGTGTAGTTGAGAACTAAGTTGGCATGAGTGTCCTTGGTGTAAGAACAAAAACATGTGCGTGTGGATGCCTAAGCCCTTCGGTTAGAAGCCGGTATGGTAGGATTTGGTAGTGCCTGATAAGCCTACTTGCAGATATTAGCCTTGGGGATTAGTCTAAGTCGTATTTAATACCCTGTTATATCATTGAATTTCATTAAGATATTAAACTTTTCGAAAAGAACATTGCATGAGTTTTCAAAAGATTGGAAAGTTTATGACATTGGAGTAGGACATGACATTCGCATTTGTACATATTTCTTATATACACATTTTACATACTTCAAAATGTATAAACCCTCTTTTATATATAATCCCCTGTTTTCAAACATTCTACTCCCCTGTTTTTCAACATTCTAAAACACTGTTTTTACACATAAATCCCTATTTTTACACATTCAACACCTTATTCTTATTCTTGTTGTTCAATATTGGCGTCTCTTATTCTTATTTTTGAATTTTTAATCTTCTTGTCGTTATTGTTACTTTTTACAAAATACAAAGGGCTGTTACTATTGTTCATACTGTTTATAAAAACTGCAACATCATAGTGTTTCATTTCATCGCTACACAAGTAACATATCTCAATTTATTCAAACTGCAAATGAAACTACAAAATTACACAGTTTAACCACTACTCAAAACAAGTAGATAACTTATTATAAAGTGCAAATCAAACTGTCAAATTATACAGTTTCGTAACTGTTATCAACAAAATACATATAACTTCATATGAAACTGCATATAAAACTTCAAAATTATACAGTTTTGTCACTATATTACTCATACCGTGCTGTCGCTTTCATTTTTTTAGAAACAGCTGTTGGAAGATATTGGAAGAAACAAACCCATATGTCCACAAATCCAATCATGGATTTAACCATCTCCCCTTTTGAAAGTCCATCTCCTGTATCCATTGACATGCCACCACCATCTCCCCATCCACAAAAAACCAAACCACCACACCCAAAAACAACCAAACCCAACAGACCCCACCAAAAAAACCACAAAACAACCACACCACCAACAAGAAAAAGCCCAAGAACTGCACCACAGACCCCACCCACACAACAAACACCAACCACACCTCCAACCACAACAAGAACAAACAAAAGAAAGCCAACAACAAAACAAGAAGCTCCTCCGACCAAAAAAAGAAAGCTCCAAGAAAGCCAATCAACTCCCAAAACAAAAACCAAGGCATCAAAAGAAAAAAAAGCAGCAGTCCCTGCAAAGAGAGTCCAACAATTTAATTATCGTTCCAACATCGGAACAGTAATCAAACTGTTGAAGGGGGTCAAATTCACAAAAGGCCAACAGACAGAGCTGCAAAAAACCCCTTTTTGGCACCTTATAAATGCTCTCTCCTCAACACAACTGAAGGCCTCTTGGTGCAGATGCTACAATTCCATTGTAGCAGAAATGACAACACTCTACAACAAAAGAAAAAGATCATTTCTACTTGGCAAAAAGCAAATGAAACTCAGAAGCAGTGATGTGAAGCTCATTTTTGGTATTGACTGTGGAGAAGACAGCATCACCACCAAATCCTATGCAACACCAAAGGATTTTGAGCTTCCATTTTACAAACGAAGATGCAAATCAGTCAAGAGATTGGATGGCAAGTCTTTGGCCAAAATGTTTCAACAAACAAAAAAAGGAAAATCAACCAATGATCGTCAAGATCTTGCAAGGGTAATCACCCTTTACTTGTGCTTGAAACTTGTCACACCCTAGACTCGCCCCTAAAAGTTTGGGCATGACTACTTTAGAACGGACACCTAACCTGCTATATATGTCATATGGGTCCTGAACGGAAGCATTAAATATCAAAATTTGACAATAGAAACAAACTCCATTGAGCTACTTCTACATGCCAGGATCTCATTCAACACATGCATTATAGTGGATAGATAAAATTCCAAACTATGACCCGGAGCTTACGCATACACATTTACATTCCCTGCCCTATAACTGGGCATATACAAAAGTAAATATGAAAATTATATACATCAACCTTAAATAGACACTCATAAGCGAACCAACATCTTAACTGCTTAACAAAATCAATGGATGGTATAGTGCCTGGACATGTGAGGGTTGACAAAGAAAGCGGCGTCTTGGTTAGAACTGGCCACCTGTTTGGTGACCTACAGAAACAGACATAACAGATAGTGAGCCGGGCTCAGTGAATAGTAATACATAATTAAGATGATGCTTAACTTAAAACATAATACATATCAACGCATATAAAAATGCAGAGTTCACATAGTTAGTCTGATTCTGTGTTAAGTACATGACGGCCTCAGGCCCAATCCTGCAACATAAACATAATGGTTACATGCCCTTATTTCTACAACATAAGCGTCATAAACACAATGACTATAAGCCTTTAATCCTGTAATATAAATATCATAGACATAATGGCTATAAGCCCTTGTAATACCTCGTAATGATCTTAGGCTCTATCTTGAAACATCTTAGCATGGACATCTTAAAACATATAGCGTGAACATCTTAAACATAACAACTTGAACATCTTGAACATATTAGCTTGAACATCTTACACATATCAATTTGAACATAATATTTTGGCTTAAAGCCCTTGAAAGTTGGCACAAAGCCCTTGGAAGTTGGCATAAAGCCCTTGCATACTTGAAAGTTGGCATCAAGCCCTTGAAAATGGCATAAAGCCCTTGTAACTTGTAATGACATAAAGCCCTTGAAATGGCATGACGCCCTTGTAACTTGTAATGGCATAAAGCCCTTGAAATGGCATGAAGCCCTTGTAACTTGTAATGGCATAAAGCCCTTGAAATGGCATAAAGCCCTTGAAATGGCATAAAGCCCTTGTAACTTGTAATGGCATAAAGCCCTTGAAATGGCATATTTAAACTTGTAACATATACTTGAAACATAGAAACATACCTGAAACATTCTTGAACTTGTAACATGCTTGAAATATACCTGAAACATACTTGAAACATACGTGAAAGAAGGCTTCCCAAGGTTTATGAAATGGAACCTTGGCAGAATGTACTCCAAGTGGAAACACATCAGCCTTGCTCACTTTGAAAAGGTATTCAAACTCTTCTATACTATCATAACACAAATCTATTCAACTCTCCTTTCACATTCATTGTAGTACAAATCATATTATGAAACTGTGAAAATTTTCAGTTTCAAAGAACACACTTATTTAACATCACTCATGTTATGAAACTGTAACATTTTTCAGTTTCCAAAAACATATTTTGACAGTTAACCCACATTACTCACAGTACAAGAAACTAACCAAATTTACAGTACTACTGATATATGCCACATTGTTCCAATGTAGGTTAACCAAAGTCCTTTAACCCCAACTGAACAAGAAATACAGTTATTACATATCAATCAAAGCACATCAACAGACTTTTCAGCAAAGAAACATGACCACAAAAAGGACAATAAGCGAAAAAAGAAAACAAAAGAAACAAAAAAAAAAAAAACACTTCTAGAGAGTGATGAGGATGACTTTCTCGAAGAAGAACATCATTCAGAATCAGAATCAGAATCAGAATCAGAACAAGAAGAACAACAACAAAAAAAAAGAAAAGAAAGCAAAAACCACAAGAAGAACCAAAAAGTGATGAGCAAGAAGAAAAGAGTGATGATGAAAAAAATCAAGTGACTGATGAAGAAGAAACTGAAGAAGAAGAAGAAGAAACTGAAACTGAAGAAGAAACTGAAGAAGAAGAAGAAGAAGAAGAAGAAGAAGAAGAAGAAGAAGAACCTGATAAACAACAAGACAATGATAAAGCAGAAGAAAGACAACAAACAAAAGCTGATCAACAAGAAGTCCTTGATGAAGAAGAACACCAACAAGAAGAACAAGAAGAACAACAAACAAACCAACAAGAAGAAGTCAATGAACAAGAACTAACAAACCAACAAGAAGAACTGTAAGAGAAATCTGACATATTTCATGCACAAGGTAAACTATTGTCTAATACTAAAGCATACTGCAAAATTTCATTAAACTAACCAAAACACAATCCAACATTTTATAGGTCATGACCAACCACAAACACCAACCAAAGAGGATGACAAGGACAAGCTCATATCAGCCATGAGAGCACAAATGCAAGAAATGGAACAAAAATTCATGGCTGAACTACGTAAAAAAGAAGATCAACTGAAGGAAATGTCCACCAAAAAAACTGGCAGTCCCCAACAAAGATCCATGGTCAAGAGAATCAAACAAAAATCAAGAAAACAAGCACATGACCCAGATTTTGAATACCAACCAATGACCGAACCCAAAGAAGATGCAAGAAACAAGACACAAACTGCTGCTGATGTACCCAAACCAACACAGGGTACCGATGAAGAAAAAGAGAAGGAGAATGAAAACAACAAAGAAGGTGCTCATGAAGCAAAACAACAGCAGAAAGAAAAGATGCAAAAGCATATTGGCCAAGAGAAAGCAGTTGCTCCTGAAACAAACCCAAAAGAGCATGCCAATCAAGAAAAGACAAAACTTCAAGTATTGGAAAGTGATGATGATTTCCAGGAAGAATCAATCCCAAACAAGCCACTCACCATTTCATGCCGCAAAACAAACAAGGTTTGGCATAGCCTATCCAAAAAAGACCAAGACCAAATTCAACTCATCAACAACACACAATCAAGTGCTTGTGTCTGGTCTGGCAGCGAAGATGAAAACTGCGTATACTTTTCAGATATATGCAGATTGACCAACAGGGAACCCTTATATGGGAATGTAGGTCTCGAACTGCACAATTTTACAGTTTCTGTACAAATTCAATAACCTATTCCACAAACCTAACACATTCTCATATATAACATGTTTCAGGTTATTGATGCCTTCTCAGAAAAGCAATTGGCACTCCAACCAACCATTGAAGAATTTGAGAAAAACGATCTAGTCTTTGCAAGCAATCCATATGCAAGAAGATCTTACGTTTTCTCAACACTCATCAATGTAAGCAAAACTTAACATACCTTACAACTGCAAAATTTTCTACTTTCTCAACATGTATTACTACATAGTTTTATAACATATTTCAAACATATATATAACTTACAGACTCCACTACAAAACCAAGATCAAGCACTCAGAGAAAAACTCATGGACAACCATTTTCCAGAAGCAATGAAAAACAGATATATCCATTTCCCAATCAACCACGACAACTATTGGACAATTGTGGTCTTTGACAATGCTGATGGAATATGGAGACACTATGACTCTTTGAGACCTGCAAAAGATTGCCACAACAAGCACTTTGAAATTGCAAAACAAATTGTAAGTTAAAATAAAATTTCATACTTAGTTCCATTCCTTTCCAAACATATCAACTCATCACTATAACTAACAAAAACACCCACTAACTATTTTGTAGCAACAACATCAACTGAGATGGAATAAAGCATTACTCAGCAAACAGGGAAACATGTTTTCATCTCAAGAGTGCGAGACAGAAATTGCATCAATTGAGGAATGCCCACAACAAACCCCACACTCGTAAGATACAAAATCCATAAACTAATCTTCCAATATGCTAAATTTTGCAGTTTCACCTAACTAATTAACTTCATCTCAAACACTGCAGGAATGATTGTGCAATCGCCGTCTGCAATGTTATCAACCAATATCTCAACTGGCAACCTGTGCAGAAAAAACTTCGTCCAACTGAGTGGGTCAAATTTCGAGCACAAATCATCAATCAATTCCTCAATGATGAGAACCGATCCTGGAAACTCGAGCACTACCAAATGTTGACAAAGCATACCAAACCATAGAAATAATGAACAAACTTCTTGACAATACAAATTTTCAAGGGAACATATCTTTGTACCTTTTTTTTTTTTAAAATTTTTCTTTTTTAACATGTGACAACTACTTTATATACTTTTGGGAATGATCTTTTTCTGGTTATTATGGTTATGGTGAAAATGATAGATGTTGTTGTTGCTCTTCTTCTCGTTATTATCATTATTGTGGATGTTCTTCTGATTGTTTGTCTACTTGTTTCTGGTTGCATATATTTTCATATAGTAAAGGTTGTTTCTAATAATTCTTCAAACTGCAAAATTTTGCAGTTTCATCAGCTTGTTTCTAATGATTTTTAAAACTGCAAAATTATGCGGTTCCATCAGGTTGTTTCTAATAATTCTTAAAACTGCAAAATTATACAGTTTTGTCGCTATGAAATATCAACTGCATTTCAATGAGAAATTTTCAACAACCTTCTCTACATTCCATAAAAATAAAAAACACAACCAGACTGTTACAAAACAACTTCAATAAGTAAAGAACACATCAACAAACAAAAAACAATTCAACCAACTTTATTCATTACTTCCATAATACCAAGTATCACATTTTTTATTCTCATAATTCATCAAATTCAAATACAAATAGAAAAGAATAGATTGTGGCCTCAAATAGCAGCCTTGCACGTCTTCTTATTGTGATTCCCATATTTCAAGCACCTCCCACACTTGATTTGCTTCACATTCTCACCCCTAGAAGGTATCCTCTTCTTCTTGTTCCGCCCGGGCTGCTTCTTCGTTATAGGAGGTTTGATAACCGAACTACTGGCACCATCAAAACCAAATCTCTCACTTGAAGGCACTGGATAAACAGATTCCTTGTATGACTCTCTAAAACAATCTACATGAAAAAAAAACGATCAATGAAACCATACACATCTCTACCACTACTACGCAAAGCATGCACAGCATGACAACAAGGAAAACGATTCAATTGCCATTCATGGCAAGAACAAGTCTGTCTACCAATATCAACATAAAAAGAAATAGAAGAATGAACCTCAAGCACAGTATCACTAGCAACAATCACATCCCAAGACTTAGCTAGCTCCAAAGAGTCCACCAACTTCTTTTCCATAACTGGACACAATTTCGTACTCCATCTTCTAGATTCAGCTCTTCTATCCGACAATTGAGTCATGATTTGAACCCTAATCATATCAACCATACAAGTAATAGGCAACTCACGAGCCCCACCAATCCAATTATTGTAAGACTCAGCAGCATTAGATGACATCTCACCATATCGTTTCCCTCTAAAAAATGCATTGGCCCACTTATCATTTTGCAAACCATCCAACATACTATCAACTCTACCATTCCCAGCAATACGCCTCAATTTCTCCATATAATGTTGGAAAGAAAAACCGTTGGCGCATAAGCACATTTGACTAATATTTTCATCAAACACAGCTTATAGGTAGTACAAAGTCCCACCAATTTGTCAATCAAATTTCTCTTCAAATGATTCAAGCAATAAGCATGATGTGCATTGGGGAAAACCACCGAAAGAGCGTCTAGCAATCCATGTTGACGATCCGACACAAAAGTCAATCTCTGGCCTGAACCAACAGCCTTTAACAACTGACTTAAGAACCACATCCAATTATCTTGATTTTCAGCGTCAACAATCGCAAAAGCCAAAGGAAACAGACCTGCAAACAAAATCACATGAAACTGCAAAACTTAGCAGACTCACAATACAATAACACACTGACAAACCAAACCTATACTAACTGCAAATAAATACATACCTTGATTACCATCCTTTGATGTTGCTACAAGCAAATGCCCCTTGTAACGCCCCTTCAAAAATGTACCATCAACAAACAACAACGACGACAAAATTGAAAGCCATACAAACATCCATGAAATGCCACAAACAACCTCCGAAAACACCCACTACTTTCATCCACATCTAATTCAAACACACTTCCCGGATTCGTTCTCATAGCCGTCTCAAGGTACCATCGAAGCTGGTCAAAAGAAGTTGCAAAATCACCAAACAACCCACTTCTTGCCTTATCAACTCCTAACCATGCAACCCGATAAGAAACATCTATACCATATTGCTTCTTCAACTTTTTTTTAACTTCAATAGGACGAGTCAACAGATTATCACTAATATCATTTTGCACAATATCAGACACAAGTCTAGAACCAACCATTTTGCTACAAGATCTACGAGCCACAACCCCACAACTATGCACATTATCCAACTTCATTATAAAAAAAACACCGGAATCCATCAACACCCTTCCATGCACAAACCATTTACAACCCGTAGACGACTTCATCATACACTCAGCAGTTACCCTTGTTGCATCGTTCTTCAAATAATTCACTGCAAAACCACACTCAACTGCATACTTAGCCAATGCAATGCGGAATTACTGTATTCGCACATATTTTCTCAACAACTTCATCATAACTACATCCCTCACTAATCTTGATAGCAGCACAACAATTACTGTATTTGCACATTAACATGAAACACCCCTCCATACTACAAAATCACAAACCAACAAACAATTGTTCACCTATTCCAAACTGCAAAATTATACAGTTACAACATATCAATACCAACACTGCACAATTCACAATTCCAAAATACAACTTCAAAATACATTACACTATACGACAAACAAAATCAACAAAATCAAAATCAAACAAACAAAATTTCCCAAACACAAACCACATACCACGCAAATTTGCTTATCTATATATACATACATATATGTATCAACAAATACAAACTACATACACACACAGACATATATATACATATATATGTATATCTATGTATCGACACATACATACATACACATACATATATCTATCACCAGATACAGAGAGAGAGAGAGAGAGAGAGAGAGAGAGAGAGAGACAACGTACACAGATATATAGCCTGTACACAGAGATTCAGATCGCACAACCAGATCAACCTCACAGCACAATCAGATCGACCACACAGCACAATGAGATCGCCACAACGAACAGAAATCGAGATCGCAGAGACGAAGATTTGATTTCCTTTTTTTTCACGCAGCAAAAATCTGATTTCTCACGTATATATAGATCTCAAAACAAAGGGTAATACAGTCATTTAAAAATACAAAAATAAAAAACGGGACCTCTGGGTATAAAACTTAAAAAACTGTGGACTTATTAATCTATTAAAAATAAATTGTGATTAGAAGGGAAATAGGTCTCCTACATAGGACTACATGGTAATTTTCCCAAAAAAAAATCTACTGTGAAAATGGTGGCAAGTTGGAGGCCCACAAAAGAAAAGGCCCGATTAAAATGGTGGCCTAGAAAAGGAAAAGTCCATAATGGCCTAGAAAAAAATCTGCTGTAAAAAATGGTGGCAAGTTGGAGGCCCACAAAAGAAAAGGCCCAATTAAAAAATAGTGGCCTAGAAAAGAAAAGGTCCATGATGGTCTAGAAAAATCCATGATGGCCTACAAAAAAATCTATTGTAAAAAAAAAAAATGGTGGCAAGTTGGAGGTCCACAAAAGAAAAGGCCCAATTAAAAAATGGTGGCCTAGAAAAGGAAAGGTCCATGATGGTTTAGAAAAATCCATGATGGCTTAGAAAAAAAATTTACTATAAAAAAAATGTTAGCAAGTTGGAGGCCCGCAAAAGGAAAAGCCCATTTAAATTCCTGGGTCTTACCCATGACCCTAAAAATATATAAATAAATAAACAATAAAAAGGGATCAAGTCCACAAAAAGGGTCCATGGACTATAAAGAGCAATTAACCCATAAAAAAAAAAAATTTAAGTCCATAAAATAAAAAAAAAAAGACCCATGCAACAAAAGTAAAAGAGCCCATGAAAAAAAAAAAGAGCCCATGGACTATAAGGAGCAGTCAACCACCAAAAAAAAAAAAAAAAAAAAAAAGGTGTCAGGGACCAAAGCAAAGAAATAATCCCATCAAAGACCTAAAGATCATCCAGATAAAAGTGCCAAATTGTCATGACTTGCACAGTTAAGAAAATTCATTTATGCAAGTCACGAGGGGCATTTGTTGGCACATAAATTTCAACTAAATTTATGACACGTATAGAGCCTATGATAGGAAGGTTGTAGGTAATCACTTCCTAAAAAAAGATCAATATGATCCGTTGAAGTACATAAATAAAACAACGTCGTATCTCAACGACGTTATTGAAGATGCGCAAATGACACGTGAAGCTTACGAAAGATGACACCTGTAGAGCCTACAGTAAGGACACCACATAGGATGAAACCCCAAAGATCAATCCGGTTAATCAAATATACGATTAACCAGATAGCGCTATTATTCAAAATTCAAATGGCGCTATCATTCAATTTGAAATTCAAATTGAAGATGAGGCATTCCTATCACCTGATGGCCTTCTATAAATATGAGGACCATCACACAAGACGGGAGATCAAAAAATTAGAAGTGAAAAGATCAGAGAGAGAGAGAGAGAGAAAGAAATTGAGAGCTAAAGAAGTCGTTACAAGAAAGAAGAAGAGATGCCTAAAGAACTCAAGAGCCTACGCTAATGGCGATGAATAGGTAAAGGGTTCCAAACCCAAGAATTGTATTTTGTATTCGAGGGTTCAAAACCCATAACAATTTCAATAAAATATTTATTTTTCTTAAATTGTCTTCCGTTGTTTATTTTGTTCTTCATTAATCGGAGGTTTCATTCGTCTAAAATGTGTGATTAACGATTTGAAATACAGATCGGAAATAAGAACCTGCTATTCAAATAATCAACACTATTTAGTCTAAAAACTAAACAGTGGACATTTGTAACATAAAATTTTGAAATGTGTTGAAATACTTCATTTTTTAAAATTTGTGTCTACAAACGCTAACTAATATATCAACAAATATACCAACTAAACACTTTATTAAGTGGTCTTAATGACAAATGTCTTATATGATTGGGTCTAATCATGGTACAAAACTATAAATTTTAGGTTTTACATCCAAAAATATTGTTGAGTATGGTCATACTGAGTGACAAGTACAGTTATTTATATTTGTAAGTAGATGATCAGAGTGTGTGGTAAAAGTGATCAAATCGAGAGGTAAGTATGGTCATATTGTGTAGTAAGTAATTAGTTTCAGTAGTAAGTAAAACTAGAAAATCACTTCATTTTCTAAGAAAATCATCTTGTTTTGTGTATCCAATTTTACTTATTACCCATCAATTAAATTTTTTCCTATCGAAACCTAACGATTAATAATGATTTTTAAGTTTGGTACCCAACAACCACTTTTTTATACTAAAATTCTTTAATTATAGATGAGTTTTGATTTGCAATTTGTAACATTGCATGGTTCCTTCATTTTTTTTGCAAGTCTACAAGTCATTGAGGTATCTTTTTCATTAGAATCATTACGATTTATTTTATATTTTATATTTTATAATTGGATATTCAGATCAGCTTACATGCACCTCGACTAATCTTAGGAGGCAAATCTCACTGCTCACTTGTGATGTCCTGGAGTCCTTTTAAAGCAAACTGAGTATTTTAATTCAAAATTTCTATGTCTTTTGAACATCATTGCTACTATTGAGCTTTATGAGTCTCGTATTGTTACGTATTCCTTTCCTAGTAGTCAGTCATGTACATCCTAGTGTATTCTGAGGTGTTGTTTGCTTTTTTGGATGTTCGAGTGAGTTCAGGAAGGATGGGAATGCATTTAGGTTGCTGTTGTCTCACTTTTATGTTGGGACTGCTCGAGCGGTACTTTTGTCGCTCGAGCGGTAACGTCATCCTCCCAGTACTTTGCACTACAGTCTGAAATCCTAGGAGTGTGCAATCTTCACTCGAGCGAAGATTTCATTGCTCGAGTGGTTTGTTTGAAGATGAGAGAGATTCTAGGAGTTTGAATTGTTCGCTCGAGCGTAGAATTGTTCGCTCGAGAAGTATGTTCGTAGACAGTTTTGAAAAATATGTCCAAACACTTAATAGTTAAGCCTATACAATTTCTCTTTCACTTTTCACTTCACACTCTCTCTGTACATTTCACTCTCTCTCTTTTCCTCATCTCTCTCTAGAAAACCCTCCACCCACCTCATCAAATCCTTGATCTTCATCAATCCATTGGTTTTTTGACCCTTATGCTTTCATTAATATTGAAGAGCTTATCAAGGGTTACGTTGTGTACGGTGGAGCTTGGATTACAATGCCGTAGACTTTGAAGCTTTTCTCATCTTTTCTTCCAAAAACTTAAGGTGGGGAGTTTCTTTGAGTTATATAGATGCTTTTAGCATGTTTTGCCTATTTTGCTATGATTTTGAATAGAGGGTTTGAGGTTTGAAGTATTGGGTTTTGGAAAACTGTTGAAAAATGGTTCTTCTTATAATTTGGCTTAAAGTAAATTGTTTTGGTGAACTTATGAACCTTTTGGGAGTACATGGAGGAGGAATGTGCTGAAAATGAAGAAAAACACTCCTTTTGGTTAAACCCCAGGTTTTGGAAAATTGGGAATAAGAGGATTTTGTGAGATATTCAAGAAATTGTTGGAAATTTCTTTAAGAAAATAATGAAATTATCACATGTAATTGTGTTGATTGGGATAGATGAATGTTGTTATTGAGAAATCAAAGATAGCATGAATTTGTATATGCTTGGATTATGATATGAAAATGAATAATGATTGTGAATATGAAATAGTGTCATATGTCACATGGATTTAGACTTTGGTTATGATTTTGAGAAATATTGAGGTATTGTACTTCACTTTGAATAAGTGTCGAGAATTGTAGAATTTACACGATGAGGATGTGTATATATATACAATTGAATCTCATTTCATACACACACATGGTTTTGAATATTGTTTCATGATGGCTATATTTTGAAAATTGAATTTATTGTTTTAAGAAAATAATGGATGAATTTGGGATGTTTTGAAGTAAATATGATGGGAATCTTGTAGGGGTGTAATTGAGAACTAAGTTGGCTTGAGTGTCCTTAGTGTAAGACCAGAAACACACGCGTGTGGATGCCTAAGCCCTCCGGTTAGAAACCGGTATGGTAGGATTTGGTAATGCCTGATACACCTACTTACAGATATTAGCCTTGGGGATTAGTGTAACTCGTATTTACTACCCTGTTATATCATTGAATTTCATTGAGATATTAAACTCACTACAAGAAAAAACACTTTTGGCGACCACCTTTTTTTTTTTGTCGTAAATAGTCCACTTTCTGCGATTAAAATTTAACTTTTGGTGACCACAATTTTTTGGTTGCTGAAAAGCACCTTTTGGCGGCTAAAAAAAAAGTTGGTAGCGAAAAGTATACCTATTGGCGACCAAAGGCTTTTTTGGTCGCAGAAGATCACTTTTTGGCGATCAAAAAAAAAGTTGGTCACAGAAAGTATACCCTTTGGTGACCAAAAAAAAAAGTTGGTCGAGGAAAGTATACTATTGGCGACCAAAGGCTTTTTTGGTCGCGGAAGATTACCCTTTGGCGACCAAAAAAAAAAAGTTCGTCACGGAAAGTATACTATTGGTGACCAAAGGCTTTTTTGGTTGCAGAAGATCCCCTTTTGGCGACCAAAAAAAAAAGTTGGTTGCGGAAAGTATACTATTGGCGACCAAAGGCTTTTTTGGTCGCGGAAGATTACCCTTTGGCGACCAAAAAAAAAAGTTGGTTGCGGAAAGTTATGGCGGGATAAATTTTAAAAAAAATGATACTACTGTAATTACATGCTATTTTTCTGTTTAGGCATTAAAAGTTTTATAAAATAATATATAACCCAATTTTTATGGGTTATATATATTTTTGCCAAATATGAACAAGAAGCATGCTATTGGCAGAGTGGATTGGGTGCATGGTGACCCCTTGGTCAGGAGTTCAAGTTCCAGGCAGCACAAAAGAATTATTTTTTTTGGGTCAAGGCGCTGACTTTTGGCGACCAACTTATCTTTGGTCGCTAAAAGTTTATTTTTGGCTAATATGAATTGGACTTTCCGCGACCAAAAAAGTTGGTCGTGAATGGTCACTTTTAGCGACCAAAGGCTTTTTTGGTCGCAAAAAACTATCTGTGACGAGGCTTTAGTGACCAACTCGCGACCAACATATTTTGGTCGCGAAAAGGTTTTAGCGACCAAATATGGTACTTTTCGCGACCAAAATGTTGGTCATGAAAAGTGTTTTTTCTTGTAGTGACTTTTCGAAAAGAACATTGCATGAGTTTTCAAAAGATTGGAAAGCTTATGACATTGGAGTAGGACATGACATTTGCATTCATGTAATTAAGGCTACTTAAAAATATATATATACTTTGTTAAGATATCTCTATTGGGTTTTGTACTCATGCCTCGTAGATTTTGTCTAGGAAAGGATGTAGTGATCCTTCCTAGTTAATGGTGTTGGAATATTTTTGAGAGCAAAGCCTCTTTATCTTTTGTGATTACTTTTGACAAGCCAAGGGCTTAAATTGTATAGATTTGTTAACCATTTTTGTGTAATTAGGCTTAAGCCTCGTTAAACTTACAGCCCCTGAAACATTACTTTCGTTGATTATTTCTTGTTTAAACAGTCGCATATGCTATGGATTTAACTTAGAAAAGATTGAATAAGTACTGCATGTAGACTCCTTTTGTAAATCTCTTTCATGAATGAAATACAACTATAGAGATTTGATTAATGGAAATCTGAGTTCATTGATTGGATGGAGTAATTGGGGTAATCATGTCTTACATTTTGGGGGCATTACACCACTTGCGGGAGTTCCATTTAAAGCCAGAGCAAATGTTTTATATGGACTAGTCCCAAAGAACTTTTTGGGGCTAGTGAGTACTAAACCTGACCTAGAGGATTCACACCCTCATATCCCAAGTTGTGCCCACTAGGCCAACCACTTGCACAAATCATTACAAATTAAAGTACAATATAGATCTTCCATCTCTTGACTGTAGTACACAAATCATTGATGGGTTCATTCCTGTTCTTGAACCATTGAACTCATGGCTTCGCATTATCTAAATCTTCATTTTGAAGTCCAAAAGTTTTGCAATACAGATAGTGAGAGTTTTGAGACAAACCACAAAATGAAAACAAACTAGTGATCTCTCAAATTACATTAGAGTAATTTTATTACTTGTGACATGCGCGGGTGATTGGAATTGGTGGATCTGACAATGAACCATTGATTATGCGATTAGCAATCCAATAATTTGCAGCTTCGGTGTGGTGTATGCCATCCCAACTAATATAGGTCGAAGGATTCTCACAAGAACCGGCATACACTTCCTTGCCATTTATGTTCTCCTTTTTCCCACATTGGACATAAACACCATTCTCGTAAATCCCACAACATATCTTCATTGGATCAGTGAACCCTGTCAAGAAAGATAAATTATAATTGGTCTTTGATGAGAATTCATAACTAATTTAATAGTTTGTTTGTTCATTTCTTTAAGATGATTATATATACCGTGGTTCTTAGCATTGCTGATCAAATCATACTCCGCGGTATAAACATCCACATAAGTTAGCACGACATCTGCAAGTTGTGTCCTTAGTTTGATCACTCTGTCCTTAATCTGCTTGTTTAACTCCATAGCAATGTCGTTCTGACTCTTGATACAACCATTCTGATCTAGAAAACCCGACTTTGGATTGTTAATAGACATTGTGCTATTTGGGAAGCAACCAATAGGGCGTGCATTTTGTATCCAAAATGTCCTTGCTCCCATTCTATACAAAGCCTGCCATATGCATGTTCACATGTTATGTCAATTCAAACAATGAGACGAGAGAAGAAAATTTCGTGTTTATATATAATTTGCAGTTTTGTCGATCTCTGTTATAATTTGAACTAATTACTTGGACATAATCAGTGACGTTTTGAGCCATAGTTGATAATGTTGTATTTCGAAATTGCTCATTGCTTAGCCTCCGGAAACCAACAGAAAGATCAGTATGCCCGATATTAATCACGTAAAGAGCATTTGAGAAGTCCTTAGGATTTGGGAGTGTGCTTATATCGACCTTGCCTGAAATTATTTAAAAAAAAATACATTATCTTATGTTCATTAATCAAAATTCAACTCAGACAATGGAACATAAATAGTAATTGAATTGATCACCTTGGTTGTAGAGGTCAATAGTTCGGTTTTTGAACTGATCAAAATGATTGTTGATCTGAGTATTGACACTAAATGGGCTCACACCATGTTGCCAAAAGGTCTCCATCCAATTGACAAAGGTTGCCCCTATTGATGCAAAGTTGGCACCATGTTTGAAATCAGCTTCAACTGAATCCATGTATGCACTTAAATGAGGCAGTTTCAAGTGCTCAGCTGGATAAATAATTTACAAGATTAGCATTTTCTATCCAATAAATGACTAATCCTAATAGATATTCATGAATATTGGAAAGTAAAAGAAAGTTCATCCGCATACATATTTATGTTTGTACCTATGAAGTCGATGATGAGACGCCCATCAGAAACTCTTCCAACGGGCATTTTGAAGAAAGTCTGACCGTTGGGTGGTGGAATAGGATAAAAAGCAGCTGACAGAGTGCCTGTATCAGAATTTGAGTCGCCAAAATTGTAAATCGTCGAAAAATTGCATGGTTGAAAACTGGTGACATCCATAGCTGCAACATTAACACTCAAAACTATTGTTATTGATATCCCAAACACCAATCTATTGACAAACTCCATTTTTCCTTATACAAGAAAATTGTTAATGGTATGTTGAATAGGTAGATTGAGGCTTAAATAAAGACATTCTAATCTCTATGAATGGAAAATAAACAATTCTTGGGAATTTTGTATTGTCAGACAACCAATTCTTGTTTTTCACCATCTATTTTAAGCGAGTATTTGACGCTATTAATAACTTTTCAAAATCAAAGATGCCAAATAAAAAAAAAATTAAGCGAAGTTTTTATTTTCTAAAAACTCCATTGCCGGCTAATCTATGAACTTTTATCCTTCAATACTTATCTTGAAAAAAAAAAAAAAAAAAAAAAAAACAAACAACAAAACAAATTGATTCTGATTTATTACCTTTCCTGATTTTTTATTTTAATTTTTTGACTGGGAGTACATGATTTTGCTTGAGGAAATGTTACCCTACTACACTTCTTTATAATTACAAAGGTAAAATTTCCATTGCATGCATTTGTATTCAATTAGTTTTCATAATTTATTCTTAACCAATAAAATCCCTATTAAATTTAATTTAAATAAGAAAAATAATTTAACCATAGACGATCTCAATTTCTCAATTCATTACTGCATGAAGTAAAAAATTCATCATACAGTTGGATTTAATTTTTTTTAGTTGGATAAACTCATTGTTCTGCATTTTCTAATAACATCCTTTTAATCAAATTATGCCAAAAAAAAAAAAAAAAAACTATATAAGCGCATTAAGTGTTTACCATTGCTTTTTACATGTAACGTTACTGCACTAAGAAAATCATTCGAACTTTACAGGGGATTCAATTTTTAATTAATTAATTAATTTTTTTTTTTTATCAACATCAATTTTTAATTAGTTAATTTACACGTTTCACCTTTATAGTTTGATTCAAATTTTATTTTGGTTCTTATTATTTTAATTTAAACAATTTGATCTTTACATTTTAAGTTTGAGGAAATATCCTTATGCCTCCCAAATTCTTACGAAAATCAATTTGGCACCCAGACTTCGTCTTATTATAATTTCACACCTAATTTTTTTTTTAAATTTGATCAATTTACCCCCACCATCTAATTCCATCTACAATCAAACGGAATATGCTGACATGGCACCAAATTTTATTTAAAATTTCATTTTACCCCTCAAACTATACCTTAAAAATTAATTAGCCCCCCATACATTAAAAAAATAAATTTAAATATTTAATTAATAAACTTTTATCTCAAAAATGCAAAAAATTAGATTTTAAATTAAAAAAAATTGAGTATTAGTCATGTTGAGTATTCTTTTGACAGTAATTGTTAACTTTTGCGTTAAATTGTCATTCAATCGATGATATGACCGAGTAGGTAATCTTGATTTTGTAGGCAAATCTCGACATATTCATTTTTATCGATCAATATAAATTTTCAAATTTCAAAGAAGATGTTACTCTCATAATAAGTGTGATAAATTTTTATCCACTCAATTTTGAAATTACTATTAGTCGATCAATTCTATTGAAATTAATTTAGAAAATAAACTAGTTATACTTGCGTGCGCGCACACATATAGAGTAGTCAAGGAATTTTCTGCTCAATTAGTTTATCTAGGATCGACTCAAGATAATTTGAGACTTAAAGAGAAAATTTTAAATGAGGATTTATATATATATATATATTGCAGAGTATATTATTTAAAATTTAATTTTTTCATTTTGATCAAATTTCAAAAAGTTTAGAGTCAAATTAAAATAAGACGAAATTTAGGTGCCAAATTGATTTTTGCATAATAGTTGGGGAGCAAAATGATATTTCCTCTTTTAAGTTAGTTTCAATTTGATCATTCTATCTAAATTTTTGTTAATTTTTATTTTTTTAGTTTTTTTTTACGTGTACACCTTTGAAGATTGATAATTATATCAAAATTATTACTTTTAACCTTTAACCTTTAACTTCAATCAAATGACCAAATTGAAATTGTCTGAAAATGTAGGGACTAAATTATTTAATTTACAAAGATTTATATTTAAAACATTCATGTGAGCTCATGGAGGTCATCACATGTCTCATTTTAATAATGTAAATAATTTATTTTGTTGGCTCTTTGTGTAGATCATTCATAATGACAGTAGCCACAATTTCATGAAATTTGTCATAAAAATAATGGGCGACATGTATGATTTTGAAAACATTTTTTTTTTTTTTAAATTTTAAATACCTAGGAATCTAACATATTGTAGACACCCCATTTTGACCGCTCTTAAGACTTGAGCGCCTCAGGGTGAACACTCAATGATGAATTAGTACGCTGTACAAACGTTCGATTTCTTCAGTAAGGAGCCTCGGTTTTGAGTTTTGAAGCCTAGAACCTTGCACCCCCTTTGACAAAAACCTACTTTTTTTTCTAGCCTGACCACTCAAAGGCCTGCTGGCCAACAGGTGGTCGGCTAGCCATTTTTTAGTGGCCGGCCGTCCACTACATGGCCGGCCAGCTAGGTTTCTCGGCTGGCAAATCTTTTGCTGCCAACTGTCCTCCCATATGCATGCACTGTACCAGCTGGCTCAATACAAATTTTTCTGAGATTGTAACCTGTTTTTCTATATATACTTGACCGTTCCTCATGGTTTTAGGTTAGAAAAAATTCTCAAACAGCCAAGTTTGCTAAGCACTCTCCCTCTCTATCTTGCAATATACATACACTTCCTAAACCAAAAATTTTGAGACTCCTTACTGAGGTTCTTGAGCTAAAATCTCAACCTTTAAGAGTAAAGGCTTTGTGGTTTGTGAACAAAAGAGTAACTCCTCTTCAAAAGGTACAACTTCGGCCATCTTTACACTACTTCTTCCATCTCTTTTCTTGCTGTTTTTATACTGTTTTTAGACTATTTTGGTGGATTGAAACTTGTGATTTAAAGCTAACAAAGGTGGAGGGGTTAACCACCCTTCTTTGAACCTTATTCCATAAGCTTTTATCCTTGTGTTTCTCACTTTTTTTCTCAACTTTTGGCCACTGATTTGCAGAGTTTTAAGAGGCTAAAATATGTGGTTTTGAGGTCCAAAAATGGAGGGGTTAGCTACCCTTGTTTAGGCTTGATTACTAGCTTTAATTCTCTCTCATTTTGGCTCACTTTTCTTAGCTTTTCAATCTAATTTCCTGAACTGTTTTGCTATTTTTATAACGGTTTTGATGTGTTTACTTCATTCATGCTTTGCATATTATGCTTGTATTGTTTTAAGTCCTTATAGGTTTGGTAGTTTAGGCCTTAGACATCAACCTATTTGAGTTGATAGCTTTTATTTCATAGTTTTCATGCATATGCTTACACTTGTAATAATCATCTCTACAACATCCCTCATGTCTTGGTTTTCTTTGTTTGAGAGTCGTTTCAAACAATTGTTGTTTAAGGCATGCAAAAAAGACCTTCCATACTTAATGGTTTAATCTCTTCAGAGGTTTATTACCAAGGCATTACACCTCTCTCATGCCAAGAGCAACTCCTTGTTTGACGCTTCTCTTCATTAGTGGATGTCATTATCACTTTTGGAAAAAAATGATTAAATAATGGAAAGGTAATAAAAAAAAGCTAATAAAATTGGACTGAGGCATAAGATAATAACATTGAGTTGGGTTCAATCGGATGTTATATTGAACCCATTGAGTCTTGAGTCATTTCATACTCTTTAGTAATGATAATGGCTCAAGAATCAATGTCTACCACTTCCCTTCAGGTAACTCCATGATAGGGAGGAGGTTTTTGTTGTTCTTTTTTATTTTTCATTTATTGAGCCTTTGTCCCAGCGATTTATAGATCATCATGCAACAACCTTACGATTATTGTTGATTTGTGGATCGATTCTACTCCTCCCTTGATCAATTCCATGATAGAGAGAGGCAGTGAGGACAAACATCTCCTAAAAACACTCTATTTGTGCTCTATTTCCTTTATGTTGTAGCAGGGCAGAGCGCAAAAATAATAGTTGCCCGACTACCATTCCTGTCAGGCCGACCACTCTTCAAGGCCGGCCGGCCACTTTATTTTCTTTGCAAACAGTGCTGTTTTCAATGCAGAATAGAGTAGAAGTTGGGGCAAAAACAGAATTATTTTATGACTACAAAACAAAACAGTTCTGCCAGCAAAACAGATGAGTTTTCGGGTGGATATTCTCGTTCATGCATATGTGATTCCTTACTTCCCGTGGCTCGTGAAATTAATGCTAATAGTTGTATGTTGTACCTAAATTAGTAGAGTCATTTGAAACTTGTAATAGCTAGTTCATTAATTAGTTAAATTCCTTTGAATTTGTAATAGCTAGTTAATAGTTAATTAATTAGTTAAGCTGGTAATAGCTAGTTCATTTAGACCCTCCTGTGCGAAAGCAAACTTATAATATTGTATATGTCTTCCAACCTCCATTCTTTCTCCCTTTTATTTACTCGCTTATGATGGATCGCATCTAGCATCATATTTTCCTTAGCATTTTTCATGACCTGCATCCATTCGTTTTGTATACATAAGGGTTCGGCTCATCATACTAATCAATGTCAATTTCAAATTCCTTACTTAAATACATGATTTATCGCATGTCTTGAATTGACTCACATGTCATGCTAGTAGCTGAGCCTATTAATTGCATGTTGCATGCGTTGCATTAGTCATGTTACATTGTTTAGGACCATGCACTCTTTCTAACTATTTTCTTTCTTTTGGCTTGTCTTGGATATTCATGGTAAGCATTTTTTTTTGCTTTAACATATTGCATGCGTGTGATTGCTGCCATATCAAGCATATTTACCATGAGGCTAAATGCTTAGTTGATATAACTTTTTGAATGCCGGTGGATGAAGGCTTTTTCACTTAAATTGGGATGATTTGATTAAATGTACATACGAGCTCACTTTTTTAAGTGACACGTATTCAAAAGTATTTTCAAAACGAACATGAAATTATAGCGTTCCAAATTTTGTGAAATAGTCTATACTTCTGTGCATCACATAGTAAAGATAGCATAATAATCAGAACAAGAGCATATACTGTACATAAGAATCATATCATGGTTAGTAGAGGTAGATCTTTGATCAGGTGAGTGGGGTGCTCAATTCATGACATTTCCCTCTTATACCTAAGTTTTCGAGTTGAGACACTTTGGTGATGATGGACAAGTGGCCTCTAACACGAGTCACGGGTTTCCTAAATTTTCCAAATATATTTAGGTGGCGATTCTGAAATCTGGCAAAGTGGTCAATTTTTGGCATTTTTGATTAAAAATTTATTTTCCAAAAGATTTGTTGGATTTGGACTCTTTTGTGTTTTTCTGTTTCACATTGCACTTGTGAAATCAGATTCAGAACCACGGGAGTCCAAACTGTAGGGCTATCATATTCGAGGAGACTGGACCTCTCCGAGGAGCACGAAAAGCCAGCTATGGTTTCTGGCGACTCTGCTGAGGATTTAGATAACTTGACTTGGACTTCTTGATGTGAAATTTTATTTATAGATATATGTTCTTGGCATTGCATCTACATTGTTACTCTAAGTCACTGTGTTTTCCATCTGCTATTCCTGGACGGCTTGCTGGAGGCTTGCCAAAAGGCTGGTTGGTTGTGAGCTCTGCCATGTTGGAAACATGACCCTCGGATCTAGACTACTGTCGTATCACTTAATTATCCTTTCACTTCTCGGTGTTAAGTGTGAGAAGTATATTAGGTAGTCTTGCTGAGGTACCCTTTTGACTATTCGACCTAGCTGCATACAGTAAAACCATAGTGACTATTCCAAACTAGGATAGGATTGTATGAAACTACTTGCTTAAAGTAGTGAAACCCTAGATCATGTCAAAATCTAGGACAGGGTAACCTTACCTCCTCATAGGGGTGTTTTGGCTCTCTTTAACTGGTAAGTGCTTTACAGTGAAACTGTATATGAATGTTCATATCAGTGGCACAGTTGGTATCTATTTTGGGGCAGAATTCAGTGGGGAGTATAGTCCTATAGCTTTGATCATGTCAGTGTTGAAGAAATCTTAGCTGAGGTGTTATCCGATTTTTTATTTTGTTGTTCTTTCTTTATGCTAGGTAGTTTAAAACCATAGCTTCAGAAAGTTCTGATATCCCCCAAGTACTCTACACTCGCGTCGGAAGACTTTGCAAGGTTGGACATCTTGTTCGGGGACAACCTATGTTTTCCTCACTGTCACCAGTTGCAAGGCGAAGAACGATCAGACAAAGTTTGCCAGTTCAGTTCTTTTAACAATCACCCCTCAGCTCACCTACATTCTATTTACCTCAAGCACAGCCATCTATTCCTAGAATGGCTCAGTATCCATCATTTGATTTGGAAGAACTACTACTCCATCTGCAGCAGTCAGTCGACTCACTCCAACACGACGTGACCCGTCAATATGAGGTAATAAACAAGTTGTAACAACAATAGTCAGCTGCGGCTTCTGCATCGCACGGACCTAATGTGACCATTCCCATCTCCAGCACTGCTGCCAATGCTGCCATAGCTCAGGATCTACAAACCGAAGGGGTTTTGATTTTTCCTGTCCAGGCAGAACCCATTCTAGCACAGACTTCTAGAGCTCCGGCTTACCTGGCTGAGGCACCATTTGAATTCGAGGTTAACACGACCGCACTCAAAATCAACAAACTGGAGAAATTGTTTAAAAAGGTGCAAGGGGTCAACACGATTCCATATATAGAAGATGGGTACACTGAATCTGCAATCATTTTTCCAGAGCGGTTCAAAATGCCACATATAGACCGCTTTGATGGTGCTGGGGACCCAATGGTACACTTACGTCTGTTTTTAGATATCCTACGACCAATGGGTTTAACTAGACTACAGAAGTTGTCATTCTTTGGCCGGACCATGTCAGGAATAACTGCCGTCTGGTATGCTAAGTTGGAAGATTTTGTGAAACAAAACTAGAAAGAATTGGTGAGTCCTTCATTGCTCAATACTCCTACAATACACAGATCAAAGTCACAACTCGTGATCTTGAAGCAACGCGTCTGGAGCCAAATGAGGGTTTCTCCGAGTTTGTAACTAGATAGAGGATCAAAGCGTCAATGATGACCACTCGACCTTTAGAGAAAGACCAGATCAGAATGGTTGTCTGGAACCTGCATGGCAAGTTACTGCAAAAAAATGATTGTTCTCTCCTTATTTACATTCAAAGAACTTCATGAAATGGGGGTTCAAATTGAAGGTGCCATAAAGCAAGGGATCATCGCTGATGACAAAAAGCCGGCTAAAAGGCCATTTATTCACAGTTCCAATGCTACTGGGGGTAGCACAGTTGCGAGGCCGTCAGTAGTGAGTGTTGTCACCGCAACCAAAACTGCCAACCCCTTCGCCAACATGGGCCCACAAACTTCCAACCCTACCCGACCTTTGGGCAGAACTTTTAACTAGCTCTACATGACCCCATCGAAAGCCATAAAGGTGCTAATAAAAAAGAGACACCTGAAACCCCTAGAACCTCACCTACTTCCTGACCCTCTTCCACCCAAGCACGATCCCACCAAATATTTTGTTTTCCATCAACAGCACGTTCATGAAACCGATCGGTGCTTTTGCTTACGTCATGAGATTCAAGATTTCATCGACAACAAGGTTATCGCTCCACCCCAGAAACCAAATGTAACCACCAACCCCCTTCCTACCCACAACCAAGTCCCCCTACTATGAAATCTCCACCTCATCCATACACTACCCACCTCTTGTGACCCGAGCATCTATATCACCCCCTTCCACCTACCAAAGTCGATGTTGTTCATTCCTAAAGGCACAGACTTGTGCATAGTGGACACATCCTATCCATAACATGAGCCTCACAAATCAGTGGTGACAACGCCTGTAGAATAGGAGGTTTTGACCTTAGAGTGAGGTACTAGTCTGTCGTCGGAGCGTCCCAGGGACTTATTTGAGGGAGAGTAAGACCCGTGCCATTACATTGTTCATGCTACTCATCTCTGGTCTAAGGTATTGCTGCCAGCCTCGGTTGATGTTAATGTGGTTCGGGAATATGGCCCAAGCTAAGGGTTGACTAACCTTGCGGAACTTGAAGAACATTTGGACAACCCACAAATCTTCGACGAACAGGATCAAAGCAATGTGCAGATCGGTTAGTTTGATCTGAACAGGTTGACTGATAATACCGGATGGCTGAGTGATGAATCTGACAAGGAGGAAGAAACTGGGATTAAACCAGAGGGAAAGCAAGTTGAGATAATTGTGGAGGCCGAGAAGACTGAGGAGAAAGGGAAACTGCCTGAGGATACTTGTGCAGGAAAACCAACCCAGGAATTGGGTGTTGTAGAAACTATAGATACTGAACAGGGAAGTTACGCTGAGGCAGTTTGAAAGAGAGAGAATCGAAGACAGTCAGAAAATCGCAACAGCTTGTCACCCTAAGGGGGACACTTGTATTGTAAGGGTGATCCAAGTTGAGTCAGACAACTATTTGTTGACAGCTGATAGTGAGTGGTGGAAAGATAGTGATCTACATCTTGCCTATACCGACGAAGACTGGGGAGATCACATGTCGAATAATACATGATATTTTGAAGAGACATACCATCACACCAGAAGTGGACGGTATTTCAAACCTCCACACTTGTATCAGGAGGAACCATCAGAAAAAGATCGGGAGGTTGAAAAGGAGAAGGAAATGAAGCTGGAAGAGGAGTTGGTTCTGAAGCAACTCAAAAAGATCCAAGCTAATATCTCCATCTAGGGATTCCTTATGGCTTCTTGGGTACACCGATAGGCGGTATTGTCGACAATGGATAAGGCTAAATTGTCCATTGATACTACGCTAGAGCAACTTGTGGGCCTGATTTTCCCAAGTAGTACCAAGCCAATGCTCACCTTCTCCGATAAAGAGCTGTCACCAGAAAGATCGGCTCACAACAAGACGTTGTACATATCTGTTAAGTGCAGAGAAAATTGGGTGCTAGTGGTTTTAGTGGACACCGGTTCTGTTATCAATGTCTGTCCGTCTCAT
Source organism: Camellia granthamiana (assembly GCA_036172215.1). Lineage (NCBI taxonomy): Eukaryota > Viridiplantae > Streptophyta > Magnoliopsida > Ericales > Theaceae > Camellia > Camellia granthamiana. Next base: position 139,563,338 of record CM069906.1, on the reverse strand, counting down.
ATTGCCTATGCGATAGGTTTGAAACCGGAAGATTTTGTCCCCACAGCCCAGGTGATATAGGCATATGACAATATGAGCAGAGAAATTATGGGGATAGTAAAAGTGTAAGTTCAAGTGAGCCCTTCTGAGCATGAAATTGAGTTCCATGTACTTGTTTTGCCAGCTACCTTTAACCTACTTCTAGGGAGGCCCTAGTTACATTATACAAAGGCTGTGTCCTGCACCCTTCATCAAATGTTGAATTATCCTCATGAGGGAGGAGTAGCAACCGTTTTTGGGAACTCATCCATACATCCACCGCCAGAGGTAACTACGCCATTGTTGGAAATCAATCACAGTGATGAGGATATATTTCTCTCAGGGTTCACTCTGGCGAAAGCTCGAGTGGTACGAACAATCTTGGCCGCAAACGAAGGCATTTATGTCAGTGCTCAGTCCATTTATTTCATGAACAAGTTACGGCATATTCCAGGAATGGGGCTCGGAAGAAGCAGGTGAAAAGGTGTTACGGCACTAGCTGAGGTGCCACATAATCCGTATGCCTTTGGGTTGGGCTATGTGCCCACCAAAGAGGACTAGAGAAGAAAGGGAGAAGAAATGAAAAATAAAGCCAAGGCCAAAAGAGCTGGAAAGCACTACGAGCTAGTCCACAGGCCAATTTGGGGAACATTAAATGGGCACTTTATCAGAGAAGGCGATGATTTCCCCTTCTATGGCTTTCCTGAGCCTTGGGTGGATTCTGTGACGAAGAAGTGTGTCCCCGGATTTGAGATCTTCTTTGACCACTAGCTACAAGACAGTGATACAGAAAGGGCTGAACCAAGCATCAATGTTGGCCAAAACAAAGAGAATGATTCAGACAATAGTGAGGCTGGAGTAGGGGTAGCACTGGCTGATCTTTTGATGGATCCCGCGACCAACCTGGAGAACTTGGGGGATACCTTTATTGTTTCTATGATAAGAGAGGAACTAGTTGTGGACTCCATCAGTGGTATTCTGGATGCATCAAGGGCACCATGCCTCACTTGGCAGTTGGAAAAGGGCTTTCTTTCCAGTTCTGAATTAGATAATGAGCCAAAATTCGATTCCACTGAGTCTGTTGAGTCGAAATCAGATTCTAGTCAGATTGAGGAGTTTGAGCCTGGCATTTCTGGAGGTGATAACCCGGATGCCAAGGTCTTGTCTGGGTCTTCTTTTGCTTTCTCTTTTCGAGTCTGTTGTAACAGAAGAGCTAGAACTCATGAATGATAACGCTGTAGATTCTGTTTACTTCTCTATGCCGTTGATTTATTTCATTGACCGATATTTTCAAAATTTTAATGAAAACAAGCAGGAAGAAATTCCTTAGGCTTTGAAAAACTTGATTGGCTGAAAAGAGGAGAAGCGTGCTAAGCCCTGTATAGATAAAATCATTGCAATTAATGTAGGTACTAAGAAGGATCCCCGCTTGGTTCAGATCGGGTCCACGTTGTCTTTGGAGGAATGCGAGCATTTAATCGCTTTATTAAAAAAATTTCAAAGATGTTTTCACGTGGTCCTACGAAGACATGCCAGGAATTGATCTTGAGATTATACAGCACCAGATCCCTCTTGACCCCGAGGCCCGACCAGTCAAGTAGAAACTGCGTAAAATTCGTCTAAATTGGGTGTTGAAGATTAAAGAGGAAGTCACCAAGCAGATTGATGCGGGTTTCTTGATGGTGCTAGAGTACCCGACTTGGTTGGCCAATATCGTTTCGGTTCCGAAGAAGGGTGGCAGAATCAAGGTTTGCGTCAACTTCTAGGATCTGAACAGAGCTAGTCCGAAAGATGACTTTTCATTGCCACACATCAATGAGTTGGTAGACTTCACCACAGGCTATGCGTTGCTATCATTCATGGATGGGTTTTTCGGGTATAATCAAATTTTGATGGCATTGGAGGACGGAGTGGAGACTGCATTCACCACACTATGGGATACCTACTACTACATAGTTATGCTTTTTGAGTTGAAAAACGCCGGGGTTAGATATCAGAGGGCTGCAACCACCATCTTGCACGACATGATCCATAAAGAAGTTGAGGTGTATGTGGACAACATGATCATCAAGTCTAAGGAGTGAAAAGGCCATTACACCGCACTGGAAAAATTCTTTAAACGGATCAGGGAGTACCAACTGAGGTTGAACCCATAGAAATGCACCTTTAGGGTGACTACAGGGAAAATGCTGGGATTTCTGATTACACAGAGGGGGATTAAAGTAGATCCCTCCAAAATCAAGGCCATCTTAGAAATGCCACCACTGAGGACTAAAAAGGAGGTGCGCGGCTTTCTGGGTAAAGTGCAATTCATAAGACGGGTTATCTCAAAATTAACCTTGACTTGTGAACCACTGTTTGGTCTCTTGAAGAAAGGGAAGAAGTTCCGATGGGGTGATCAACATCAGTTCGCCTTTGAATAGGTCAAGCAATACTTGCATAATCCAGAATCCACCTATATTGTCGCAATTAGTACCGGGAAAGCCACTGATCTTGTATTTGTCGGTAGTAGATTCGACCATGGGGTGCATGCTAGCTCAAGAATTAGAAGCTAAAGTGGAGAAAACCATCTACTATCTGAGCAAGAAAATGCTAGATTACGAGACCTGCTACACCCCTCTGGAGAAAACTTATTTAGCTTTAGTTTGGGTAACTAGAGAGTTAAGACACTACTTGTTAGCTCACTTCGTAATTCTGGTTTCGAGATTAGGTCCCATCAAATATCTCTTTGAGAAACCGGCACTTACGAGTAGGCTAGCTCATTGGTTGCTTCTTCTCTCCGAGTATGTCATGCGCAAATCAATCAAAGGGAGAACGATAGCGAAATTTTTGGCAGACCACCCTGTGGAAGGAGATGAAGTAGTAGAGTACCTATTCCCAGATGAGGAGATTTTATAGGTAGAAGAGTAGACATGGACAATGTACTTTGACGGAGCAACTAATCAATACGGTTATGGAATAGGTGTGTTGCTGATAGCACCTAATGATTCCTACATACCCCTAGCCTTCAAACTCCAATTCAAAGTGTCCAATAATGAAGCAGAATACGAGGCGTGTATTGCTAGATTAAAAGTTGCCCTAGAACTAGGAGCAATAAGGTTGGACGTCATCGGAGACTCGAACTTGGTTGTTTCTCAAGCTAATGGAGATTAGAAGGTCAAGAAAGAAAAAATAAAGGTTTATCATTAGAACCTGGACATTCTTATTTTGAGATTTGAAAAACTGACATTTACACATCTGCTAAGAGAGAACAATCGGTTCGCTGATACATTAGCAACTATATCTTCCATGACATCTCTTTTGGAGTCAAGATGCGTCCGATTATTATTGAACAGAAGCATGCCCTTACTTATGAGATGATAACCGTAATAGATAAGGTTTAAGGCAAGAACCCCTGGTATTACGACATTTGGAATTTTCTGGAGAAGGATACGTATTCGCCAGGGGCGAATGCCAGAGACAAACGGGGAATATGGCGTCTGGCTGTCCAGTTTATCATCTGCGGAAATAAGTCGTATAAAAGAGGCTATCTGGGAATGCACAAGCTTTGTGTTGAAGAAGAGAAGTTGAAGCATCTCATGGAGGCCATTCATGGGGAAGAGTGTGGAGCTCACATGAATGGTGTGATGCTGGCTAGGAAGATCCTTAGGCAAGGCTATTAATGGTCAACTATGGAGGAGGATTGTGCTAACTTTGGTCGGCGATGCCACAAATGTCAAATCCATGCCAATCACATGAACATACCGCCGTCAAATCTTTACAACATGACTTCACCATGGCCTTTCTCAGTTTGGGGAATTGACGTTATCAGGGTAGTCTCGCCAAAGGGCTCAAATGGACATGAGTTCATTCTGGTGGCGATCGACTATTTTATAAAGTGGTTGGAAGCTCAGTCTTATTCTGTGTTGAAGGTATCACATGTGGCCAAGTTCATCAGAAACAATATTATCTGCAGGTATGGGGTACCGAATCAGATTATCTCAAACAACGACTCGCACTTCAAGAAAGAGGCGGTCGATTTGGTCGAGAAATATAACGTGGTTTTTCACAAGTCATCAACGTATAGACCACAAACCAACGGAGCTGTTGAGGCCGCTAACAAGAATGTCAAAAACATCCTGCGAAAGATGGTAGAAACTTACAAAGACTAGTTGGATAAACTGCCATTTGCACTCTGGGGTTATAGAACGTCAATTCGAACATCTCCAGGGGCAATCCCCTATTCTCTAGTGTATGGGATATAAGCAATTTTCCCAATTGAGATTGAAGTACCGTCGCTGAGAATTATGGCCGAGTGTCAGATAGCAGAGACGGATTGGCAACAAAGTAGGTTCGAAGAATTGATGTTGTTTGACGAAAGGTGGTTGAAGGCGTTATATCGCATCCAAGGATATCAGTGCAGAATTTCCAGGGCCTTTAACAAGAAAGTCAAATCCAGAAACCTTAAAGAAGAAGATATGGTGTTGAAAGACAACAGAGCTCCCATCCATGACCCTAGGGGCAAGTTCAGACCTAATTGAATTGGTTCTTACATCATCAAGTCTATCTGATCAGAAGGGGCAATTATCTTTATGGATTTAGATGGTTTAGAGTTCTCATAACCGATCAATATGGACAAGTTGAAGAAATACTATCCCTAAGAGGCTCGCTAGGCCGAAAACCAGAAAGGGTGACCTAGGAAAAAGTTAGAGCATAAAAAATTAGAAATAAGAAAAACAGAGCTCGCAAGGTTGAAAACCTGAAAATGTAGCTTTGGCAAAAGTTAGAGTGTAAAAGGAGAGAGTTAATACTTGAGTGAACCTGAACCGAACTATGTAAGGCCTGATTTCCACCTTTGGGATACATAGGCAACTTCATCTTGAAGTTCGGCCATAACCATCTCTAACTCAACTATCTTGTCCATTTGTTTGATCGGTCCATCTTTTTCCATCATTTGTTAGCTTGGCTATGTTACCTCCATTTGGTAGAAGGGCCAGTTGCAAGATAGAGCAGTAGTGGTGCATAAAGTTATGAGCAGCTATGATCTTCTAATTTAGGAGTTATACATCTTAAGGACTGATTCCGTGTGTGTCAGGTAGTGACCGTTTCCAAAAATTATTTTGAAAAGTTTTAATAAAGTTGATTTTTCTCAAAGTTTTACCTTTGATAACTCAGACCATTTTTCATACTAAAAAGGAAAATTTTCAGTGCTCACAACTTTAATTCCATTGATTTCAACACAAGTACATTCTCAAACTCTCTGATTAAATCAAAGTTGCTTTTACATCATAAAACTTGAAAAGAAAAGTCAAAGCAATAAACTAGGGGCATAGATAGGTCAGGTGGTCCCATGCCTTCTGTTCGCACTCGTGGAGGTCTCTGCCGACAAAGTTGGCCCAATCTATGTCTCATTCTTGAGCCAAGCCAAGCACTCGCCAGAAAGTACGTAACTGAAGCTAGGGGCAAGGGCCAGAAGCTCTCTCGTCCTCCAAGCAATGAGGTATCGGGCCAAGTGCAAAGCATGAACTGGAAATGAAGCTGAGTGTTCAACCACTTCCTCTGGACAGGCCTGATCACGTCCAAACTGGCGTCTGAACCTAAATGGAAAATAGAACACGCAGTGCGTAAGGCCAATCAACTGTATACCCGGCTGTCAGGACATGCTGTAGCCCATCTTAGCTACATTAAGCCAGGGGTAACGCTAAGTGATGTCAGTCGTAAATTTGCTGCACATCCAGTCGCACCACAATACCTTTGAAGGGAATTCCACTAGCCGTTGTCGAAAGAAGTAGGTTCTAGCCGAATACTTGAGGCAAGGGTCCACTACTTTCAACTTATCCATCAACCACACCTGGGAATGAATGAAAAATAAGAGAGATTAAAGAATAGAGAGATATGCATTAAGAGAATAGTAAGGAAAGGGCCTTGAGAGAAAATAGAGAGTAAGTGCCGAGTGATGCCAAAAATCATAAATAAGAAAGGGTGGGAAACAATACCTGGAGAAGCAGTGGATTTCCTGCAAACCGAGTGGTCTCCCGCTGATGAAAAGCATCTAAACCCATCAGGGTCTCGGCCAGTGCCAAACCAATGTAACTCTTACCCTCTTTCAGACGTTGGGTCACTTCAATCAACCAAATGTTGGCTTCACTATAACTAGGGCCAAGAAGGAAATGTGCAAGCAAGCATAAGTAGAGGGCATCTTAACGATAACCTCGCCAGAGGAGGTCACCCCTATCTCTAATGCTCGAAAATCGATGAATCAAGCTGCGAATGTCCAACTCCCTACCGTGAGCCAAGGATTGAGCCTCGCGTAAAGTAAGCCCACACATCCGTTCCAAAGCCCGTGCATGGCCAAAATGAGGTTGAGGCATAATCTCCTCATCGCGCCGGGACTCCATTAAAGCTTGAAATTCTTCGAGTGTAGGGCACATTTCTTGTGCTCAGAAGTGAAATACATGCGTAACCGGGTTCCAACATCGGACCGTGGCGTAAAGGAACAGAAAATAAAGCGAAGTACGACTCAACGGAAAAAACACGTTTATGCCAAAACCCTAGAAATTTACCTTTTCCATGCCATCTAGTGGCTACCCAATCCTTGAGCCTCACTGCAAGAAATATCTCTATTTTCAGAGGAAACGACAGCAAAAATAAAGTTTTGTCGAAGAAACAACGAAAAAAGACCTTTTATAGAGGATAAGGTTGTGTGAGTGGATGCCAGCTGTTAGCTAGCTGTCCAGCCACAACACTTGGCCAGTCGGCCACCTCTCCTGGCTGGCTGGTCCTTCAGGTGGCCGGCCAACCAACTATGTTGGCCCGACAGTTGGACAGTAGTGTTTTGATATGGTCTTTTTGCTTTAAGGTCTTGTTTTGAATCCTTTGTTTCCAGAAAGTGTAAGTAGCCGTGTTTAAGTTGTTTTTCATTTGTTTTTCATTTATCGAGTTGTGTTTTGCATTTTGGGGTCGGTTGTCAGCTCAATATCCGGTTACGAACATCATTCAAATACAGCATTTGCAATTTCGAATTCAGTTCCAATTTTATGCAAGTGTGGTGCCATGCTCGAGATGCAAAATAAAACTCCTTTTATAAAACTGCAAGGTTTTACCCCAATCATAGTTTTTACAAAAGAAAAATACAAGTGTTTAAGTACAAAAGTAAAGACCTACCTGAAGCTATACAAGTGCTAAACTACCAAAAACAAAAGAGAAAGAAAAAGTACTACAAAAAAAAATCAGTGTCAGTCGCATCAAGCTCGCATCAAGCTCGAGAGGCTCTCTTCGTCTTCTTTCGGTGAGGGGACTCAGGGGCACTATCACCGTCAGCGTCACTGTAATCAGAAGAGCAGGACGCAGAACTGCCATTATCCTCTCTACTCCCTGACCCTGAGTCGGCATCGTCATCCTTGCTTTCAAATGCGGAGCACCCACTCGCCGCCTCCTCAATACTGCTGGTCTCAGCGGCGTCTCCGCTCAAAATTAGCTCCGAGAAGGTGGGAGTCTCCTCTACCTCAGACTCTCTGCTCTGACCATGGGAGCCCCACCCCTACCTCTACCCTCGTCCCTGCAGCGAACAGGAGCCTGTCTACCTCTCCTCTTACAGCCGGAGGAGGCGCCACTGGTCCCGCTGGTGCTGTCGGTACAGGTGAAGCCTAAAAACAAGAATCAAAGTATCAGATATAGTATGGGTATGATGTAGAATACATATTAGTATAAGTATGATGTAGATTTAGTATGAGTATGGCATATTAGTACAGTGTGGTGCAGAACAATATGGGTAAACAGTTAAATGAATAAGAAGAGAAAGGGAACCTGGTAACCGTGGATAGCCAATTATGTCTCTCTCCTCCGTACCATCTCAACCAGTGAGGTGACCAACTTGAGGAGGCCGTCTACATACTCCAGAAGCACCTGCAAGTGAGTTTGAACAATCAATATCCAAAAAGGGAATGTGAAATACAAACTATAAGGCAAGGTCCATACCTGCTGCGCGTCAAGATCTTTGACGTACCTATGCCCCTCCTCCGGCAGCTCTATCGGAATCTGATAGGCCGTCCCACTCGGCCGCCAGCATGGGATCGCGGTCAGAATCATTGGTAAACCAACTACGTGTACGGTAGGGGGAGCTCCACCAACATTAGCCTCGGCTGCACGAGCAGCACCTCCGGTATGCACTCTGGATAAGAACGACATCAGGTGAGTCCTAATAAAGGCTGCGTAATCCCCTATCCCATGGAAGAAATTGACATCCTGCCCCGCCATGTATTGTACGATAGCCTCAACTAGAAGGCTATCACCTGTCCTCATAGATGGGGGAGGGGGAGCAGGAATAACCGAAGCAGGTAGGCCTAGTATCTGGTGCACGAACCGCTCTCGCAAATACCAAGTCCAGCAGAAGGGGGCCTCCAGTAAGATCCGAAACTAGGAGCTAGCCCAGGACCTGACGTACTGGTGTAGACACCCCATTTTTGACCATCTTTAAGACTTGGTTGTGCTTGCAGGTACGTCTAGCCACAAGTTCAATTGTTCGTCAGGTACTCGACTTTCACGGCGGAACGTCACAGGTTTGAGTTTTCCAAACCCTGTTTTCTTTCTGTCTCATTTTTGGACCATGTGTTGGCCCTTTCTGTATGCTTCTTGGGAGGCACTGCCGACCACCTTTTGGCCCTGCCGGCCATGATTTTGTACCTGCCTGCTACTGATGATGCCTGCCGACCATCAGTGAGCCACTGCCGGCCACAACTGATGGCCGGCAGAACCCTTTGTCTTAGCAGATTTCACGCTAGATCTTTTGAGCCAACTGGTTTTCACTCATCTCTCCTCCATACACGTGTATGGAGGGATGAGGCTCTTTCCAAGCTGGTTTAACAAGCTTTACATTGCCTTTCTTCTATATAAGGAGAGGCTCCTCCTCCATTTGGGAGGTTCAGAAAAATTGGCTTTGAGTTATAGATATATTTTTGTATCTATCTTGCCTTGGTTCTTCATTTTTGTCCCTTAAAGTGTGGTTTTGTCTCACTTTTGTACACAAACACATACTCAAACACCTTGCTTGTTTAGCTGAGGCTTCTTGAGGTTGTTTTTGGTGTTCTTGCGCTGGTTTCAGCTCAAAGAAGCTGCTGGAGTTGCAATGGTAAAGAAGGTTATCAAGGGTGAGTCTTTAACCTTTAGATCCCCCATTTTTGCTTAAGCTTTTAGCCCTTCTTGCATACGTTTTTAAGCTTAACTCTTAACTGAAAAAAGTTCTTTTTTTGCATGCTTGAGAAGTTTGTTTAAGGCCACTTTTTCGTTTGGGGTGATCTCCCCCCTCTTAGGCCTTGTTAGGCCTTCTTTTGAGCCATCTCTTTAGGCTCTTGTTGAAGCCTTTGCATGACCTTTCTACCACTGAAATCCAGAGAATTTTTAGTGGTGGAAAGGTGGTTTTGGAGTCCTAAATAGGAGAGGGTCATCCCCTCTCCTTGTATTGTGTTTACTAGCTTCATATGCCTCATGTTTGAGCACCTTTGTTGGGCTTGTGTTGGCCACATCTTAGCTAGTATTTGTGGTTATTTTGCTGAGGCATGTCACTGTTTTTTACTTGCTTTGATCACTCCATGCATGGTTTATACACTTGTAGTGTAAATTTCATAAACTAGTCTTGCATGCTTCATGAAGTAGCATGTCATTCTTGCTTATGTTGAGTCCATTTCAGTAGGTTTTTGGTGATGTTTTACCATGTTGTACCTCTGTTAGGATTTGGTTTGGCCACCTCTTGCATGCTCCATGCACTTGTAGTGCAATCCCATGAATTAGCCGAACATGCATCATGCTTTAACATGTCATTTTAGCATACTTTTGGCTTAGCTCTGAGAAGATTTTGTTCATGTTTTACCATGTTTAAGGTCTAATTTTGGTTGTTTTGGCCATGCACGACTTGCTTTGTATAGCCATGGTTCAATCTAACTTGTTAGCTTTATGCACCAAGTCCACTAGCATGCTTTACTTAACCTATTTGAGTGATTTGGCATCACTTGTTATGTGATTTCAGTCCATGTTTCATGGTCATGCACTTGCATTTATCACTTATTCAATGTGTTGGAGGGTTTGCCCCTTTATGCCTTAACATGAATCATTGCACATGCCCTCATGCCTAAGCTTGCGAGCTACCATTTCAGTGTGTTTTTCGGGTTTTTTTTGTCATGATATAACTCTAATTTTTATTGGTTAAGTTATCCCATGCTTGGTCTTAATAGGTGTAGTGTAATCCACATTGTTTGCCTTATATGCATCATGCCTTATGCCCTTCATGCTAGCTAGCTTTGGCTTCCTTCCATGCATGTTTTAGTATTATCTTGACATGTTATAGAACTATTATGGGTTGCCTTTGCCATATCCTTCATGCTTTGTATAGCTGTAGTGCAATTGGCCTTACTAGCTTTGTGTTATGGTTGACTCATGCACGCTATCTTTGAGCTATTTAGATGATTTGGTATCATTTAGTATGACATTTCAGAGCTTATAACATTGCCATGTTCCCACTTCATTCACTCTTCAAGTGTCTTCGAGTGTTGTGCATTGTTGCCTAGTTTATGGCTTAGCTTGTATGCTTGCATGCCTAGGTCTTTCAGCCTTCATCTTAGCATGTTTCGGTCTTTGTTAAGACCTACTTGAGCTCTGTCCATGCTTAGTTCATGCACTATTTTCCATATATTGCATGCCCCCCCTTTGTAGTCCTCTTTACTAGCTTTAATGCTTAAGGACCAATACATGCTTTACTTGTATTGATTAAATGATTTGGCATCATTTCTTACCTCATTTCAGTGCACTTAGTGTTGCTACACTTCCACTTTTGTCACTCTTTGAGCACTCTCGAGAGTTGTGCTCTTAGGCCTCTTTGATAGGCCATTGCATTGTGCATGCTTGTATATACTTTTGGTGCCTTCACTTTTGTGCCATGGCCACTGATTTGGGCATGACTGAGGTCTACCCCTTTTGGTTTAAGTCCATTGAGCATTGTGTATGCCATGTAGTTCATCACATTGTGTATGCCATGTTGTATCATTGCATTTGTGTATGCCATGTTCATAGCACTGTGTATGTTAGTTGTTGTTCTTAGCATTGTGCATGCCATTAGACTCGTTAGGTTTGTTCATAGTGCATTGCATGTTTGCATGCTTGAAAATATGTTGCATGTTTGCATGCTTAGGTCGCATTGTGTATGCCATGCTTGTGTTGCATTGGTGTTTGGATTAAGTGTTAACTCGAGCATGAGAAACGAGGGACGTTCATACTTCAAGTGATGAAATATGTCTCAATTCTCGATCGCCGACACTCTTGACAATGCATGATAGAGTTCTAGGCACTTATGTGTTTTTGTGCATTCATTTTATATTGAATTTGCACAAGTTGGATCTTTGGCCATCATGCATCGAGATACATGATTGATGGTCTTCGATCCAATTATGCCTCTCCCTTGATGTTTCGAGGTGATATGGAGGGGCATAGTGCGTACATATCCTTGGGAGACTCTCCCTTTCTTCTGTTTTGTGCTCTGCTGCAGCTTGGTGTCACAGCACACTAGTGGCCGGCAGCTTCTCATTGTTGGCCGGCACCCCCTCATCCTTGGCCGGCAGTGTACCATCTTTGGCTGGCATGGTGGTTGGCAGTAGCTCCTCATGGCCGGCAGGCCACTGATGCACTCCCCAGCATGTTCTTGGTAAGATCTAGCAGCAAGTTCTCAAAGACACCCTGCAGACAGAGCCTCTTGAGAGCAACCGAAAGGTGTTTCAAGGCGAGAAACCAAGTGCGAGCATGCATCATTTTCTTCCTCAAACAGAGCTGGAGTTGCATTGTTTACTGCTTTTCTTATTCAGTCAGCATGAATTTGTAATTAATTAATTACTTTGTTAATTAGTTAAGTGATGTAATAATTAGTTGTAGCTAGTTATTCAATTTGGTTGTATAATAATTAATCAGCTTGTTAGTTAATTAGTTAGTTGGTTTGTATTATTCATTCGGACCCTCTATCGAGAGGGCGAATTTTGTAATAAGTGTGCATGCGTGTGTGAATGTCTTCCAACCCCACGTCTTTCTCTCTTTTACTTAACCGCTTACGATGGTTAATTTTAGGGCATATTTTGTTTAGCATACCTTATGCTTTACATGCGTGCATCCATTCATTTGTCTTGCATGCACCGGGCTCGGCGCATCATACTAACCACATTGTACTTTCAATACATTACTTGAATACATGTTCAACAACATGTTATCAAGTTGCATTTCATATGCCATTTTAGAAAAGCCGAGCCTATTTCTAGTTGCATTTTGTATGTGTTGCATTAGCCATTTTAAACATGAATTAGGATCATGCATGATTTCTAACTAGTTCTTTGTTTTGGCTCGGAGTACACTGTGAGTGTTTATGCTTTAGCATACTGCATGTGTGTTAATGTTGCCATGATAGCATGCTTGCCATGAAGCTAATTGCTTATTTGCTATAACTGCCTGAATACATGTGGGTGAAGGTTGGATTGCTTGAATTAGAACAATTCATTGAAATCCCTGATTTAGCCTACTTGCAAGTAGCAAACTTCAAACCATTTTCAAACAAACGGATATGCAATGCCTCATTCCAAATTAGGTGATCTAGTCTATACTTGTATGCTGTACGCATCACATAGTAAGATTAGCTAATTAATCGGAATAAGAGCACATGTGTTTTCAAAAATAAGATATCATGCTTAGTACAGGCCGATCTTTGATTGGGCGAGCGGGGGTGCTCATTGCATGACCTTCCCCTCTCGTACCCAAGTTCCCGAGCCGAGGCAACTTTGGTGATGACGGACACGTGGCCTTAGGCACGAGTCAGGGTTTCCTAAATTCCCCCAAAACAAAATATTTAGGTGGCGACTCTGTATCTGGCAAAGCAGTCCATGTTTGGCACTTCTTTACAAAAATCAGTTTTCCAAAACGATTTGCTGGATTTGGACTCTTTGGTGATTTATCGGTCTTGCATTGCACTTTGCAAGATTAGATTCAGAACCGTGACATTGAGTCTGAACTGTAGTAAGCCCAATGAACAAAACGGGATTTCGCGCTGATATTCGCGCGCGGAGCCCCGGGATGTTCGGGCGCGTCCACAACTGGTCCCGTATCCTGGCCAGCATCATCGCCCGGGCTGCCATGTGATCTGCAAATGGAGAATTTACAGTTGATTAGTTGTTGTCAGTTGTCAAAGAGTGGATCAAAGCAGTATAAACGGAATGGAATGGTTATGAGTTTCAAACTACCTCGCGAGCTGTCACTGTGTTGAAATATCGGCAGCAGCAAGTGAAAATGGTATTGTTGGGGCGCCAAGGATGGCATCTGCCATCATGTTGCCGGGAGTAAGGCATGACTGCCTATACCTCATCCCTTGGCATTGGGGCAAGGGCATGGAAATAAGCATAGGCCCATAGCTAGAAAAAGAGATCAGTTTGCGTGAGTCAACATATATGAGTAGAGATAAAGACAAAAAGTGCAAGGAAGAAAACACGATGTATGAATAGAGATAAAGAAAGAAAGTGCAACGCATAAAGCATAAGAAACAAGCAAAAACATCTGAAAATAAAAGTGCAGTATATAACTCCCAAGCTCGCCAGTAGCCTCCGACCATGTTCCCCTTCTTTTGGGAACCGGAGCTCATGTAGCCATAAAGGGTGGCAAGGCCAGTGCCACCCCAATCATAGAATCGGACTCAAGACAGCACTACGAGGGCACTCAATAGATACAGGCCTACGGTATTCCATTTGATCGCAAACAAGGTGGTATCGAAGAGATAGATTAAAAAGCCCCGGGTGTATTGTTCAATCTTCTCCTATATCTCTGGATGACTCCCATGGAAACAGACATAGAACCAGCTATATCTGATGATAGTCGCCCTATACAGAGGAAGGCATGTGCCAAGCAGGTGAATCCAAGCAGCCTCCTACTGGCCCATGTCAAGGTCAAAAGGGATCGGATCACCACCTACTCTCAAGCTAGTAATCATTGAGAAATCGTAGGGAGTCATCATCATCTCCCTGGTGGAAGAAAAGTGGAATGAGTTGGTGGTGTCCCACCACCTCTCCACCAAAGCTTCAAGTAAGGCCCGGCTAGCCAAAAGTCGTGAGAACCCGGAACAAAATAAGTCGAAGCCTGCCTCATCAACAAGCTAGCGGACCCATGCAGGGAGCTCCTAGTACCAGTCTCTCACTGTCATGGGCCCATATCCTCTCCAGGAAAGAGCGACATGTGTTGAAAAGGAAAGAGGAGTATGTCAGATGCATAATAGAATGAAAAGTCCTCAAACCGCAGCATTCCCCCGTGGGCCATCGCATGTGTCCAGGGATAGTAAGTGGTCGGGTCGAAAGGTCTCACCCTCAGTGGTGGCAACTCCGGCTCATGATTAGGAGGGGATATCTCCTCCGCCTCAATGTCGATAACAATGTCCTTCGCCGCCCCGTTAGCCTCATCAGCCATAGGCTTCTCAACCTCTACAACAGGTGGAAGTACGGGTACCTCGGGAGGGGCCCCGTCATATGGAAAGCCATCCACCATGTGAAAATAGTTGGTGGTGGGTGAAAATGGTGAAAAATGAGAGAAAAAGGGCAAAAATGTCAAAAGTCGAACCCTAAGAGAGAGAAAATGAGAGGAAAAGTCAAAACCTGGAAAAAAAGTGCGAAACCCAAGAAAAACACAAGGGAAATGAGCCTAAAGCAATGAAAAACACAAGTACTCAACGAAATCAAATTCTAATCGGTTCAAAGTGAAGAGGGCCAAGTGTGTTTTACGAAAAAAGTTCACGTGGGGCGTTGGGTAACATGAAAAAAGTGCGAATCTAGAGAGAGAGAACACCTAGAGAGAGAGGGGGAGTGTTTTCAAATGTGTGGGAGTGAGGAAATGAGCTTTGGTTATGTTTTAAAGAAGTGACGGGTGTGAAATGCCCAAACTGCCCCGAAGCCCAATCGAGTGGCCGGCTGACTAGTTAGGTGGCTGGTCGTCCAGGTCTTGTGGTCGGTCGGCTCTGCAGTTGGTCCAGACCTGGTTTCTCCTGAGGCCTTGCCTTTTTTATGCATGGAGAGTCCTGTATTCATCCTAAAGTGAAGAATTGAAGAATTCGGGTTCATCTCGGTTATAGAAAATTCTGAAATGAGATTCCGAATGCACTGCTTCAAAACCTGTCATGTCTCCGAAAAAGGAAATGCCTCAACCTCAAGTTTGAGCAAGTTGTATCCTTTTTGAGCATGTAAGAACCTCCGAGCAGTAAGTCGGAGATCTTTGTGAGGTGTTTTCAAATACCACTTCCTGTTTATCTTCTCAATTATACTGCTTATGTTGCATAGAACGTGCATCGTCTTGTATTTCGCATCAATTATATCATGTTATTTTGCATTCATAAGCGTTATTGTCTTTCATTTATTGTGTTCGCCCTTGTCACATGAGTGTGATTCGGCTTGTACCCCTTTTCCTTTCTACACGGAAGTGTAGTGAGGATTGTTTCTTATCAACCTCTCTACTCAGAAGTGTGGTTTGGTTTGTTTCTTGTCAACCTCTCTACACAGAAGTGTAGTTTGGTTTGTTTCTTGTCAACCTCTTTATGCAAAAGTGTGGTTTGGTTTGTTTCTTGTCAACCTCTGTATGCGGAAGTGTAGTTTGGTTTGTTTCTTGTCAACCTCTCTATGCGGAAGTGTAATTTGGTTTGTTTCTTGTCAACCTCTTTATGCGGAAGTGTGGTTTGGTTTGTTTCTTGTCAACCTCTCTACGCGGAAGTGTAGTTTGGTTTGTTTCTTGTCAACTTCTCTATGTGGAAATGTAGTTTGGTTTGTTTCTTGTCAACCTCTCTACGTTGAAGTGTAGTTTGGTTTGTTTCTCAACCTCTTTACGCAAAAGTGTAGTTTGATTTGTTTCTTAACATCTCTATGCAGGAGTGTAGTTTGATTTGTTTCTTGTTAACCACTCTATGCGGAAGTGTAGTTTGGTTTATTTCTTATTAACCTCTCTATGCGGAAGTATAGTAGGTTTGGTTCTTGTTAACCTCTCTATACGAAAGTGTAGTTAGGTTTGGTTCTTGTTCACCTCTCTATGCAGAAGTGTAGTTAGGTTTGTTTCTCGTTAACCTCTCTACGCAGGAGTGTAGTTAGGATTGTTTCTTGTTAACCTTTCTACACGGAAGCGTAGTTAAGATTGATTTTCAGGTAATATGCTTGTTTATGGTTTCAATTGTCATATTGTATTGAATCTCATTTTCATAATTTTCGAGCAGTATGCTCATTTATGGTTTCAATTGTTGTATTGTATTGAATCTTATTTTCTTAATTTCTGAAAGGTATGCTTGTTTGTGTCCTCTATTGCATCGCATTATATTATATCATGTTGCATTCTGCCCCTGAACTACGCTGGTTTGGTTCCTTGCAAAGGGATACGTAGGGAACCCTCAGGTTCAACCAATTTAATTTGCATTTTGATTGCTTTGCCCAAGTCTTATGACCTTGTCAAAATGAGTCGTCTTTGGGCTTTGACATTCACTCACGTCATTTCATGACTTTGAGCTTTGTCAAAGAGGGGCAACTGTAGACACCCCATTTTTGACCGCCCTTAAAACTTGGGTGCCTCAAGGAGAACACTCTATAATGAATTAGTATGCTGTGCAAATGCTCAATTTTTTTAGTAAAGAGCCTCGGTTTTAAGTTTCAGAGCCTAAAACCTTCCACCCTCTTTGGACCAAAACCTACTTTTTTTCTAGCCTGACCACTCAGAGGTCTGCTGGCCAATAGGTGGCTCGGCTGGCCATTTCTTAGTAGCCGGCCGTCCCCTACATGGCCAGCTAGCCAGGTTTCTCGGCTGGCAGATCTTTTGCTGCCAGCTATCCCCCTATATGCATGCATTGCACCAGTTGGCTCAATACAGATATTTTCGAGATAGTAACCTATTTTTCTATATATACTTGACCATCCCTGATGGATTTAGGTCAAAAAAAAATTCTCAAAGAGCGCCAAAGTTTGCTAAGAACTCTCCCTCTCTATCTTGCAATACACATACACTATACATACACTTCCTAAACCAAAAATTTGAGGCTCCATGCTGAGATTCCTGAGCTAAAATGTCAACCCTTGAGAGTGAAGGCCTTGTGGTTTGTGAACAAAAGAGTAACTCCTCTTCAAAAGGTATAACTTTGGCCATCTTTAAACTACTTCTTCCCTTTCTTTTCTTGCTATTTTTATACTGTCTTTAGACTGTTTTGGTGGGTTGAAACTTGTGATTTAAAGCTACCAAAGGTGGAGGGGTTAACCACCCTTCTTTAAACTTTATTCCATAAGCTTTTATCCATGTGTTTCCCACTTCTTTCTCAACTTTTGGCCACTGATTAGTAGAGTTTTAAGAGGCTAAAATATGTGGTTTTGAGGTCCAAAAACGGAGGGGTTAGCCACTCTTCCTTTGGCTTGCTTACTAGTTTTAATTCTCTCTCATTTTTTGCTCACTTTTCTTAGCTTTTCAAACTAATTTCTAGCATTATTTTGCTATTTTTATAACTATTTTGATGTGTTTACTTCATTCATGTTTTGCATATTATGCTTGTATTATTGTAAGTCCTCATAGGTTTAGTGGTTTAGGCCTTAGACACTAACCTATTTGAGTTGATAGCTTTTATTTCATAGTTTTCATGTACATGCTTACACTTGTAATAACCATCTCTGTAACCTCTTTCCTTTCTTGGTTTTCTTGGTTTGAGAGTCATTTCAAACGATTGTTGTTTAAGGCATGCGAAAGAGACCTTCCATGCTTAATGGTTTAATCTCTTCAAAAGTTCATTACCAAGGCATTACATCTCTTTCATGCCAAGAACAACTCCTTGTTTGATGCTTCTCTTCATTAGTGGATGCAATTATCACTTTTGGACAAAATGATTAAAGAATAGAAAGATAATAAAAAGGGCTAATAAAATTGGACTAAAAGAGGCACAAGATAATAACATTGAGTTGGGTTCAATCGGACGTTATATTGAACACATTGAGTCTTGAGTCATTTCATATCCTTCAGTGATGATAATGGCTCAAGAATCAATGTCTACCACTTCCCTTGAGCTAACTCCATGATAGGGAGGAGGTTTTTGTTGGTCTTTTTATTTTTCATTCATTGAGCCTTTGCCCCATCAATTCATAGATCATCATGCAACAACCTTATGACCATTGTTGATTTGTGGATCAATTCTACTCCTTCCTTGTTCAACTCCATGACAGGGAGAGACAGAGAGGACAAACATTCCTTGAAAACACTCAGTTTGTGCTCTGTTTCCTTTCTGTTACAGTATGGCAAAGCCAAAAAATGGTGGCTGGCCGGTCACCATTCCTGTTCGGCCGACCACTCTTCAAGGCTAGTCGGCCACTTTATTTTTTTGCAGACAGTGCCATTTTCTTGGAAAAACATAGCAGAAGCTGGGGCAAAAATAGAATTATTTCTTAACTGCAAAATAGAACAGTTCTGGCAGCAAAACAGAGGAGTTTTCGGGTAGATATTTCCGTTCATGCATATACAATTGCTTTCTTCCCGTGGCTCGTGAAATTGATGCTAATAGTAGCATGTTGTACCTAAATTAGTAAAGTCATTTGAAACTTGTAATAGCTAGTTCATTAATTAGTTAAATTCCTCTGAATTTGTAATAGCTAGTTAATAGTTAATTAATTAGTTAAACTTGTAATAGCTAGTTCATTCGGACCCTCCTGCGCAAGGGCAAAATTGTAATATTATGTATATCTTCCAACCCTCATTCTTTCTCTCTTTTATTTATTCACTTATGATGGATTGCATGTAACGTCATATTTTCCTTAGCATTTTCCATGACTTCCATCCATTCGTTTTGCATACATAAGGGTTTAGCTCATCATACTAATCAAAGTCAATTTCAAATTCCTTACTCAAATATATTATTTATCACATGTCTTGAATTGACTCACATGCCATGCTAGTAGTCGAGCATATTAATTGCATGTTACTTGTGTTGCATTAGTTATGTTGCATTGTTTAGGACCATGCATTCTTTCTAACTATTTTCTTTCTTTCGGCTCACCTCGGATATTTGGGGTAAGCATTTTTTTTGTTTTAGCATATTGCATGCGTGTGATTGTTGCCATACCAAGCATGTTTACCATGAGGCTAAATGCTTAGTTGATATACCTATTTGAATGCTGATAGATGAAGGCTTTTTCACTTAAATTGGGATGATTTGATTAAATGTACATACGAGATCTCTTTTTCAAGCGACACGTATTCAAAACTATTTTCCAAACGAACATGAAATCAAAGCGTTCCAAATTTTGTGAAATAGTTTATACTTGTGTGCATCATATAGTAAATATAGCATAATAATTAGAACAAGAGCATATACTGTACATAAGAATCACATCATGATTAGTAGAGGCCGATCTTTGATTGGATCAGTGGGGTGCTCAATTCATGACCTTCCTCTCTCATACCTAAGTTGTCGAGCCGAGACACTTTGGTGATGATGGACAAGTGGCCTTTGGCACAAGTCACGAGTTGTCTAAATTTTTCAAAAATATTTAGGTGGTGACTCTGAAATCTGGTAAAGCGGTTCATTTTTGGCATTTTTGATTAAAAATCGATTTTCCAAAAGATTTGTCAGATTTGGACTCTTTTGTGTTTTTTTGTTTCACATTGCACTTGTGAAATCAGATTCAGAACCACGAGAGTCCAAACTGTAAGGCTATCGTATCCGAGGAGACTAGAACCCTCTGAGGAACACAAAAGCCAGCTACACATATGGGTTACATTCAAGAGGAATATGATGTCCCGGGTCTTGGACTTGATTGGTGTTGAGTAGTAAGATAGTGTGCTTTACTTTCGGCATTTTGTTTATCGTATTGGGTCATTGAGAATTCTTTTCTTCTTTTACTTAATCTCTCGTAACATTTTCGAGTTAAAATTTTAAAGTTTTGGGTATTGGAACTCATTTCAGAGTACAAAATCAATTTTTGAGTTTTCTGGGCAAAATTGCTCCTGCAGATTTGGTAATCGTTCGAGCAGATTCACACAGGGATTTCTGGGCAAAAAACCACTCATGTAGATTCTGGGTTCCGCTAGAGCGGATTTTGTGAAATTTCTGGGTTTTTCTCTAGAGCAAACCACTTATGCTAATTTCATTGCATCTGTCTCAAATTTTGTGCATTTTTCCTCAAAATTGACGTCAAAAACGTGTTTGACACACTTTTTCACTTCTCTCTCTCTCTCTCTCTCTCTCTCTCTCTCTCTCTCTATACTCATCTTTTCTCTTCCTTCTCTCTACAAACACACCCAAATCCAACTTTTTTCTAAGATTTAGCAAAAATCTTCAAGAATTTGAGGGGGCTTTTTACACTTAATTGAAGAGGATGATGAGGGCTATGTTTACATTGATTGAATCAAGTTTTCATCAACGTTGAGTTTTAGGGTTTTCATCCCCTTCATCTCCCAAGCTTGAGGTAGGGATATTTTTAGAATTATATAAATGTTTTTACAAGTCTAAGTTTGTTTGGAGTATTTTTTACATGTTTGGATCATGATTTTGGGTTGATAAACCGTAGATGATATTAGAAGTGGATTTTCTCTATTTTTCCCAAAGCTTTTGAGAGTATGAACTTTGTTCTAAAGTGCGGATGTTATTTTGAAAAAATCTTTTCAAAAATGGAACAAGAACCTAATTTTTGGTGAAAACCCTAGAATTCAAGGGATTTTAGGAAAAAGTTGAGATACTGTGAAATTTATGTTTGATAAAATTGTTATGTGAATAAATGAGGAGAAATTTCTATAGTTTTATCAAATAAGGAAATTTCATGAGGAAGTGAGAATTGTTGATTTGGGAAGCTTGAGGAATTGCTTATTGTTGTTTGTCTTGGAAAGACCAAATTTTAAAAAATGATGATTAATATATGAAAAATGCATAAATGATGATATTGTTATATTATCTCTTAGAAAATGTATTATGATGTTACATTGATAAGAGATGTGGAAATTTGATCACAATGGAGGATTGTGTGGTAGAATTGAAAATGAAACTATATTAATGCATTGTTAAATTTTGCATTGCCATTCCATTCAATCATTGTTGCAATTGATTTTGAATCTTGCATTGGAAAATTATTACTTTGATAAATGAATTGTTTTGTGAAACAAGATCATTTTGATTTGTTTTGGGGTAAATACGCTGGTAAGTCCGAATAGGGGGTGTGGCTTGGTATTGGTTAAGTTGGCCTAAGTGTCCAAGGTGAAAGATTGAAAACACACGTGGAGGTGGTACCACGTGCCTTCCGGTTAGCAACCGGTAAAGTGGTAATTGGTAGTGCTTGATATGCCTATTTGTAGACACCAACCTAGGATTACCTAAGTCGTATTTACCAATCGTTGAACTACATTGAAGTAATTGAATTGTTGTGTTTTCAAATTGCATTGACCACAAGATTTTCAAAAGATAAAGATTTATGTTTCAAGCATGACATGGCATATGCATTCATTTCATGAGATGGTATAAAATGTATATACTTTGTTAATATCTTACTACTGGGTTTTGTGCTCACCCTATGAGATTTTGTATTGGAAATGATGTGGTGATCTCGCTCAGTTAAAGGCGTGGAATGTATTTTGCAAGCACAAGACTCTTGTCCTTTGTTGTAATTATTTAGACAAGCCAAGGGCTTTATATGTATGGGTTCAAAAACAATTATTGTGTAACCGGGCTTAAGTCTCGGAATTTGTTTCCCTTGAGGGCATTGAACTATACTTAACTTATTTTGCCACATGCTATAGATTCATATTCTAGGAATGTTGAATGTATAATCGCTTGTGGAGTCTTTTATTTATTTATTTATTTATTTTTGTAAATCTCTAGAGGTTAATGAATACAAATGTTAGAGATTGGTGATGATGTTAATGATGAGGTTTTACATTCCGTATACTTTCAGCAATGGAAGCTATTAATTTGGAAAATAAGATTATGTTGTTAGAAGATACCAAGTCTATTTGTGTTAATTTCTTTGGATCGTTGCAACTTGGTATCAGAACAACCAGGTTTGAATACTTGGAGCTCGTGGGAAGTGGTCATTTTCCACAATGGGTTCATTTCATTTAACTAGGAGATGTTCCATTTTTTAGGTGTTATGTGATAACATGCTTATATGACTAAATGGGTATGTGATTGAACTTTTGGGATGTTTTTTATGCCTATTAAATTCCTTGAAGCCTTATTAGAATGGCACATGATCAAAGCTCAATCTAATAAGAATTCTCAGTATTTTGTGGGACAAATTTCATCGTGAAGGAGTAATCCGTATGTGTTTACATGATTAAGTGCTTATGTGGAGTGAAACTAAGTGTTTACATAAAATGGGAATGTATAAAATTGTTGTGATGGAACGTGTGAGATAAGTTGCGAGCATATATGCAATTGTGTGTAAAATTTTTTACTTTTATCCTTAATTAGGATGTCAAGAAGAGGTCAGGCACGTGGTGGTAGAGGCGAGAGGCGTGGTAAGCCTCACCAAGGTGTTCATGAAGTACCAGTCCATGAGGTTCCAGTGCAAGAAGAAGGGTTCTGCTAAGCTAATGCAACTGAGCAAGTAGTCCAAGCTAATGTGGCCAAGCAAATGAGGCAAGCGGGAGTCCCAGAGTAAATGGGTCAAGTCGCAATAGATGCCCTAGCCTGAGAGATGGCAGAGGGTTTGAGAGAGTTGATGAACATCTTGAGGGCGGAGAATTAAGCCCGAGAGAATGTCGTTGAGACAAGGGCGAATTTTCTTACTAGAGAGTTTTTGTGAGTGTAGACACCCCATTTTTTATGGCTCTTATGACTTGGACGTCATCGCATGCACACCTGATGATGAGTTTATATGCTCGGCAAGTGCTTGAAGTCCTTAGCGGAATGCCACAGTTTTGAGCCTTTCAAACCTTGTAATCTTGTTGCCCCATTCTTGGACCAAGCCTTGGTTTTTCAAGCCTGCAGCTTCTGGTGGCCTGCCGGCTACCTTTTTGGGCTGCCGGCCATCACTTTTTGGTTGCCGGCCACTGATGTGGCTTGTCGGCCACCAGTGATGGCCGGCCAGCTACCAGTTTCTTTTGCAGATATTTTGTGATAGCTGTGCTAGCTGTTTGCATAGATGCATGCATCTTCACCCACGTGTAGGGCTGGATATTCTTAAGGAGAATTCATGTTTTCTATATATAGAGGGCCTCCCTCTCATGTTTTAAGGTTAGAAAAATTTTAGAGCAAAATTTTTCCTCTCTCTCTCTAGCAAATTCCTGCATTTTTGCCTACAAATCTTTAACCTTTGCCTATACACTCTTAACCAAACCTCTTCATCTTTAAGCTGAGGTGTTCTTGAGCCTTGTGGGAGCTCTAGAGGGTGTGTTTTCTTTATTTTGTTGCTTAGAATTGGTTTTCCTCTTCAAAGGTATAAGGCTTTGCCTATTTGTTTGCTTTGTCTACACTTTTTCTTGTTGTTTTCAAACTATTTTTGGGCTATAAAACTTCTGTATTTTTGGGCTGAAACTTGGCTTCTAAGGCCATTAAAGGTTGAGGGGTGGTTCACCCTTCTTTGCACCTTGTTTTGAAGGCCTTTTCTCTTGTGTTTCCCACTCTTTCACTGTCTCTTTGTTAGCTTTTTAACATTGATTTTAGAGTTATTTCAGTGGCCAAAATCATGTTTTGAAGTCCAAATTTGGAGAGGTTTGCCTCCCCTCCTTGCGTCTTGTTTACTAGCTTAGCTTGTGCTTTTTTTTAGCATATTAATCTAACTTTTTTTTATCTTAGTTCCAGCATGTTTTAGGACTTATTTTAGACTATTTTAGCATTGTTTTTGGTTGATAGTTGCTTGAGCTTTGTTTTGCATGCTTATAATGTAATTGTCCTCATGAGTTTGGTGTTCTAGGCCCTAGACACCTTTTCCTTTGAGTTGATTGCATTTATTTATGGCTTTCCATTCTTGTGATCACACTTAATCATCTCTGCAACCTCCCTCCTTTCTTGGCTTTTGTTTTGTTTTGAAAGTGGTTCAAACAACTTGTTTGTTTAATGCATAAGATTGAGATGTCATGCTTAATGGTTTAATCCTGTTTTTTTTTTAAAGTGGTTCAAACAACTTGTTTGTTTAATGCATGAGATTGAGATGTCATACTTAATGGTTTAATCCCTTTGGGGTTCATTACCAATGGTATGATGTCTCTTTCATGCCTAAAACAACCTTTGGTTTGAGTCCTCTTTCCATTTAGAGAACTTAAACTCACCATTGGACTCAATGAACTAAAGAATGGTTGGTAATTTAAAATGGAGTAATTAAAACTTAGGACTAAAAGTGTGCAAGATAATAACTTGTTCTGTTCAATTGGATGTTAATTGAACACATGGAGACTTGAGGTATTTCATACTCATTAGTGATGAAATGGTTCAAGTTTCCAAGGTCACCACTTCCTTTGATCAACTCACGAAATGGAAGAGGTTAGAGTCTTATTTTGTTGCATTTATTGAAATTGCACACTTTGGTTCATAAGCCATTATGCAATGAAATTGCTTGAGTTGGTGGTTTATGAACCAAGTTCATTACTCCTTTGATTTGCTCATGAAAAGGAGGGGTGAATTGTGCAAACAAACCCTTGAAAATACCCTGTGCATGCTCTGTTTGTCCTCTGTTGCAACAAGGTGAACTGCGCAACAGTGGCCAGTAGACCACCTTTGATGGTCGACCGGCTGGCCATCACTGGTGGTCGGCAACCCTCATCACTGTCCGGCCGGCCACTAATGCAAAATTTAGCAGTGTGTTTGTGAGGCAAAGCAGAGTTATTCTGGAAGTAGGCAACAGTGTATGTGTTCTCTGTGCAACATAGGCTCTCCGGAAGCAAAATAGTGGCCTTTTCGGGTAGAAACTGAGCATGTGCATGAACATCTCTCGTTTCCCGAGGTGGAGTAGTTAGCTCCGTGCTTAATTGTTTAGCTTACTTACTTCTTTTTTTTTTTAATTGCACTTGTATTGTAATTATTTAATTAGTTAAAGAAGTTACCTAGTTGTGATGTTGTAATCATTAATTCACTAGAATAGTTAATTAATTAGTTCATTTGTTGTTATAATAATTAGTTAAGCAGTTTAGCTATTTATTGGTTTATTTTGTAATAATTAGCATAGCTTAGCTAGTTAGTTCATTCAGACTCTCATGTGTGAGGGTGCAATGTTGTAATAATGTATATGTCTTCTAACCCCACGTCTTTCTCCCTTTTATTTACTAGCTTATGATGGTTAGATTAGGGCATCATGTTTTGTTTAGCATACTTCATGTTTGCATCCACTAGTTTTGCATAAACCGAGGCTCGGTTTATCATTCTACTTGTATTGTTAGTTTAACACTTCTTTGAATACGTGCTTAGACCGCATGCAATTAAATTGCTTCATATGCCATATCAGTAGCCGAGCCTATTAATTGCATAACGCATGTGTTGCATTAGTCATATTGCATGGTTAGGAATTATGCATTTTTCTAACTCATTTATGTTTTGGCTTCGAGTACTAGGTGAGCCTTTACTCGCTTTAGCATATCGCATATATGTGAATGTTGCCATATTTAGCATGCTAGTCATGAGGCTAATTGCTTAATTGCTATCTGCTTGAATGCCTGTGGATGAAGGCTAATTGTTTGAATTGGAACAATTTGAGCAATGTTAATATGCGATCACTTTTTTTAAGTGGTACATATTTCGAAACAATTTTCAAAACAAACACGAATCAAATGTTCTAATTCTTGTAAAGTTGGTCTATACTTGTGTGTGTGCGCATCACATAGTAATGCTAGCCTAATAACTGGAACAAGAGCATATAATGTAAATAAGATTCATATCATGATTAGTAGAGGCCGATCATTGATCGGGCGAGCGGGGGTGCTCAAATGCATTCGTGACCTTCCCCTCTCGCACCTAAGTTCCCAAGCCGAGACAATCTTGATGATGACGGATACGTGGCCTTTGGCACGAGTCATGGGTTTCCTAAGTTTCTCCAAAAAAAAATATTTAGGTGGGGACTCTATATCTGGCAAAGCAATCATTTTTTGGCATTTTCGATTCAAAATCGATTTTCCAAAAGATTTGCTGGATTTGGACTCTTTGGTGATTATCTATTTCACATTGCACTTGTGAGACCAAATTCAGAACCGCGGGAGTCCGATACTATAGGGCTTATTTCGCCTTCTAAAAGGGGGCGCGAAAAAGTTGAGCTACAGCGGGCCAAGCCGGATAAGTTTCACGGTGGCATAGAGCCTAAGAAAGTAGAAAAATGGCTCTAGCAAATAGTGAAGATATTTGAGATGCTTTACATTGATGATAGTGAACTAAAGGTGACTCTGGCGAGTTACTACCTCAAAGGGGATGCAAGCCAATGGTGGAAGTACGCCAAAGGCAAAGTGGGCCGACATGGAAAGCTTTTGTCATCGATTTCCATGACAAATATCTACCTCCCACAGCTAGGGAGAGGCTGAGGCAAGAATTTCAAAACCTCGAGTAACTAAACCTGTCAGTGGCCGAGTTTGAAGCGACCTTTACTAGTTTGTCTTGATTTGCCCCGGATTTGGTGGCAACGGAAGAGCGTCGTTACATTGAATTCAAGAAGAGATTGAGAACCAAAATCTTGTTCAAGGTTACCGGAAACATGATCTGGAACTATGACCGTCTTGTGGAGGCGACGTCACATGCAGAGATTACAGTGCAGGCTGAGGAGGAGAAACTTTGGGGTTCGAGGTCTAGAGGTCAGGAGTCGCCTCTTCATAGAGACACCTCTTTATCCCAGCCCCAATCACAACAAACTAGATCTACATTCCCATTGCTGAGTGTTGGCCCTTGGAGGAATGCTCAAGGCAACTTTACTTGTTTCAAGTGTGGCCAACAGGGTCACAAGGCTAGTGTCTGCCCACAGAAGGGAGGAGGGCAACAAATGTTACCACCACCACCACCACCACCTAATCGATCTCAGAGTCAATCCTAAAGTAGGGGACAAGGACCTGCATGCTTTCAATGTAGTCAGTCGGGGCATTTGAGGAGAGCTTGTCCACAGTTAGGAGACGCATTTGGTGCATCAGGGTCGAGGCAGCCTTAAAGGCATTAGTAAGCTCATTCAGTTCAGACCCCACGATCTAATTAGGGAGCCACCTCGGCTCAATCAGTGCAGCAAGCCTATGCTCTAAGAGATAAGCAGGTTGATCAGAGGCCACAGGGGCGCGTGTATGCTGTCATAGCGCCAAAGTAGTTGCCAAGATCCTCTATTCTGAGAAGTAATTTTGTTGTGTTCAATTCTTTCGCTACTGTGTTGATTGATACAGGTGCGTTGCATTTATTTATATTTTCTGCTTTTGCTTCTACATTGGGGTTGGAGATTGATCAGCTGGAATCTTCTTTGTGAGTTAAGTCACCAGTTAGGAGTAGAGTGGCATTAGGCCGAGTGTGCCACTCTTGCGAGATTGAGGTCGCATATTGCCGACTCTCTTTTGACTTCATCATCTTAGACATGCACACTTTTGACCTTATTTTGGATATAGATTGGTTGTCACACTTCTGGGCTACTATAGATTGTTAGCATCACCGAGTGTTTGTATGCACACTTACTGGAGATTGTTTCTATTTTCTATGTGATGGGGTGATAGATTGTTTCCACCATTGTTTGACTTTAAGAGTCAGGGAGGACTTAGTTTTCTCCTTTCCATTTCCTTAGCCAATGATGGTATCATGGTTTGGAATGATTTTCCAAGGGTAGTGTATGAATACTCGGATGTTTTCCCTGAAGATCTTATCGGGTTACCACCCCATTGGGAGATTGAATTCTCTATTGACTTAATGTCTGGCACGACACCAATTTCCATTGCACTATATAGATTTGCACCCGCTGAGTTACATAAGTTGAAGATCTAACACCAAGAACTTTTAGACAAGGGTTTCATTGCCCTAGCACATCACCTTGGGGAGCACTGGCTCTCTTTGCAAAGAAGAATGATGGGTCATTGCGGTTGTGTATTGATTACTACAAATTGAATTGAGTTGCCGTTAAGAACAAGTATCCTCTACCCAAAATAGATAACTTCTTTGACCAACTTAGAGGGTCTCGTTTCTTTTCAAAGATAGACTTGAGATCTGGGTACCATCAATTGAGAGTTAGGGAGGAGGATATCCAGAAAATAGCTTTTTGCATGCGTTATGGCCACTATGAATTCCTAGTAATGCCCTTCGATTTGATGCGGATCGGTGCGATTTTAGCAGATTGGGCGATATTTTGCACAGCCGTATATGCCGTCTAAGATTGGGAGCAACCTAAGAATACTTTTGAAATCTAGAGTTTTCTAGGGTAGGCTGGGTATTATCGTCGTTTCATGAGGGACTTCTCTAGACTAGCCATACCATTGACTAGGTTGACAAGGAAGGGTGTCAAATTCATATGGAACGAGACTTGTGAGAAGTCATTCCAAGAACTTAAGACTAAGTTGACCACTGCACCGGTTTTGATAATTTCGGTAAGGGGCTTGGGCTATACCATTTATTATGATGCGTCCCGGAATGGACTTGGTTGTGTATTGATGTAAGAAGGGAAGGTTGTGGCTTATGGTTCAGGACAATTGAAAACTCATGAGAGGAGCTACCCCACCCATGACTTAGAGTTAGTGGCACTAGTTTTTGCTTTGAAGATTTGGAGACATCATTTATATAGCGAAAAGTTTGATGTTTTCTCCGATCATAAGATTCTAAAATACTTGTTTTCCTAAAAGGATTTGAATTTACACCAACGAAGATGGATAAAATTTATGGAGGATTATGACTTTGAGTTGCATTATCACTTGGAGAAGGCCAATGTAGTGGCCGATGCCTTAAGTCGGAAATCTGTTAGTGTGGCAAATGTGGCCTTTCAAGAATGGGTTGTGCTAAGTGATATCAATGAGTTTGATTTGTAGCTAGGCGAATCTAGCAAGGGTGCTACCTTATTTACTTTAATTGCTCAACCTACCTTGATTAGCAGAGTCATACAGGCACAACAAGGTGAGCGTGAGGTGGAGACAATCTGTGATAAGATCTCCAATGGGAAGGAAAAGAAGGGTTTGAACATCCACTCGGATTTGAGTGTGAGGTATCTAGACCATTTGTTTATGTTAGAATCTTGTAGAGAGGAGATACTTCAAGAATTTCATCACTCACGCCTTGTGGTACAACTAGGAGGCACTAAAATATATCATGATCTTAGTCATCAGTTTTGGTGGAGCGGTATGAAACAAGATGTCGCCTTATTTGTTTCAAAATGCCTTACTTGGCAGCAAGTGAAGGCCGAGCACCAAAAACCAGCGGGTTTGCTACAACCTTTACCTATAGCTAAGTAGAAATGGGAGCATGTTACCATGGATTTTGTAGTTGGGCCTCCTAGAACACAATGGGGGTAATGATGCCATTTGGGTTACTATTGATAAGTTGACTAAGTCTACGCACCTCATTTCGATGCGCACTGACGACTCAATTGATTATTTGGCAGAGTTGTACATTAGAGAGATAGTTCGACTTCTTGGGGTCCCTGTGACCATTGTTTCGGATAGAAATCCTCGTTTCACCGCTTGATTGTGGCAAAGCCTACAAGAGGCATTGGAAACTAAGTTGACCCTGAGGACTGCCTATCATCCTCAAACTGATGGGTAGTTGGAGCGTACTATTCAGATTTTGAAGGACATGCTTAGAGCTTGTAGTCTTGATTTCAAGGGATCTTCGGAGAGGCACCTACCGTTAATTAAATTCGCCTAAAACAAAAGTTATTAAGAAAGTATCCGTATGGCACTGGTCGAGGCTTTATATGGCCAACCTTGTAGATCACTAGTTTGTTAGGCCGAGGTGGGTGATACACCGATGTTGGGCCCAGAGATTGTTGGAGAGACGACCGAGCAAGTTGCTTTTATTTGAAAGAGGTTAGTTACGGCTCAAAGCCAACAGAAGAGTTATGCCGATAAGAGAAGGTGACCCCTATCTTTCGAGGTTGGTGACCATGTGTTTCTTAAAATCTCATCAAGATGAGGTTTGATGAGATTTGGTAGGAGTGGAAAGTTGTCTACAAGGTTTATTAGACCTTTTGAGATTTTAGATTGGATTGGGGAAGTGGCATACCGTTTAGCCTTACCGCCACAACTTTCTAGTGTTCACAATGTGTTCCATGTATCCATGCTTAGGAAGTACGAACCCGACCCTTCACATGTACTTGATTGGGTTAACTTAGAGGTAGATGAAGATGTCAGATACCGTTAGTGAAGGCATTATGGAGACACCATGGGATTGAAGAAGCAACTTGGGAACGAGAGGCGGAAGTCTACTCCAAGTATCTAGATTTATTTGATAACGCTTAATTTGTTCTAGATTGTAATTTTCTCTTGTGTTTGAGAATAAATCATTGAAATTGTAAACCACTTGTTGTTATGATTGTTGTTGTCTTTTTAAGCATGAGAACTATTGTAGAATTGTTACAATTGTTGTTGAACTTATGCTTATGATTATCGTATTAGTGGTTGTTGGTATTGTGGCCTTGGCCCATGGAAAATTTTGATGATGGTAGTGGAAGGTCATTGAGATTGAGATCTCCATGCTATAATTGAATTTTTGTATTATGGATTCATTATTGTCATTGTATGGTTGTTATTACTCAAAGCCTTTTTATTGTTGAATTGTCTTTATTCATTAGAAGTGGTTGGGGAGAGGTGTGACCAAATTTCGGGGGGCGAAATTTCATAAGGGGGGAAGATTGTGATGTCCTAAGTCTTGGACTTGACTGGTGTTGAGTAGTAAGATAGTGTGCTTTACTTTCGGCATTTTGTTTATCGTATTGAGTCGTTGAGAATTCTTTTCTGCTCTTACTTAGCTTCTCTTAACATTTTTGGGTTAAAAATTTTGAGTTTTGGGCATTGAAACTTGTTTTGGAGCACAAAATCAATTTCTAAGTTTTCTGGGCAAAACTGCTCCTGCGGATTTGGCAACCACTCGAGCAAATTCACAAGGGGATTTCTGTGTTTTTTGGGCAAAAAAACCACTTGTGTGGATTCTGGGTTCCGCTTGAGCGGATTTTGTGAAAATTTCTGGGTTTTTCTCTAGAGCAAATCACCCATGGAGCATTAGAATCTATTCGTGCGGATTTGGAATTCTGTTTTTGAACTGCTCGTGCGGATTTGGGCGCGTCTGTCTCGAATTTTGTACACTTTTCCTCAAAACTAATGCCAAAAACATGTTTGACACACTTTTTCACTTCTCTCTCTCTCTCTCTCTCTCTCTCTCTCTATACTCATATTTTCTCTTTATTCTCTCTACAAACACACCCAAATCAAACTTTTCTCTAAGATTTAGCAAAATCTTCAAGAATTTGAAGAAGCTTTTTACACCAAATCGAAGAGGGCGACGAGGGCTACGTTTACACCGATTGAATTGAGTTTTCATCAACATTGAAAATGGAGGATTGTGTGGTAGAATTGAAAATGGGACTATATTAATGCATTGTTAAATTTTGCATTACCATTTCATTTAATCATTGTTGCAATTGATTTTAAATCTTGCATTGGAAAATTATTACTTTGATAAAGGAATTGTTTTGTAAAACAAGATAATTTTGATTTGTTTTAGTGTAAATACGTTGGTAAGTCCGGATAGGAAGTATAGATTGGTATTGGTTAAGTTGTCCTGAGTGTCCATGGTGAAATGCTGAAAACACGCGCGGATAAGGGACCACGTGCCTTCCGGTTAGCATCCGGTAAAATGGTGATTGGTAGTGCTTAATATGCCTATTTACAGACACCAATCTAGGAATTACCTAAGTCGTATTTACCATCCCTTGAACTACATTGAAGTTATTGAATTGTTGTGTTTTTAAATTGCATTGAGCACAATATTTTCAAAAGATAGAGATTTATGCTTTGAGCATAACATAGTATATGCATTCATTTCAGGAGACGGTATAAAATGTATATACTTTGTTAAGATCTTCCTACTTGGTTTTATGCTCACCCTATAGGATTTTGTGCAGGAAATGATATGGTGATCCCGCTGAGTTAAAGGTGTGGAATGTATTTTAGGAGCACAAGACTCTTTTCCTTTGTTGTAATTATTTTGACAAGCCAAAGGCTTTACATGTATGGATTCGAAAACTATTTTTGTGTAACCGAGCCTAAACCTTGGAATTTGTAACCCTTGAGGGCATTGAACTGTATTTGACTTATTGTGCCACATGCTATATATTTATATTCTAGAAATGTTGAATGTATAATCGTATGTCGAGTATTTTTTTTTTGTTTGTAAATCTCTAGAGTTTAATAAATACAACTGTTAGAGATTGGTGATGATGTTAATGACGAGGTTTTACATTCCGTATACTTTTAGCAATGGAAGCTATTAATTTGGAAAACAAGATTATGTTGTTTGAAGATACTAAGTCTATTTATGTTAATTTCTTTAGGGTGTTACAAGGAATTTGGTCAAAACCCCCTCATAATAAAAATTTTAATGCATTAAGGACAAGTACAAAATATTTTCTTTGAAAAGTTTAACACATACCACTATTACCAAATATATTAAACTTTATAATAATATAACTTTTGATTTTGATGTCAGTTTTTAATAAAATTAATATCTCTCATGAAGATCTATCAAATAAGATCCATGTTGACTATAAAATTCTTTAAAAAATTATATAAAGATTTATTACTGTCGAAATTGATGAAAACAATAATATGTTACTCTATTTGACAGTAACATGTTATTCTGTCTTACAGTAATATGTTACTCTAGTTCAAAGTAACATGTTACCCTAGTTTACAATAACATACTATTCTAGCAATACCATCCAATAAAATAATATATATATATTACTTTATTATTACTCAATTATGCGCCTTGTCATTAGGAAATTTATGAAACAAAATAAATTATATTGTCATTTTTACCAAATAAAGGTTCAATAAAGAAGTTTTGGCTCAATTTTCCAACATTGAACTCATGTATGATAGGATTTATATTCAGAACGAATCTGGCTCACAAAATAATTTTTCCAAATATATTTATGTATACAAATTATGTATAGGATTCCTCTCCTACCCTAACCGATTCTGTAACGGTACAAAACCATGAGTACCATACATAATATCAAATCAGCTTTGCATTTTCGAACAATTTAAGTTTATTCTTTAAAATTTTTTGAATTTGATTGCTACAAGGCTAGCCCATTCCGTCAGTCTAAATTTCAAGCAAACCCATTTCGAAAGATTTTTTTTTTAAAATGGTTGAATTAGCTCAATTTCGATTTTTGGCATTTAAAAGGTCAGTTTGTGACTCTTTATTTTTTTGTTTGTTATAATTTACAATAAATTGGTGATAAATCAAATCTAAGAAGTGTATAAGACATTATATCTAGTGAATATTTTTTTATTGGTGAGAAATTTGCATTTTATGAAATAGTTTGGTGAAAATCCTTTCATTGACTTTGGAAGACATTTTGTTCCAATTTTATCTCTTAATTTATCTGTTGACTTTTTTTTTTTAATCTGACTTTTCGTTGACTATTTGTTCAAACTTATATCTATTTGCCCTTTATTTGTTCAAATATCTGAACAAATTTTATTATCTGCTTAATTTTTTTCTATCTGTTAAAATAACAATTCATTTTTTCTCTCTGTTGAACCTTATTTATTCTTTTTTTTTTTATCTATTCAAACTTTTATTTTTCTAATATCTGTTCACTTTTTTTATCTGTTACAAAATGGTGTGATCTGTTCCCCCAAAAAAAAATAATAATAATAAAAATAAATAAAAATAAAAATCCACTCTTTTTTTTTTTTTATTTATTTGTTGAAATGAAACAACTTTCCATAAACAACTTTCCGAAGAACACACCCATGCCTACCCCACCATCGCTAGCTGCATCTATCAAACCACAAACAAATTCATTTTTTTGATTTCAATAACCATAATCACAACAAGAAAACAAGAAGAAAAACAAGATTAGTAACCCAAAAAAATAAATAAATAAATAATTCTGAATGTATGTTACTCATCATCATCATCACCATCATCATCAAAATCGCAGCTCAAAAGTAAACACAATGATATATATACAGGGTAATTTAGTCATTTTGTAACAGTTTATCTTTATGAATAAAATATTTTAAGTTCTAAACTTTTGACCAAAAAAAATTAAAATTTATAAACCGAGAGCCTTATAATATATTATAATTTTTTTAACATTAAATTTGTATAAGTAGAGATTGTTTGTTGATGACCGAACACAGAACAACTAGCCTTCTAGAGCTTCCAGAAGGGATTTTAGCATGAGCCCAGGAGAGAAATTTATGTTTTAGTAGAGGTTTGTAAAATAATAGTTCAATTTGCCCCCTCTACATTAGAACATGTACTCAATTTTTTGGTGGGTAAATTACAAATACACTCTTATTTTTTTTAGTTAAATTACAAATAGACTTCTTGAGATTTGTTTAAAATATAAAGGGTAAATTACAAACACTCTCTGAAATTTACTTAAATTACAAATTACCCCTTGTGGTTCTAAAAATTACATTATGCCCCTAAGGTTTCGAATTTCATAACAAATAGGTTCTTTTATTAATAAATTATCAAGTTAATTAATAGTTTTTAATAATGTTAAAATTTTATTTCAATTAATAATTTAGATAATTTTATTATTGTATAGGTGAATGGTTAAAAATTTCACTTTTTTAATTAATTTTGTTAAATAAAAAATTATGACAGGGAGGCATTTGTAATTTTCCAAACCACAGGGGCAATTCGTATTTTTAGCAAACCTTAGGGGTGTATTTGTAATTCACCTGTCTCCTATAGTTTTGAAAATAACATCTCATCCCTTAAAGTTTTTAATTTCAAAGCTAATGACTCATTTTATTAATAAATTATCAGATCAATTAGCAGTTTTTAATGATGTCAAAAATTTATTTCAATTTATAATTCATGTAATTTTATTATTGTGTAGGAGAAAAATTAGAAATTTTATTTTTTAAATTAATTCTTTTAAATAAAAAATTGTGATTATTTTTCAAATCATAATTAAGAGACAATCCATATTTTAAACAAAACTTAAGAAGTATGTTTGCAATTTACTATTTTTATTTTAAAAAATCCCTTATAATTTGCACTATTAAAATGTTTGTTTTATTACGAAATCACAGGTCTACCTTTCCGATAATACTTGTTAATTTATTATTGGCTTTTGTGTGTGTGAATATAGCGTAAATTACGCCTCATCAATCCTTTAGTTTAGGTGAAGTGTCATTTTTGTCCTCGTAATTTTAATTTGAATAATTTAATTATTTTAGTTTTTATTTTGCTTCAATATGGTCCATATGTCATTTGTTGTTAATATTTTGAACCAAAAACACATTGTGTGAAAATTATAGAAATCAAAGTGAAATTCAAAACATATTATTTGGATCACCAAATTAATGAATAAATTACACTAGTCCCTATAGTTGTTTTGAATTTCATTTTGGTTCCTCTTAGCTCGGCCACTAGCTTTAAAAGGGGTGATATGAAATTTATTTGATTATTTGGTTACTAATGTAATTATGTAAATCTCTAAATTTTGAGTCCCATTTTATTCAGAGTGTTTGGTTGAGTTTTTATAATTTGTAATCTTTTTTTTTTTTTTATGAAAAATTTGAAATTAATTTGATAAAAATAAACATACAAAAATAAATTTAATTTTTCAAAAATTACTTTCATCCTAAAATAAAAAATAAAAAAAATCATATAAAAATATGAGTGCTATTTAATTTTTCCATTTTTTTTGGACTAAATCACGTCCTATAAGTTCACATTTTGAATTTCTCGATTCCAATTTATAATGGAATATAGGATTCCTAGCCAAGGCAACACGATAAAAATTGTTGGGCACTATACTTTCTATATTTTTAATATCATTTTATAAAGTAGTTAAATTACCAAGAAGAACAAAATTATAAAATCCATTTCACCATCTTCTTGTTTTTTTGGCTGCCGGGACTACCTTTGGCAGCCACCTCAACCCCTTCCCTGACTGCCTTCGCCAATCCCCAGCTTCCACTATCACTCTCAACCCTACCCCACCTCCAGTTGCCACCCTTCATCCCTCCACATCTACCCTTCAACCTTATCCCAGCGACAAATGCTAGCGATTCACACCATGTGAATCTTATACCCATTTGAAATATTTAATAGAAATGTTGATAAAATATTTGGGATCCCTAATATTGCTTTATCCTAGCAATCATCCACCTTCCTTTTAAAACCCTATATCTCTCACATGATAGAGGGCTATAAGATGGGATCACAAGGGTGGGTGACTGTTAAGATAGAATAATATTAGAGATTCCAAATATTTTATCAACATTTTTATAAATATTAGGGTTTTAGAAGGAATGTGGTTTGAAAAATCTAAAAAACCCAAGATATTGATTTGTAATTATATTTCAATTTTAAATAACGAATAACAATCTCAATCAAACAATGAAAGATAAATTGACACAATGATTTAATTTGGAAAAATTATAATTTGAGTGCCTCCAGTTGTGAAAAAAAAAAAAATACGGCTAAAACTACTAAACAATCTATTAAGAAGACAAAAAAAGAATTATACAAATGTACTATCAATTATCTAGCGAATCCACCTCCAAATTGAACTGACCCCAATGTGTCTCTTCCAACACCGTCTTCACCTTAGAATTGTCTTATCCAATGTTAAATTCACAACGCTGATGTCGAATCCACGATGATGAGCCACTCCGGAATCCACAAAAGCTTCAGGCTCAAGTTTCCCGAAATCCACCAAAGAACAACTCTCTCTTTTTGTGAATGAAGGAAAACAAACAAACCCTTGATGACATTAATATGAAGTTCACGGATCTGTTGATCACTCTTAAATCATCAAGGAAACACTCATAAAACACCCTCCAATATAAAAGACTTTGTATCTTGTTCCTTCTGAAAATCTGGATGGCACGAACCCTAGAAACAGCGAATAACGCACTTTATAGAAAAAACATTATCACGCAGACTGCTCGAGCGATGTAACTAAAGGCGGTGCGAAACATATAGGCTTGCCGCTCAAGCGCAACTTTCACCGCTTGAGCGGTAAAACTTTCTTCCCAGAAGTTCATGCGCTCAATCCGTATACTTAATCAGCAAAGATCATAAACTCCTCTGCAAGAACACAATTCGGGTTTAATTCGCATTTAAATACTCATAGCCTCACTGAAATATATGATCGAATAAAATTATAACTAAAAGAAATTTTGTCAAATAAGATTACCAATTATAAAAACTTAACAGTTTGCGGGTCGGGGTTGGAAGAACCCACTTAAGACCTATTTTAATACCACGTTAGAAATATTTAAAGTATACAACTCAAACTAATTGGGGAATATCTACCATGTCAAATATAAGGCAAATCCTTTATGAACAAAAGGAGTATTTTTTAAAATAGCAGCATTATGTCCTGATGAAGTTGTTTTATTATTATTATTCTTGCACAATGAGTGTAAATGGTAACAAGTTGATTGTCAGATTGGCCTGATAATTAATTAACAGAAATTCATGCTTAATAAATCTTAACAATTTGGTATAATTCAATTGAACTAGATGGTAAGAAGAAAATTATTGATTGATTGATGTACTCTACATACGTGATTCTGAACAAGAGATTGATTCTTTTATGTTGTCTTCTTCCTCTGTATTTGAATGTTGGTGAAAAGCTCAAGTACATCCAATCAAACCAAATATTGTGTTTCAAAGTTGGCTAAATGAATTATTCTTTTTAATCATTTTGCTTTGTTAATAGTTATGTACTCAATTAAATTAAATAATTTTCTTGTTTCATTCTCTGTCAACCGGGACATTTGGCCTAATTGTTATATAGCACCATTTATAGTGTGTAGTGTGAGGTCATTTTCTTTTCTTTTTTTTTGGTACATCGGAAATGAGGTCATTTTCATTTATTATGATTATGTCATTCTTCATAATCGTTGAATCTACCGGTCATATTTTACTAGTACATGATCAAATCATATATTAAAATATAGAGGGGATTTCAAATCAATGTAAGTTTCTTATAAAAAAAATAAAAAATTACAAATAAGTGTTAAACTTTATATACATTAATAATTAAAATCATAATTTTTTTCATGATTATGTAATATTTGTTTATAGAATAATTAATGGGTAATTTTTCCTAAAATATATAAAAAGAGAACATCTCCATTCATATTTGTACTAGTTCATGATCAAATCATATAATATTAAAATATATAAAAAGAGAACATCTTATAAAAAATATAAAAAAGAGTCATACATCTAAAACTTTTTTTTTTTTTTTTTTTGGTGAGCCTTTGATGTTCTAATCAATAGAAAATTAGTATTTCAAATTGAAAATTATTTTTTTAATTACACATATATTGCTATAATTACAGAGTTACATGTTTATGGCATGCATTGGTTATGGGAAGTGGAGGATCAGACAATGAACCATTTAGTATGCTTTTAGCAATCAAATGATTTGCAGCATCTGTATAGTGTGTGCCATCCCAACTGATATATGCTGAAGGATTACATTGATCATCTTCCACTTTGATACCATTTTTCTTTTTAATATACTGAATGCAATACTTCAGAGGGTTGGTAAATCCTGTTGAAAAAACAAAACAAAACAAAACAATTGTGAGATTAGCAGCTTTTCTAGAAGTTTTAAGTTGTTAGGTAAGAGAAAATATCGTTTAAACTATTATTTAAAAATCAATTCAACTTTTGTTTTGTTTAATAATATCAATTTTACACTTAAACTATTCAAGTTTAGGGGTCTATTTGATATTTTAGAGATAGTTTAGGGAGCAAAAATAAAATTAAACAAAATTTTGGTACCACGTCAAACAACTTCTGTCTGATTATAAACGGAAGCTAACGGTATGAATAAAATTAATCCAAAATCAAATAGTTTAAATGTAAAATTGATATTAAAAAAATATGAGTTGAATTGATTTTTAATAGTTTAGGAAATAAAATAATATTTTTTCTATTAGGCAATATACTCAATAATGTATATCAAGTTAACACTCCTTCTCATTAGCAATCCCATCTCATATAAGAAGAGATAAATATAATGAATGAAGAGGGTGCACAAACACAGACAAAGTAGAGTAAAAAGATGAACTAAAAAACCGGTTTATTGGCTTATTTGAGTCATATCACCTATTTATTTTTTTGTACGTCTTTTCGTAATAAGAAAAAAGTCAGCTTACAAGTCATACCGAAAATAACCCTATGTATGACTAAAAATTGAGAAATTTGACAACAATGATCATTATGATAATTACCAAGGTTCTTTGCGTTGCAGATAAGTCTATATTTTGCTGTATAAACATCCACATATGTTATTGCAGCCTCTGGGAGCTTCATTCTCAGTTTGATCAATTTGTTCTTAAGCTGCTTATTATACTCCATGGCCATTCTATTCCACCTATTGTTGCAACCATTCTGATCAAATGATTCCTCCGTTCGATTCAAGATAAAATTTAGGTTTATTGGCAAGCAACCAATTGGGCCCATATTAAGTATCCAAAATGTCCTTGCCCCTAGTTTATACAAACCCTGTCACAAAACATATATCACACAATAGACATTATTATTATTCAAAAATTAATTGCAAATTAATTTATTGAAAAAAGAGTACAACTACATACACGAATTGCTTGAGCAAATTGATTAAGAATATCCGGTATTTGTTCATGGGGATTGTGAAGAAACATGGCCCTGATAACATCATTCAGCCCAATCTCAAAGGTATAAATAGCTTTTGAGAAGTTTTCAAGCCTCGGGAGTCTGCTCGTGTTTTTGCCTGATAATGATCGTAAAACAAACTATCTTGTGAGTAAAAATGAAGGTGAATTTGGTGAATTTTATTTAGATCAAACATTTTTGTTTTGGAAAAATTAAAAATAATTGATTGGAATGACCTCGGTTGTAAAGACCAGTGACTCGAGCCTTGAATTGAGCATATTGTGTGGTCAGGAGGCGGAGATAAAAGGGGTTAAGTTGATCATGCATTTGCCTAATAGATGCACCTCCAAATGCAAAATTGGCACCATGACTGTAATTTGTTCCAATTGAATTCAAGTATGCACTCAAATATGGTAGTCCCAATTGTTCAGCTGCATGCATCATGAAACTAAAAATGAGCCATTTTATCACATAAATGCAATATCAATTTATAACCATAGTTCTAAAAATCAGCCGATACGCTACGTATCAACCAATACGTATTGGAAAAATAGGACACCGCGACGGATACAGGCTGGTATACCACTAAGATTGAAAATCACAGGCATATTGGCCAAGTCCCGGTACGTATCGGTCTGTAACTGTTACACAAGCTGTTACACAAGCCGCGACAGGCCGATACTCACCGGTTCCAAGAAAGAAAAAGCTAAATAACCTATGAAATGATTTTTAAAATTTCACCGCCGCGACACCTAATTCCCGATACGTACCGACACCGATACTTCGCGATTAATACCGTTATGTTATCCGATACCGTGATTTAGAACCATGTTCATAACCTAAAAGGCCATACAAAGCAATTCATTTTAGCAATGACAAAATTATTCAATTTTCTCAGTAGAGTTCTCTTTAGTTTTTTACCTATGAAATCAATAAGGAGACGCCCATCAGAAGCTCTCCCTGATGGCTTTCCAAAGAAAGTTTTACCATATGGTAATCCCGTAACTCCAAATGCTGCTGCGTAACCGCCAGTGTCTGAATTTGAGTCGCCGAAATTGTAGATTGCTGGAAAATTACATGGAGGCAAACTCTTCGCCATAGTTCCTCCGACAACAGTCACAACCGATGAAACAAACATTGCAATAACCAACATTTTGCCACACTCCATTTTTTTTTTTAAGCAACCCTCATACATATTCATACAAGTACATGTTTTTATTTTTGATCTTTAGATTCTGTAAACATGACTGTGAATATGGTTTCTATACATGTTAATTTAGCAATATTTTAGGAAGTTACCATCTATAAATATATAGATGTTCACTTACGTTTCTAAAGATTTAAAGCCTTCTACTTAGAAGGAAGACTTTTTACCGGTTATATTAATTTCATGAATTACATAGCTTCTTTTTTTTATTGTTTATTTATTTTTATTTTTTTTTATCAATAAATGGAAGAGTAATTACAATTATAATAAATATTTACATTATCAAATGGATTACTAGCCTACAATAACTAGGAATTCAACAAAACTTAACACAACCAATATACTAAGTCCACCAAACCCAATTCCAAATCCCAACAACCACTAACTACATACAGCCCCATAATAGAGAGAAATAAACCACCACCATAAAAGGTATTAAACTCCTCTTCATATAAGTTAAACCCGAGCCTTACACCATAAAAGTGTCACACAACCACTAGGCCAAATGCCTTAGTTGAATTACATAGCTAATTAAAGGCATTTTATGATTTCTAAATTTTTGGGCAAAATTTATTTAACCTCTTGTGGTTTAGGAGCAAAGCACTTTGCTCCCTTGTAGTTCAAATATAACCGAAACCCGCCCATGTGATATTGGGCCAAAACTCAACCGTTAACACCATTAAGAATAGATGTGAAATGAGTGCAATGCCCTCAAATCCCCATATATTTTTTGTTATTTTCTTTCTCTCTCATCTCTTATACACAAATTTTATAATGTCTAACATTAATTTAATTTAATTACAATTAATTATAGTTACTTATTATTTATTGTAATTCTTAACTTTTTATTTTAATTTTAATTTTATTTTATTTTTATCACAATTAATCTTAAATATTAAATATTTATTTTAATTTTTAAAATTTTTAATTAATTATATTTTAGATTGCAATGAATCCTAAATTCTTAATTATTTATTGTAATTCCAAATATGTTAATGTAATTTTCATTTTATTATATTTTAGATCAATTCCTAATTATTATTTATTTTATAATTTTATTTAATTATATTTTAAATCAATCCTTAATTATATTTTATATTTTAGATCAATCTTTAATTATATTTTAATTAACATATTAATTTGATTTTAGATTTAGAGAAAATCGGAGTAAAATTATATTTTCGTTTTATTAATTTCACTTTATTTTTTTTTTAGAAAACAAAACTCACTCTAAAAAATAGTGTGTAATACACATTTCGTTAATTTGGATGAGAAAATTAATTGTAATACT
Organism: Camellia granthamiana; assembly: GCA_036172215.1. NCBI lineage: Eukaryota > Viridiplantae > Streptophyta > Magnoliopsida > Ericales > Theaceae > Camellia > Camellia granthamiana. Next base: position 139,521,068 of record CM069906.1, on the reverse strand, counting down.
TTAATCCAAAATCATGTAGGGATTTTTTTTTTACTATATTTGAACCATAGAAGGATATAGTAAAAAACTAGTTTAGGGCTTGATTTTTAACCTCAAATTTATCATCAATTCAGCCTTTAAAAAATTATTGAGAGCCCAATTAAGTGAACGAGTGGAATGGAATCATGAAATTGACGAAGCCCGCAATTGTAAAACTTGGGATCGAAAACTAGTTCAGAACTTTAAGGGTTCGCCTAGTAGATTGAGACATGGGGTTTGGGAGTCTACTCCTTCTAAGTTTTAGATTTGACTCTCCTAACCAACAGAAAAAAAAAAAACTTTTGAGGTCATAGACGGTAGAAAACCTATTTCAGAAAGCTTGCTCAAGTTGTAAAAATTTAGTCTGATGCACGAAAGTTGACCCAAGATATCTTACATAAAAAATAAAAATAAAAATAAAACTAAATTTGTTTAGTGCACAAGTTCTAGGCCTCCAAAGCTTAAATAGTTTCAATATCAAAATCATCTTTAAATTAGCACACTGCTATATTCATAATCAAGAAAACTAGTTTAGGGCACAAGTTGTTAATGTGCTCATTGACTAGTTTGGGGCACAAGATTGGCAATTATTTTTGACCCATGTTAATTGTGGGTAGATTTGGAAAGAAACGTTTGAAGCCTAGTTTGACCTATGTCCATGCTTACATGAAAGTAGATGGTGTAAATTCAAATTTGAAAAAATCTAAAAATTTTGAAATATTGATTTGTGATTATATTTCAATTTTAAATAAAGAATAGCAATCCCAATCAAATAATCAAAAACAAATCGACACAACGATTTAACATGAAAAAATCATAATTGGAGCGCCTTCAATTGTGATAAAAAAAATCACAGATCAAAGTTATAAAACAATCTATTAAGAAGACAAAAACATGAATTACACAAGAGTACCATCAATTACCTAGCGAATTTATACCTGAATTGAATCGACCTCGATATGCCTCTTCCACCACATTCTTCACATCGGAATTGTTTTGCCCAACGTTGAATCCATAATGCCGATGTAGAATCCACGACGATGAGCCACTCTGGAATCTTCCAAAGCTTTAGGCCCAAGTTTTTTAGAATTCACCGAAAAACGCTTCTCTCTTCTGTGAATAAAATAAAACAAACATACCTCTTGATGATGTTAATATGAAATTCATAGATCCATTGATCACTCTCAAATCAAGGAAACACTCATAAAACAAACATACCCCTTGGTAGTTTTGCTCTCTCAGAATTTGGACAGCTTAAACACTAAAAATAGCAAACGACGTGCTTTATAGTAAATTGAATCACGAAGACCGCTCGAGCTACCACTTCATCATTCAAGCGAACTCACTAAAATGTGTACCCGTCGCTTTGTTAGGAATTGACCTTTCCTAACCAAGATCGGTGAGACACGAAATAACAAACAAGAAAGAAATTAACGAATCAAACAAATCACACACACAAAAACACAAGGATTTACGTAGGTCACCCCAGAATAGGGTTACGTCCACGACTACTGCGGTTTTCACTATGATCAGAAAAAATACAACTCTCTCTTAACCTAAAAAAGACGCCCCCTTATCTATTTATAAGTATAGAATTAGGGTTACACGGAAGCACATGGGAATTACGAAAGTACCCAAACCCCTCATTAGACCCAGTGTTTGAGTGAACAGTAGGGTTAAGTGAACAGTACTTATCAGGGTCCACCGACCCAACAATCTCCCACTTGGAACCTGACAACACAAGCTCTTCATTATTTTCATCACATAGAGGAACGCCGCAATAACTTGATCTTTCTTCATCAATCTTGAAGGCCAACTGAAGTTGCACACAACTTCAGTTTGTCAATGGTAACTGTTTTGGTCAACATGTCTGCTGGATTCTTGTTGCCTTAGATCTTCTCAAGAGACAAGACTCCATCATCTACAAGTGACCGAATGAAATGATATCACAACTGAATGTGTTTCGTCCTAAAATGAAATGCCAAATTCTTTGCAAGATGAATAGCACTTTGACTGGCACTATGAAAAATACTTATCTCTTGTGTTTTACCCAACTCTGCAAGGAAATTCTATAACCAAGTCATCTCCTTCCTAGCTTCAATAATAGCAACATACTCAGCCTCTGTTGTAGAAAGGGCCACAATCTTCTGTAACTGTGAAATCCAACTCACTACTGTACCACCCAATGTGTAAACATAACTAGTAATACTCTTTCTGCTATTCATATCACCAGCCAAGTCTACATCAACATAACCATGTAACCCGATGCTGGTTCGTCTGAAACAAAGTGCCATGTCTGTAGTACCACTCAAGTATCTAAGGATCCACTTCACTGCCTCCCAATGTTGCTTGCCTGGATTACTCATATACCTACTAACCACTCTCACTGCATGTGTAATGTCTGGTCTAGTACAAACCATAGCATACATTATGCTACCGATAGCTGAAGCATATGGAACACGTTCCATGTAAGCCTGCTCTTTTTCGGTCTTCGGAGACTGCTCTTTGGTAAGCCTGAAGTGGCTAGCCAATGGAGTGCTCACTGGTTTTGCACCATCCACGCTAAACCTCTTGAGAACTTTCTTGACATACTCAGCCTGTGACAACTTCAAAGTACCATTTTCCTTGTCCCTGTGAATCCTCATACCAAGGATTTTGTTCGCAACTCCAAGATCCTTCATCTCAAATTGGTTGGACAAAAGTTCATTCAATCTTTTTATCTCTTCAATGCTAGATTTTGCGATAAGCATATCATCAACATATAAGAGCAAAATAATATAACTTTTGTCAAACCTCTTCAAATAACAACAATGATATGCTTGACATCTTGTAAAACCGTTGCTACACATAAACCCATCAAACTTCTTGTACCATTGCCTTGGGCTTGTTTCAAGCCATACAAGCTTTTTCAAAGTTTGTATACAAACTCCTCTTTGTCACGTGCTAAGAAACCTCGTGGTTACTTCATGTGAATTTTCTCCTCCAAATTACCATGGAGAAAAGCTGTCTTCACATCCATCTGCTCAAGATACAAATCTTCAACAGCCACAATTCCCAACACCAATCTGACAGTGGTCAACTTTATAATTTGAGAGAAAATTTTAGTGTGGTCAACCCCTTCCTTTTGCTAAAATCCTTTTGCAACCAATCTGGCTTTGTAGCGTTTACTCCCATCATGTTCCTGTTTGACCCTGTAAACCTACTTGTTGTGCAAAGCTTTCTTACCCACTGGTAATTTAGTCAACTCCCATGTCTGGTTTGTTATGAGTGAATCCATTTCATCCTGTATAGCTGACTCCCACTTGATTGAATCATCAACCTGCAAAGCCTCATCATAACTTTCGGGTTCACCTCTATCAGACAACAACAAATAATGTAAAGATAGAGACCAACGTTGTTTAGGTTTAGACTCTCTTTCTGACCGTCTCAACTTAGTAGTAGGAGTACGTGGCTCAGTTTGTGGAATAAGATTTTGGGTAAACTACCAATAAGTCCTAATAGTTGGACTTAATTCCTAGCAAGTCTTATTAAAAATAAGTCTTGGTAAAATTGTCGCTAAAAATAATTTTTTTGTGATAATTTTTTATGTATGTCGCTAAAAGTTGACAATTAGTGACTTTTTTTTTGTCATGATTTTTATAAATTGTAGCTAAAACTTACAATTAGTGAATTTTTTTATGACAAATTTTTCCTATAGGACCTATTAGATAACAAGTCCACTTATTAGGACCTATACGTAAGTACCCCTAAGATTTTCAAGATTATTCTGAATTCTACTATTCAAATCATTCTCACTAATCTCCTCTAACTCAACATGCTCATGACAAGTAGCAGATTCAGATTCAGATGCAGATTTATCCATATCCTTATACATTACTTTCTCATTAAATATGACACCTCTACTTCTGATTATTTTCTGATTTTTATCATGCCAAAACCGATAACCAATTTGATCAATGCCATACCCAATAAAAGTACATTTAATAGATTTCGGATCAAGTTTACTTCTATCAGCAAAATTTATATGCACATATGAAACACAGCCAAATACCTTCAAAAAAAAAAAAGATTTACCTCTTTACTGCTCTAAACTTCTTCTAATAATTCTCCATCCAATGGAACAGATGGACCACGGTTAATCAGATATGCTGCAGTGCTACTTGCACCAGCCCAAAACATCTTTGGTAATTCGGCATGTATCCTCATACTTCTAGCACATTCATTCAGAGTTCTATTCATGCATTCTGCAACGCCATTTTGTTGAGGTGTCTTTGGAACAGCCTTTTCTATTCTAATTCCACTTTCTGCATAATATTTCTTGAACTCATTGTCCTCATATTCCCCTCCATTATCTGATCTCAAGCACTTAATTTTTAGACCTCTTCCAGTCTCCACCAAGGCTTTCCACTTCTTAAAAGTAGTATAAACTTCAGATTTATGTTTCAAAAAATAAACCCATACCGTTCTCGTTAAGTCGTCGATAAAGATAACATAGTATAATGATCCTCCAAGAGATGAAACTGGTGCAGATCCCCACACATCTGTATGAACCAACTCCAATTTTTCTGACTTCGATTTCCTGCTATCCTTTGAAAAACCGATCCTCTTTTGTTTGCCGAAAATGCAATCCTCACAAAAGTCAATGTCCACCGATTTCAAATCTGACAATTTCCCCTCAGATGCAAGTACCTTTATCCATTTTTGACTCATATGCCCAAGCCTTTGGTGCCACAGATTTGGGTCTTCCTTCTCACCAGCAACTACTACTGGATCCCTATTGTCTGTAGTCATGTAAAGGGTGCCTTCTTTTTTACCACGTGCAACAACCATGGCTCCTTTGGTGATTTTCCACAAACCACCCATGAAGGTTACAACATGACCTTCATCATCAAGTTGTCCAATAGAAATCAAGTTTTTTTTTTTCAAACCAGGCACATGTCTGACATTCTGTATCCTCCAAACAGATCCGTTTGGCAACCTAATTGTTACATCTCCTTTACCCACAATCTTTAAAGGTTCATCATCAGCCAGATAAACCTTCTCGAAATCACCACCAATGTAATTGTCCATGATTTCCCTCTGTGAAGTAGAATGGAATGATGCCCCAGAATCTAAAATTCAAGATTCAAGGAGGCTGTCAATACTCAAGATCAAAGCATCATAAATCTCCTCCGTTGCAGCATTAGCAGACATTTGATTTTGATTACATTTGTTCATATTCAATGTCGGACAATCTCCTTTCAGATGTCCTTTCTTTCCACAGTTCCAACAACTCCGTCCCTCTCCAGTTTTTAACTTGCTTCTGTGTTTGGATTTTGATCCGTTATGGTTCGGGTTTTTTCCTACTGATCTTCCTCTGGCATCTGTATTCAGGGCAAAACCTGACATTTCCTCTAATTCCCTCATGTGAATTTCTTCACTCGGAATTAAATCTCAAATATCATTATAATTCAATTTTTCTTTTCCCCGAAGAATTACTCACTGTCGTTACAGTACCATTGCAACTTTCTGGCAAACTAGATAGAAGAATCAAAGCCCTAACCTCATCATCAAATTCGATAGATACAGAACTCAATTGTGTTACCACAATGTTGAATTCGTTCAGATGCTTAGCCACCGAAGCACCTTCTGTCATCTTCAGATTAAACAATCTATGCATCAAATAAACTTCATTTGAGGTAGAGGGTTTTTTATACATGTTTGAGAGTGCCGCCATGAGACCCATTGTAGTCTTCTCCTTTTCTATGTTAAGCACAACGTTATGAGACAACATTAGTCGAATAGCATCTAGCGCTTGGCGATCAAGAAGAGTCCACTCATCATCCTTCATCTTTTCTGGTTTCGTTCTTGAAAAGGGCTCATGCAATTTTTTCTGATACAGATACTCTTCAATCTGTATCGTCCAAAATTTGAAATCTGTGCCATTGAATTATCGATTCTAACCTTTTCGTCTGTATCCATTGCTCCTACTCGAACCAATGCTCTGATACCAATTGTTAGGAGTTGACCCTTCCTAACCATGATCGGTGAGACACGAAATAACAAACAAGAAAGAAATTAACAAATCAAACAAATTACACATACAAGAACACAAGGATTCACGTGGTTTACCCCAGAATAGGGTTACATCTACAGCTGCTGCGGTTTTCACTATGATCATAAAAACTACAACTCTTTCTTAAATTTATAAGTATAGAATTAGGATTACACAGAAACACATGGGAATTATGAAAGTACCCAAACCTCCCATTGGACCCAGTGTTTGAGTAAACAGTAGGGTTGAGTGAACAGTACTTATCAGCGTGGACCGACCCAACATGATTGAGCCAAGACTCCACCGCTTGAGCGCAAAATGGATTCTCTCAGAAGTTCAGTCTGCTTTCCAAAAATACTAGATGATGCTATTGACCGCTCGAGCACACAAATGACCGCTCGAGCAATCAAACAACTTTGGCTTCGTGAGCATTGCTACTCGACCCCGTACATAATTAGCGAAGTGGCAAACATAAAAGTCTCAAGATCACAAACTCCTCTGCATAGGCACAATTTGGATTGGATTCGCATCTAAACACTCACACCTTTACTGAAACAAAAAAGCAAATAAAATTACAATTAAAAGGAGTTTGTCAAACGGGATTGCCAATTACAAAAACCTAACAAAATCATTATAAAAAAAAAATAAAAAATAAAATCAAGTTTAGTATATATGGTTGATGTGTATTACTAAAAGTATTTCACCGATTTTTTTCATCTCTAATGTCGAATAAAATGAGAGTAATAGAGAAAATTAAAAATATATATAGAAGTTTATTAAAGATATAGGCTTATTTTGAGAAGTTCGTTAAAAGTTGACTTTTTGACTCTTTATGCAATATTTTTTTTTAAAAAAAGTATAAAAAAGTAGAAAAGTGATATGACCTAAAATAGGCTAAAAGTCAAAAATTAACTTTTAACCAAATTCTCAAAGTAACTCATAATGAATTCTTTATGTATATATGACACTTGTTGTGTGAATAAAGTTGATTTTGTAGGCCAACATTTGCCATCTAAAGTGATCCTAGCCAAAGTAATGCTAAAAATTCGCAAGACAAAAACATGTTACACAAATAGATATAAAATTAGTTTATATTCGTGCTATGTACGAATTATGTTTAAAATTTAATTTTAGGTAAATTTGATTTTTCTAATAATTGGCAAAAACTCTTTCTCTTGATGCTACATATTTAGACGCAAAGAATCACAAACTTAAAAGTGATATTATTAGTAAATTTATTAGGAAACAAAAATTAATTTATTATTGCAATTTACAGGAATGCATCAAAGTTAAAAATTAAAACAACAAATTTGAAAATTTACAATCCTCAACCAAGATTGATGAGACATGAAATAACAATTAAGAAGAAGAATACAAATTGAATCAATCACGTACACACAAAAATAAAAAAGATTTACTGGGTTCACTTCAGAATAGGGTTGTGTCCACAATAATTGTAGTTTCACTATTATCTTAAAAGAATTACAACTCACTTACAAAATACAAGAGGTGCCCCTCATCTATATAAGCATAGACATTAAGACAATGCAAAAGTAACAAAAAAATAACCAAAGTATCCAAAATAATTCAAAACTAAACCCCTATCAGATCGACAACCTAATGATCAATATTTATCAAGGTTCACACTTCCCAATACAAATTAACATATTGTTGTACACAAGCATTTATCAAAATTCCAACAATAAAAACACAAATTATTACTAACTACTGTAATTGAAATGCATAAGTATTACTTTTGTTTCTTTATTTTCATTTTCAATTTTTGTTTACTAACTGAATTCATGATTTAATTCGAATTTTTTTTGGGCAGAACTCTTAGCATAGTTTAAAATTATTCCTCAAAACAGGCTATTTCTCACGCGCGAGCGCACGCGCACACACACACACACACACACACAAAGAAATACTTTGTTAAAATAGTCCAACAATTGCATTTTAGGCATTGTTTTAATTTTGTTTTTCAAGAATAGAAGACAATTTTCTTATATGTTCATTATTTTGCCATGAGAATAGGTCTCAGCAACCTTTGCCTCAAGAATAGGATTTAAGTTGTAATTTGTTTTCAATAAAGACATGTAACTACTTCCACATTCTATGCCCAACCTTCTGCATTATTGTTTCAGTTGTTATTTTATTGTAGCTAGTGTTCTCATTTGGCTTATAAATAGCCTGAGAACTGTGGAATAAAATATAAAGAGTTATAATCCCAAACTTCTTTTCTTTTCTCAGCCTCTATTTTTCTTCTTCTTGGCTATTCACTTGCTGTTCATATACAAATTACATATTATTTGGTATCAGAGCCAGGTTACATGGACACACAAGCTAAAAGCAACGCTGAATTTCGCAATGAAGTTCGCGAAATCCTTGCTCGTCACGAGTCCAGCTTCGACCAAATCCATGGTACCATGCAAACTGTTTTGACAGAACTTCAGACCATATGAGTCTCACAAAAGACCGTTCCCATCAATAACCCTTTGGCCCATCCCCATCCCGAAACCTCCCATAACCAACCTCGACCCACCACCAATAATCAATCACCCAGTCATGGTATCAACAACACATATGACCAAAACCATACACACCTGAAACTCTCATTTCCCACATTTAATGGAGACAATCCAACAGGTTGGATCTTTAAGGCCGAACAATACTTTGATTTCAAAAATGTTGCTCCTAACCAACAAGTCCAGCTTGCATCCTTTCACTTCGAGGGCATAGCTCTACAATGGCTTCGATGGTTGACCAAGTTTCGGGGACCTTTAACTTGGAACAAACTAACCAAGTCCCTGTTGCTTCGTTTTAATCCCACCAACTATGAGGATCCCTCGAAAACTTTGTACTGCCTCAAACAAACTTCGACAGTGGTTGCCTATCAAGAAACCTTCGAGATGCTCTCACATCAGGTTGATGGATTGCCCGAAAATGAATTGATTGGGTCTTTTATTGCGAGGCTCCGTGACGACATACGCTTGGATGTCAAACTCAAACAGCCACGCACTTTGGCTGACACCATTAGAGCGGCAAGGCTAATTGAAGAGCTCAACTCTCTACAAAAAAAAAAAAAAAAAAAAGAGTAGTTCCTTTTGTCCCCAAATGGCAGCCTTCACACCGCGGTCTACTCCAACCAATACAATCGGAGTTTTAGGACCTCCACCCACACCGAAGATGGGACAACCCGCAGCTAACACTCCAATTCCATTCCGGCGAATTACTAGTCAAGAGGCACAAGAACGTCGCGAGAAAGGGTTGTGCTATTATTACGATGAGAAGTTCACTATGAGTCACCGCTTTCAAAGACCCCAATTCTTTATGATCAAAGAGTCGCTAATACTAGAACATTGTTGCCATGGACTCCCCTGAAGAACCCAATATGACCGAGCTCCTTTAAAAATCTCATTCCATGCAATAGCAGAGACGACACATCCTCAAACATTCCGAGTGGTGGGTAAATTACAAAATAAAGTAGTGACTGTCCTCATTAATGGGGGAGCACCCATAACTTCTTCAATCAAGCCATAGTCACGAAACTTGGGTTGCCTGTAGCACGCAATCAGAAGTTGCAAGTAATGGTGGCCAATCAAGACAAAATTGACTGCGACGGACGATGCATGGGGCTCATACTCCTCATCTAAAACTTTCCAATTCTAGCAAATTTTTATGTTTTACCAGCAGTAGCCTGTCAAGTGGTTTTGGGAGTTTAATGGTTGGCCACCCTTGGACCGATTGAAACTAATTACAACCATCTCACAATGTCCTTTCAGCAATGAGGTAAATCTTGTATGTTTCAAGGCCTTAGGCAACCTACATCCACCACCTTAAGTGATAAGGAACTTCTCAACCTCAATGGAACTGCCTTGTTTTTTCAAATCATTCCAAGTCACGAACTAACTTCAGTCAATGACCACCCCACCGACCTCGCTTAAATCCTCACTGAATTTGAGCATGTCTTTGACATCCCCAATACCTTGCCTCCAATACGAACCCATGATCACCACATTCTTTTACAACCAAATCAAGAACCCGTGAGTGTCCGACCCTACCGATACCCTTATTATCAAAAGAGAAAAATTGAAAGGATGGTGAAGGAATTTCTTGACTCAGGTTTGATCTGTCTCAGTACCAACCCATTTTCTTCGCCAGTGTTGCTCGTCAAAAAAGCAGATAGAGGGTGGCAGTTTTATGTTGATTACTGAGCTCTCAACAATATTACCATCAAAGACAAATACCCGATCCTAGTCATAGATGAACTCCTCGCCGAATTACATGGCTTCCAATATTTTTCAAAACTTGATCTCCATGTCGGATACCACCAAATATGGGTTCAAGAGGCTGATATTCATAAAATTGCTTTTTGGACACATGACAGGCATTATGAATTTATTGTGATGCCCTTCAAACTTACAAACGCCCCCTCCACCTTCCAAAGTTTGATGAATGACTTGCTACGGCCTTACTTAAGGAAGTTTGTTCTAGCTTTTTTTTTTTTTTTTTTTTTTAACAACATTTTGGTGTACAACAAAAATTGGATTAACCATCTCGGCCACCTTCGGACGGTCCTCCAAGTTTTATCTAGCCATCAATTATTTGCAAAAAAATCTAAATGTTGTTTCGGTGTTTTACAAGTAGCATACTTGGGACATCTTATTTCCTTTACAAGAGTGGTCGTCAATCAAGTAAAGATTAACTCAGTTCTTGAGTGGCCTACCCCCACGTCGACAAGAGGGGTTCGTGGCTTCCTTGGCCTAACCGGATACTACTGAAAATTTATCAGCGGGTTTGTGGAAATTGCAGCACCTCTTACTTGATTATTATCCAATGATGGGTTCCGATGGACTTTTGAGGCCGCCACTGCTTTTTCCCAACTGAAGAAAGCACTCACAACTCCTCCAGTCCTCCGATTATACCAGATTTCTCTCAAAACTTTGTGATCGAATGTGATACATGTGGGGTGGGCATCGGAGCCATTTCATCACAACAGGGCCAACCAGTCGCATACTTTAGCGAAGCTCTTAAACCTTCGACCTTAGCTTTATCAACATATGAGAAGGAGATGCTAGCCATAGTCAAGGCCATCTGCAAATAGTGACCATATCTCATCGGTAAACCTTTCATCGTTCACACTGATAAGAAAAGTTTAAAATATTTGTTAGAGCAACGAATCATGACACCAGCCCAAACTCGATGGTTACCAAAAATTCTCGAGTATGATTACATTATTGAGTACAAGAAAGGGAAAGAAAATTGCATTGCTGATGCACTCTTACGGGTTGGTGAGCTCAAATTGCATGTTGTGTCCTTGCCCATTGCGGAGTGGTGGGCCATATTCCAGAAAGAGGTCGTAACTGATCCATTCTATAATCAGTTATTGGGCTCGTTACCATCACATCTTCAGCCACAGTATTCCTTACGTGATGGAGTGCTCTTTTAAAATGGGAGTATCTATTTGAGTCCCTCATCGCCACTACTTTCTACCATATTATCCACACATCACTCTTCACTGGTAGGCAGACACTTTGGCTATCATAAAACATTGAGCTGCATCCACGCCAACTTCATTTGGCCTCACATGCGCACTGCGATCAAGGACTTCATCAAAAATTGTGATATTTGTCAACACTGCAAATCTGATTATTCACGTCCCGCCGGTCTACTACAACCGCTACCCATACCCGATAAAATTTGGACTGATATTTCCATGGATTTTATGCAAGGGTTGCCACTATCACATGGGAAAACTGTCTTCATGGTGGTGGTTGATCGCTTGACTAAGTATGTGCATTTTATTCCACTCAAGCACCCATTTACCACCCTCACCGTGGCCAAAGTCTTTCTTGAACAAATTATCTAACTTCACGGCATAGCCGCATCCATTGTAAGTGATCATGATAAAATTTTCATCAGCTCATTTTGGAAAACTTTATTTCAGTTGCAGGGTACAGCTCTCTGTATGAGCTTTAGTTATCATCCCTAGACCAACGGCCAGACAGAAGTGGTTAATTGCACACTCGAGCAATACCTCAAGTGCTTCATGTATGACCAGCCAAAAAAATGGACTGAAGGGGTTGCATGGGCTGAATAGAGTTACAATACTTCCATCCACTCATCTACCAAAATTTTTCGTTTTGAAGCTGTGTATGGTCAGCCTCTACCAACTCCACTTTCCTACATTCCTAGCACAACAAAATTTCAAACCATGGATGGCCTTTTGCGCAACTAAAATGGCATTCTCAGTCTCTTACGTCAGAATTTGGTCGTCGCCCGTGACCGTATGAAGTCACAAGCTGACCAATATTGTCGGGAAGTTGTTTTTGAGGTCGGTGATTATGTATGCCTCAAACTTCAACCGTACAGACAGAGGATAGTCGCCTTCCGACGGCTCTATGAAGCTCTCACCTCGATTCTTTGGCCCGTATAAGGTCCTTGCCCAAGTCGGGCCTATGGCTTACAAACTCGAGTTACCGATGGATTCCCAAATCCATGACTTTTTTCATGTGAGTCACTTAAAGCAGCACATCAGACTGGTCACCACTACTTTCACCCGCTTGCCACCCGTATTCGACGCATCCTGTAGCACCTATATCCTTCCAAGCTTTTGGGAAGTTGTAGACACCCCATTTTTGACCGACCTTAAGACTCAGACGTCACCGATTGAGCACTCGGTGATGTTGCATACTGTGCTCATTCAGAAGCCTCAGAGTCGCGGCCGTGCGCCCTGCCTCCGGACTTCCGAACTCTCTTTCGTGCCCTGTCTCGGTTTGCGAACCAGACTCGGTTTTCTCTGATTTCTTTCCTGAGGGGAGGGAGTGGTCCCGTAGACTATCTCTCAATGGCCGTGGGCTACTTTTCGTGGCCGTAGGCCATTTTGCCCATTTCGGAGCCCGGTTCCCGGTTTTCGGGACCGTCAGGCCGTGTGCCTCGGTTCGGGACCACCCAACCATCTCCGAGTCCTCCGATTTCTGGCATGCATCCCATTTACTCTATACCAAGGGGCACTGGGGTCTCAGATACCCACTTCGTGGCCGAACGCCACTTTCGGTGCTTACAGCCTATTTTCGGGACCCCGAACTGCGTGATTTGGGCCCCGAGCATTCATTTTGCATCGGTTTTTGTTCATTTTCGGCAAGTACCTCTGTTTTATCATACCAAGGGACACTGGGGTCTCAGATACCCACTTCGTGGCCGAACACCACTTTTGGTGCCTGCAGCCCATTTTCGGGCCCCCGAATCGCTCGGTTTAGGCCCCGAGCGTTCATTTTGCATTAGTTTTTGTTCAATTTTGGCAGGTACCTCTGTTTTAACATTAGGAAGATCACTGGAGGGTGGAAGGCCAGCAATTGTTCCAGAAAACCAGTTTCGCTCCTCCGGCGCCTGTTTTGCTCACTTCCGGGCCAATGTTGAACACCCTAGGGATATTTTCTTCGAGCCGAGACTACATATTTGTGATGAGGGCACATGGGAGGACCCTAAAAAGTACTGGTCGGCTAGTAATTGTGATTTTCATTTTTGAGCCTCTCCTTCAAGTTCAATGTTGTGACTCCTGTTTCAGAGTTGCCAGATTCCAACCTTGGAACCTTGTTCTACACACCTGGGAGGACACCAAAACATGGTGGTCGGCCAGCTTTTTTTTACTTCTTTTTTTGCCATGGCCGGCCGGCCAGGGAGAGTGGCTGGCCGACCAGTTGGGGTGGCTGGCCGGCCACCTTCAAGAAATCTACCTGGCCGGCCAGCTTTCTGCTTTTGGACCCTTTACAGCTGTCCAGCTGTTTTTCAAAATATCTCAGCCCTCCGGGGGATATTTTGGGAGGGAAAGCTTGGGTGCATTTCCCTCCCCTTTTACACCCCTTTTGGTCCATTTAAGGGGCTGATCCCCCTCTTTGCTAGGGTTACAAAATCTTCTCTCAAGAGGTCATCTCCATTTGACTCCATTTTCCATCTCCAAAACCCTAAAAAGCTTCAAGGTTCTAGGCCATTCCTTCATCAACCCTAAGCCTCACCATCACCACCTCCATTCCAGCAGCAAAGGAGTGATTTTCAAAGGCTTAGAAGCAACTTTCATCAAGCCAAGAAGCCACAAAAGTTTGATCTTCAAGGGTAAATCACTAATTCCCTTTTTCTAGCACTTTTTTGCATCAATTCTTTACCCTATTTTCTCTCTATTTTGGGCTCCAAACCCTACTGAGATTAGGCTTATTTTGAGCCCCTCTACAACATTTTAGAAGGGCTCAACCCCATTTGGCACCTCTATGATGCACCTCTTTCAATATCACTCTTTATGCCAATATTTTGTATGCTTTGTTTGGCTTATGAGTGATCCATTTTCGAGCTTGATATAAACTGTGAGTGGGCCTATTTTGAGCCCCTCTTCAATATTGAAGAAGGGCTCAACCGTGTTTGGCCTCTCTATCATGCACTTTCTTTGTAATCCTCCATATTTCCCATAAAATTGCATGATTTATTTGGCCTATTTGTGATCTGATTTGAAGCATCTCATGAACTAATATTGTGCTTATTTTGAGCCCCTCTTCAACATTGAAGAAGGGCTCAACCTTGTTTTCATGCTCTGCATGCCACTTGCTTTGAATTCATGTTATACTCTTACTTTTGCATGCTATTTTTAGCTCATGAGTGATCTGTTTTCGAGCATGAAATATACTGTAAGTGGGCCTATTTTGAGCCCCTCTTCAACATTGGAGAAGGGCTCAACTATTTTTGGCAACTCTATCTTATACTTGTTTCACAATTCCTTCAATTTACCGTAAAATTGCATGCTTTGTTAGGCTTGTTTAGCTTCTGTTTTCAGCCTTCATCAGGCTTAGAAAGTGTCTTATTTTATCCCATTATTCATGTCTTGTTAAGGGTCCAAAGCTGTTTGGTGCTTTCTTTTGATACCTCATGTGGTAGCCTTTGTTGGCTTCATTTTGCATGCTATTTTGAGCATATCTACATACTGAATTGGGGGATGTCATCTCTTGTAAATGTGCATGTTTTTTGTCCCTCTTTAATGTTGTAGAACTGTGTTTTTCAGTTTGAGCATTGTACATACCACTTGTTTCATTGTTCCCCTATTTTCCCCTATTTTTGCATGCTATTTTTGCCATACTTGTGATTGTTGTTGGGCCATTCTTTGTACTGGAAAAAGGCTATTTTAGGGGCTGCCTAGCATCTGTCTTTACACTTCATATCCATTTTGTGCATGTTTAGCATAGCTATAGGCCATTTCAGGCGCCTCAATTCGCATTTCGGAATTATTCCGTGCATCGGGTGTACTTTGGCCATGATTCGGCACTGTTTTCCCCCACATTTCAGTGCTAAAATTCCATTAGTATGTTTGCATATCATTTGTCATGTCATTTCATGCTTTACATCATCGCCTCGGTTTGCGTGCCCATGTGCACGCATTTCGAGGCAACTCACTTTTCATCTTATGGCCTCCCATGTGAGTGTGACTGAGGTTCACTCGTGTTGGTGTAAGCCCATACAGCATTGCGTATGCCATTTCCTCGTTTTGCGTGCCCGTGTGCACGCATTTCGAGGCATCTCTTTTTCATCTCACGGCATCTTATGTAAGTGTGGCTGAGGCCCTCTCATGTTAGTGTAAGCCCAATTTGCATTTGGAGTGCCATTTCATGCTTTAGTACCACCGTCTCGGTTTGCGTGCCCGTGTGCACGCATTTCGAGGCACTTCATTTTTATCCGACGGCCTCTTATGTGAGTGTGTGGCTGAGGCCCTCTCATGTTAGTGTAAGCCCAATTTGCGTTTCATGCCATCTCGTGCCTTTGTATCATCACCTCGGTTTGCGTGCCCGTGTGCACACATTTCGAGGCACTTCACTTTTCATCTATTGGCCTCCTGTGTGAGTGTGGCTGAGGCTCACTCATGTTGGTATAAGCCCATATTACATTGTCATGCCATTTTTAGTCTCATTATATCGCGTGTGTCATTACCTCGGTTTGCGTGCCTGTGTGCACGGATTTCGAGGCCTCTCGTTTTCACCAGCATAGTGCATACTAGGTTGTATCTTAGATTGCATTCATGCATTACCTCGGTTCGCGTACCCGTGTGCACCCGTTTCGAGACATCTCATCTTCATCTGCATTGTGCATACTAAGTTGTATCTTAGGTTGCATTCATGCATATCATGCATATTGCATAGTGTTCGGGATAGGAGTTAGCCCGGGCACGGGGAACGAGGCACGTTTCGTACTCCGAGTGACGGAACGGGTCTCAATCCCCAAGTCACCGACACTCCGGATTACCCATGATGGAGTTAGGTTTTGTCGTAGCATTCGTGTGCATTCATCCTATATTGAGTTGTGCAATCCGACTACTCGGCCATCATGCATCGATATGCGTGATTGATGGCACGAGGATCGAGGCATGCATATATTTGTGAAATACATTGCTATGCCCCTTTCCTGCTCTCTGTTGTAGCAAAATGAAGAATCAGCAACTTTTCGAAGTCTGGCACGCATTTCGAGAAACATTGCAAACAGAGGTTAATTGGGGCATCCCAGTGGATTTCCGCGCAAAACAGCCCAAACATGCATCATTTCATTATCCGAAGCGGAGTCAAGGCAGTCCCTGGCTTGCATGCCAGTTTACAGCTTTCTTAGTTAATTCGTTAATTAATTAGGAATTTGTATATTATTTTGGGCTGTATATTCGGACTGTATTATTCTTTTATTCGGACTGTATATTTATTCGGACCCTCTGCGCGAGGGCAATGCTGTAATAAGTGTGGGTGAGTGTGATGTATGCCTTCCAACCCCCATTTCTTTCTCCTTTTTATTTATCTGCTTATGATGGTAGATTAGGGCATATTTCAATTAGCATACAGTATGACAGCATGTTTGCATCATTCATCTGTTTTGCATGCACCGGGCTCGGCGCATCATACAAATTGCATTTGTATTTCAATTCCAAATTGAATACGTGTTAGTTGTAGCATTCCATATGCCATGTTTAGAATAGCCGAGTCTGCTATAGTTGCATTTTGCATGTGTTGCATTAGGCATTTTAGCATATTTAGGATTCATGCATGATTTCTAACCGGTTTCTGTTTTGGCTTGGAGTACTCGGTAAGTTTTATGCTTTAGCATCCTTGCATGCGTGTGAGTGATTGCCATAAGTAGCATGCTTGCCATGAGGCTATGTGCTTATGTGATATAACTGCCTTGAATGCCTGTGGGTGAAGGTTGAGTTATCTGAATTGGAATAATTCATCGATTGTTTGTTTTAAGCCCACTAGATAGTGGCAACACCATGTTTTCTAAGCCCACCCGAGGGTGGCAAAATCTGCATTTTAAGCCTACCTGCGGGTAGCAAATCGTCTTTCAAACAAACATGAAATGTTTTGTTCCAATTCAGGCGACTCGGTCTATACTTGTATGCTGTGCGCATCACATAGTAACCTAGGCTAATAACCGGAATAAGAACACACAATGTTTTCAAAAACAGATATCATGGTTAGTAGAGGCCGGTCTTTGACCGGGCGAGCGGGGGTGCTCACGATGTGACCTTCCCCAATCGTACCTAAGTTCCCGAGCCGAGGCAACTTTGGTGATGACGGACACGTGGCCTTTGGCACCGAGTTAGGGTTTCCTAAATTTCCCATTTAAAAAATATTTAGGTGGCGACTCTGTATCTGGCAAAGCAGTCCATATTTGGCACTTCTTTCAAAAAAAAATCTGTTTTCAAAACGATTTGCCGGATTTGGACTCTTTGGTTCAAGATTTAGAACCGTGGCACAAATCGAGTCCGAACTGTAGCGAGGTCCCTCGCGGGCTTGTTACAGTTTCTGGCGACTCTGCTGGGGATTTAGAGAACTTAACTCGAACTCATGATATCTGGTTTTGACTACACTTGTGTGTTTCTTTGCATTGCTTTTGCATTGGTGTGCCTAGGACACCGTGTTTGCCATATGCCATTCCCGAACGATTTGCCGGAGGCTTGTCTTGTCAAGTCATGTCCGTAAGGCTGATCGGCTCTGGGCTCTGACAGCATGGGAACACAAACCCCGGTTTTTACCGGGGCACCCTTTTTGACCATTCGACCTAGTGCATATTCGGATCCACAGTGACCATTCCAACTAGGACAGGTTGCTTACCCGTTTATAGGTTGTTTGAAGCCGCTGCGTGCGTAGTGAAACCCTAGTTCCTGACAAAATAGGACAGGGAAACCCTACCCCAACATAGGGGTGTTTTGGCTCTCACTTATCTGTTATGTGCTTGTTAGAGTGCGTCTCTACAGGGAATGCATATATCAGTTTATGAGTCACATCAGGCCTGCGGGCATCAGTTTTTGAGATTGGGCATCAGGCCTGCGGGCATCAGCCAGTCATTTGAGAATCAGTTGTCTGTGGATATCAGATTCAGTTTTGGGGACAGTGATACTGGAACAGTGATCAGTGGTTGAGGACAGTGTATTTCCAGCTTATCAAACTGCGTGTTGTATGCCCGACTATGTGTGTTGTGTGTATTTAATTTAAGCTATTCTGCTGCCCGTTTTTCTGGTTATTTATTTCCTTTTCGTTTTATTTATCTTTTTGCTAGGGGGCAGTTTGTGGCACAATTGCTTCCGAACCATCAGATATTCCCCAAGCACTTTGGACACAAGGTCGCCGACTTATTCGATCCGAGGATCTAGTTGACGGACATCCGGTGTTCCATTCACTACCCCCGGTTATTAGAAGGAGGCCGAGGAAGCGCAGTCCATCAGAGCAGAGATTATCGAGACAGCGGTTTATTTTAGGAACAGACAGTCGAACTGAGATTTCTGTTTCCGCTATAGAGATACATTTACCGGCCATTCAGATAGAACATCAGGATACATCAGGGATGGAGGCGATGATGCGCCAGATGAATGAGAGCATGAAACAAATGCAAGATGATGCTATCCGCCAGGCGGAATTTTCTAAACAGCAGGCCGCTGTCATGGCCCAGCAGTCTGAGCTGATCACCAGATTACAACAGCAGAATGCAGCATCTGCTTCACACCAGGTCCCTCCTCCACTAGGGACGCATCAGATTCCCCCTCCACCAGCGGCTCCACTGCCTGAGCAGGCACCCACTGGCCAGAATACCCTGCTAAATCCTCAGAATGCCCCTCCGAATCCTCAGAATACCCAGAACACCCAGAATACCCCCCCAAATCCACAGAACGCTCCTCCAAACTTCCAAAACACTCAAGAGGATACGAGTCTTCCAACGGGGCTGGCTCCGCCCCCGCTTCCGCCGCAACTGTCCAAGAATCTTACACCTAATCACCCGGACTCTCCATTTGAGTTCGAGGTAGACCAGACAGCTCTGAAATTGAGCAAATTGGAAAAGCTCTTCAAGAAATCACAGGGGGTGAAGGCCATCCCAGATATTGAAGACGGCTACACTGACGTGGCCGTGACACTGCCGGACAGATTTAAGATGCCGCAGATTGATCGTTTTGACGGATCAGGGGATCCTATGGTCCATCTCCGGCTATTTTCAGACGTCTTGAGGCCGATGGGCCTAACCCAACCGCAAAAGCTTTCTTTATTTGGCAGAACTTTGTCAGGGGTTGCGGCCATCTGGTACGCAAAATTGGAAGATGATGTGAAGAGAAATTGGGATGAGTTAGCCGAGGCCTTCGTTGCACAATATTCTTATAATACTCAGATCGAGATTACAACACGTGATCTCGAAACGACGAGGCAGGAACAAAAAGAGACTTTCTCTGATTTTGTAACTCGGTGGAGGGCAAAGGCATCGATGATGACCTTAAGGCCAACTGATAAAGATCAAATCCGGATGATTGTGCGCAATCTCCAACCTAAGTTAATGCAGAAAATGATCGTACTCCCTTTCCCCACCTTCTCAGATTTACACGAGATGGGGGTACAGATCGAAGATGCGATGAAGCAAGGATTGATCGATCAGGATCGGGAGCAGCCCCGAAGAACATTCAACCGTAATAACAACGCGGGCCCGAGTGGCTCTGCCAATACAAGAGCTTCAGAGGTCGGTATGGTCACCACCACTCCCCCTCCCCAACCAAGGCCCGCGGCGGCCACACCTTTTTCTGATGCATCTGGGAGCAGTAACCAAGCTTCAAGATACCAATCCAGGGGTCAACGAACCTTCTCCCCACTACATATGCCTTTGTCCAAAGTCCTCGGGGTTCTAGTTAGAAAGGGGCATCTGAAACCCTTGGAACCGAGGCCCCCTCCAAATCCACTCCCCCCTTCCCACAACCCAGCCAAATATTGCAAATACCACCAGCAGCATGGTCATGATACCGACCAATGTTACAAGCTGCGTCATGAGATTCAGGACCTCATTGACAAAAACATCATTCTACCTCCCGAGAGACCCAACGTCACAACTAACCCACTCCCAGCACATAACCAAGATCCACCCAAAAGAATCAATTTCATCCAAACTGGGGACGTGTCTTACGACCCTAGTATCTACATTACTCCCTCCCACCTACCCAAGCCAAAGGTGATCCTTCCTGATAGCACCGACTTGTGCATGATGGACACCTCCACAACCCAACCTGAGCCAAAGGTGATGACCACCGAAAATGGAACGGGGCAGGCTTCTGAGGAAAGCAAAACTGTTGAGTCTGGGGTGGAGCAGTCTGGAAGTTTAGCTGGCAGAGCTTATGATCCGATTGGGTATATCTTGTCAATGAACCAGCCTAAGCTGAGTGTGGGGCCGCCGGAAGAAGCTGAATTGTGTATGATCCGGGGGGACAAACTTGAATCAGTGGGGGATGATCTGACAACAATGGAAGAGGACTTCGCCAACCTCCAGTTTTTCAATGACCAAGAATCAGGGGATGCATCAATCAACTGGTTCGAATACGAGGAGTCAGCAGAAGTCGTCGGGTGGTTGGATGATCAGCCAGATATTGTACCATTTGTGGCCGGAAGGGCCGAGAGTCAGATCGAATTGCCGGAGAGCGCCGGTACGAAGAATTTCGCTCAGGAGCAAGACACTTAAAAAACCGAACAATTAACGCTGGAGGAACAAGAAAAGAAATGGGATTCTGAGAGGATCCGAAAAGCAAAGAACCATGAAGAGGTTGAAAGTGCTGCAAGCACGAGGACAGGACATGCTGCGAGCATGTGGAATGAAAATACTGAGAGCGCAAGCATGCCCGAACCAGACAGGTGCCTGTTAGATGCTAATGGGATGTGGTGGGAAGATGACGACTTGTATCTCGCCCACACAGACGAAGACTAGGAGGGTGGCCAACCAGACAGCACCTGGTATCTCGAAGAGGTGGACCATATGACAAGAAGTGGGCGGTATTTCAAGCCCCCACACCTTGATCAACCCGAAGCATCGGGGAAAGATAAAGAGGCGGAAAAACAGAGAGAGAAGCAAGTTGAAGAAGAGGCTGTACTGAAGCAGTTAAAGAAAATACAAGCAGACATCTCCATCTGGGGACTGCTTATGGCTTCAAGGGTACATAGACAGGCTGTCCTATCTACTATGGACAAGGCCAAACTCTCCATCGAAACTACACCAGAGCAGCTGGTTGGGCTGGTTTTTCCGGGAGGAGGTTCCCCGGCATTGACCTTTTCAGACAAGGAGTTGCCGCCTGAGGGCGTGGATCATAACAGACCTCTCTACATCTCTGTAGAATGCAAGGACAAATGGATTCCGGTGGTACTTGTCGATACCGGGTCCGCTATCAATGTCTGCCCAGCCAGAACGGCGTATGCAATCGGGTTGAAGCCCGTAGACTTCACACCGACCACTCAAGTAATCAGAGCCTACGACAATACAAGTAGGGATGTCCTGGGGACAGTAAAAATCCAAACCAAGATTGGGCCTGGACAACACGAGGTAGATTTTCATGTCTTGGAGGTCCCTGCATCCTTTAACATGCTTTTGGGGCGACCCTGGTTGCATCAGGTAAAGGCCGTCTCATCCACTCTACATCAAATGGTGAAATACCCCTGTGGAAAGGGAGTAGCCATTGTGTTTGGGAACTCATCAATCCATCCCCCTCCGGAGATATCTACGCCAGTCTTAGAGATTGAACACGGCATGGAGGACGTGTTTATATCGGGATTTACTTTGGCTGAGGCCCGGGTGGTGCAAAACATCATGGCTGTGAATGAAGGTGGGTACGTCAGTGCTCAATCCGTCTACCTCATGAACAAGCTACAACATATCCCCGGGATGGGATTGGGAAGAAGCGGCAGGAAAGGAGTCGCAGCGTTGGCCGAAGTGCCACATAACCCGCATACCTTTGGACTGGGTTATCTGCCCACCAAAGAGGACTGGGTGAGAAAAGGTAAGGAAATGGCCGGCAAAGCCAGAGCAAAACAGGCTGGGAAGCCTTTTGATCTAATGCATAGGCCCATTCAGGGTACCCTGAACGGACGCTTCGTCCAGGAGGGGGAGGACTTTCCATTTTGCGGCTTCCCAGAGCCGTGGCTGAACGCGGAGAAGAAGCGCGTGCCAGGCTTCGAGATCTTTTTCGACCTGCAACTATCCGGGGATGACGTTGCCGCAGAGCAGACGGACCCACCAGCTGAGGTTGAGCAGTATAAAGCAGTGGATCCTGAGGGCATTGAATTTGAAATGGGGGTAGCACTGGCATGTCTCCTCTCTGATCCTCCGATCAACCAAGAGTGCTTGGGGGATAACTTTGTGGTTTCCATGATTGGGAATGAAACGGCTGCGAGCCGACCAGCAGCTATCTTGGATGCATCAATCGCACCCTCCCTCACCTGGCAATACGAGGAGGGATTTCTGTCTAGCAGCACCGGGTCAGGTAGTGAGCCGGAATCTGATTCCACCGAATCTTGTGAGTCGGAATCAGGTTCCAGCTCGACTGAGTCTGAGTCTGGTACTCCTGGGGATGTCAACCCGGATGCCACGGTCTTGTCCAGGTCGTCTTTTTCTTTCTCATTTGAGTCTATTGTAACCGAGGACGATTTGGATGAACTTAATGAGAATCAGGCAACCGTGGTTTCCGAGTACTTTTCTCTGCCCCTAATTTATTGCATTAATTCAGATTTTCAAAATTTTGATGAAAACGAAGAGGACGAAGTTCCTCCGGTTTTACAACGTTTAATTGAACAGGAGCAGGAGAGGTTTGTTAAACCCCTAGTGGACGAAATCACTACCGTGAACATTGGTACTGAGGAGGACCCGCGGCTGGTCCAGATCGGGTCCACGTTGTCTTCGGAGGAACGCGAGCGCTTAGTCGCTTTATTAAAAGATTTCAAAGAGGTTTTCGCGTGGTCCTACGAAGACATGCCTGGAATCGATCCTGAGATTGTACAGCATCAGATCCCCCTTGACCCCGAGGCCCGACCTGTCAAGCAGAAGCTCAGAAGGATCCGCCCGGACTGGGCTCTCAAGATCAAAGAAGAGGTCACCAAGCAAATCGACGCAGGCTTCCTGCTGGTATCCGAATACCCGACTTGGTTGGCCAACATTGTGCCGGTGCCGAAGAAAGATGGCAGGATCCGGGTGTGTGTGGACTTCAGAGATCTGAACAGAGCTAGTCCGAAGGACGACTTTCCCTTACCGCACATCGATGAGTTAGTGGACTTCACAGCAGGGCATGCATTACTCTCATTTATGGATGGCTTCTCAGGATACAATCAGATAGTGATGGCACCCAAAGACCGGGAAAAGACTGCATTCACCACCCCGTGGGGGACATACTGCTACCGGGTAATGCCGTTTGGGTTGAAAAACGCTGGAGCTACTTATCAAGTTCCGCGACTACAATACTACATGATATGATCCACAAAGAGGTAGAGGTGTATGTGGACGACATGATTGTCAAGTCCAAGGAAAGAGAAGTCCACTACACCGCCTTGCACAAGTTTTTCCAAAGGATCAAGGAATTCAGGTTGCAGCTAAACCCTCAGAAATGTACGTTTGGTGTTACAGCGGGAAAAATGCTGGGGTTCCTGATTACACAAAGGGGCATCGAGGTCGACCCTTCCAAAATCAAGGCCATCTTAGAAATGCCACCACCAAGGACTGAAAAGGAGGTGCGAGGCTTTCTGGGTAAAGTGCAATTCATAAGACGGTTTATTTCAAAACTAACCTTGACTTGTGAACCACTTTTTGGCCTCCTGAAGAAAGGAAAGAAGTTCCAATGGGACGGCCGATGCCAAGTTGCATTCGAACAGATTAAAGAATATCTACAGAACCCACCCGTTTTGTCGCCACCAGAACCAGGGAAACCGTTGATTTTGTATCTGTCAGTAACTGAAACTACAATGGGCTGCATGCTTGCACAAGAATCAGAAGATAAGGTGGAGAAAGCCATCTATTATTTGAGCAAGAAGATGCTAGAATATGAGACCCGATATACACCGCTGGAAAAGGCTTGCTTAGCTCTGGTATGGGCTACCAGGAAGCTGCGGCACTACTTGTTAGCTCACTCCGTAATGTTGGTTTCACGTCTCGATCCCATCAAATATCTTTTCGAGAAACCGGCACTTACGGGTAGGCTAGCTCGTTGGTTGCTGTTGCTCTCCGAATTTGATCTCACATATGTCACCCGCAAGTCAGTCAAGAGAAGAGCGGTAGCAGAGTTCCTTGCCGACCATCCGGTTGAGGGGGATGAAGCAGTTGAGTATCTATTCCCAGATGAAGCAATTCTGTATATCGACGAAGAAGCCTGGACGATGTACTTTGACGGAGCATCAAATCAACATGGGTATGGGATAGGAGTGTTGTTGATAGCACCCGATGATTCCCGTATCCCTCTAGCCTTCAAACTCCGATTCAAAGTCTCAAACAATGAAGCAGAATACGAAACGTGCATTGCTGGTTTGGAAGCAGCCCTGGAACTAGGGGCAAAACGGCTGGATGTCATTGGGGATTCGAACCTTGTTGTGTCTCAAGCTAAAGGAGACTGGAAAGTAAAAGAGGAAAATATGATGATGTATCACCAGACATTGGACTTGCTGATTCCTCGGTTTGAAAAGTTAAGTTTTACTCATCTACTAAGAGAGACCAACAAGTTCGCAGACGCTTTAGCAACTCTATCATCTATGACAGACATCCCGTGTGGAGTCCGGATGCGTCCAGTCATCATCGATCAGAAATTTGTACCTGCCTATGAGTCGATTGCAGCCATAGATAAAGTTCAGGACGAACACCCCTGGTATTACGACATCTGGAACTTTTTGGAGAAAGAAACATACCCGCCAGGGGTAAATGCCAAAGACAAGAGGGCAATCAGAAGAATGGCAGTTCAGTTCATCATCTGCGGGGGTAAACTGTATAAAAGGGGTCATCTGGGAATGCATAAACTGTGCGTTGATGCAGAAGAGTCAAAGCGTCTGATGGAAGCCATCCACGGAGGAGAATGTGGAGCACACATGAATGGGGTCATGTTGGCACGGAAGATTCTCAGACAAGGTTATTACTGGTCCACCATGGAGGAGGATTGTATTGGTTTCGTCCGGCGATGTCACAAGTGTCAAATTCATGCAAATCGTATGAACATCCCGCCATCAAAGCTGTACAACATGACTTCGCCATGGCCATTTTCAGTCTGGGGAATTGATGTGATCGGAGCTGTCACGCCAAAGGGGTCGAATGGGCATGAGTTCATCCTCGTAGCGATAGATTACTTTACAAAATGGGTTGAGGCCCAGTCTTATGCGGTGTTGAAGGCTTCGCATGTTGCAAAATTCATCAGGAACAACATCATCTGTCGCTACGGGGTCCCAAATGAAATAGTTTCGGACAACGGTTCCCACTTCAAGAAGGAGGTAATTGACTTGTTGGAGAAATACAATGTGGCTTTTCATAAGTCATCTACAAACCGGCCGCAGACCAATGGAGCGGTTGAGGCCGCCAACAAGAATATCAAGCGCATATTGCAGAAGATGGTGGAAACCTACCGGGACTGGCCAGATAAGCTGCCGTTTGCTCTATGGGGCTACAGGACTTCGATCAGAACTTCTACTGGGGCGACTCCGTATTCATTGGTTTATGGGATGGAGGCCGTTCTACCAATTGAGATTGAGGTTCCGTCGTTGAGAGTATTGGCTGAGTGCCAGATAGCCGAGGCAGATTGGCAGCAGAATAGATTCGAGGAACTCATGCTTTTTGATGAAAGAAGGTTGAAGGCACTGTACCATGTTCAGGGTTATCAATGCAGAATCGCCCGAGCTTTTAACAAGAAGGTTAAGTCCAGGAATTTGAAAGAAGGAGATTTGGTACTCAAGGACAGCCGAGCTCCCATCCACGACCCTAGGGGCAAGTTCAGACCTAATTGGACTGGTCCCTACATCATTAAGTCTATCTGGTCAAGTGGAGCTGTGGTTCTGATGGATCTAGATGGCTTAGAGTTTTCACAACCGATCAACATGGACAAGTTGAAGAAATACTACCCTTGAGAGGCTCGCTAGGCCGAAAACCCGAAAGGGCGACCTAGGCAAAACTCAGAGCACAAAAAATTTGAAAATATAAAAACTGAGCTCTCAAGGTTGAAAACCCGCAAAGGGCGGCCTTGGCAAAAGTTAGAGCGCAAAAGGAGAGTAAAAATACCCGAGTGAACCTAAGCCTGAACTACGTAAGGCTTGATCCCCATCTTTGGGATACGTAGGCAGCTTCATCTTGAAGTTCAGCCATAAACACTTTCCCCGATCAACTTTGTCCATTTTGATCATCTCAGTCATCCTTACCCATCAGCATTCATCGTAATCTCCAGTGCAGTGCTATTCAGACTAGGGGCAACTTTCCGTTGCCAGGAAGTGCTGTGGTCCCATTCAGACTAGGGGCAACTTTCCAGTTGCTAGGATCCGGGGTTGTGCACCTCAGTGACAGATCTCAGGCGTGTCCAGTTCTGATTCATACCGAAAATAGTTTTGAAAAGTTTTAATAAAAGTTGACTTTGTTCAAATTAATCTTTTCACAACTAAGACCATTTTTGGACCAAAAGCGGGAAATTTTCAATACCACAACCTTCAATTTCATTGATCTCAAAACAGAGTTCTCCTGCTCTTGCATACAATTGAAGTTGCTTTTTATTACATTCATAACGAAAACTTGAAAGTACTAATAAAGCAATAAATCTAGGGCATAGTCAAGTCAGGTGTCCCTGCGCCCCCTCCCAGAGCTGGTTGAAGCTTCCGATGCCGACCTAGGCCCAGTCTGTGCCTCCTCGTTAAGCCAATCCCAGCACTCGTCAGATAAAGTGCAACTAAAAGTAAGGGCAGGGGCCAGAAGCTCTCTAACTCTCCATGCCGCGGCCTGCCGAGCCAACTGTGCACCTCGAACCGGAAATGTAGCCGGATACTCTATCCCCTCCGGTGGGCAAGTCTGATCACGGCCAAACTGGCGCAGAATACGGAATGGGAAATAGAACACACAGTGAGTCAAGCCGATCATTCGAATCCCGACCTGCCGGGACATGCTATAGCTCATTGCCGGGAGATTGAGCCAAGGACAACGCCACGCAATGCGATCCGCCGACAAGTTGCACATCCATTCAAACCACCAGCTCTCATCAAGAGCATTCACTAGGCGTTGCCGAAAGAAGTAGCCGCGGGCTGAATAAGCAGGGCAAGAATCCACAATTTACAATTTATCCATCAACCATATCTGGGGAAGGATGAAAAATGAGAGAATAAAGAATAGAGAGATGTGCGATGAGAGAAAAGTAAGATGAGGGTTTTGTGAGAAAAACCGAGCCCGAGGGCCGAGTGATGTGAGCAAATATACATGTGAGCTTGGGTGGGAAACATTACCTGTAGCAGTAGTGGACTCCCTGCAAACCTGGTGGTCTCCCGGCAGTGGAAAGCATCCAAGCCCATCAGTGTCTCGGCCAGAGTCATGGCAATGCAACTCTTTCCTTCTCTCAAACCTTGGGCGACTTCAATCAAACGGATGCTAGCTCCTCCGGAGCCCGAGACAAACAGAAAATGAGATAGTAGGCACAAGCAGAGGGCATGCTGCCTGAAACCTTGCCAATAGTGGTTGCTGCGGTCACCGGCATCAGAAAATCGGTAAATCAGGCTCGGGATATCCAACATGCCATCACCAATCAGAGATCTAGCATCATGCGCATTAAGACCGCACATCCGCCCTAAGGTTTGGGCATAGCTAAAATTGAGCTGGGGCAGAATTTCCTCGCCTCGCTCGGACTCCATCAAGATTTGAAATTCTTCAAAAGTAGGACACACCTCTTGCCCGCCAAAGCTAAAGACGTGCGTCACCGGGTTCCAAAACCTTGTCGCGGCATAGAGGAAAGGAAGATGCAGTGGAGTCCGGCCTAGCGTGAATAGTGCGTTCAAGCCAAAACCCCGGAAGTTCAACTTCTCCGAGCCATCTAAAGAAGAAATCCAAGATGTGAGATTTTCTACGAGAAATGCCTCCATTTTTGTGAAGAAAGGTGATGAAATGAATGAGTTCCAAGGGTGGGGCTTTTATAGAGGGGCAAAACACTATTCAAAGGACACGTGTCAAATTTCTGGAGGTTGCGGGAGAGGTGGCCGGCCGGCCATCTATCCTAGTAGGCCGGCCACCCTCTAGGCTCCAAATGCAAAAAGTTTTCGGCCGCGCGTTGGTCCTGTTTTGCCCGCCGGAAGGAAGTTTGAGGCACTTTCATGCATCGGGAATGTCGAAGGCCTCCATTTCTATCAGTTACGGGTGCGTTCCATCATCCGGATTGTCCGTCCAAAGTTTGTTCTGTTGTATTTTGCTTATCGAGTTGTTGTTTTGTTTATCGAGTTGTAAGTTTTGTCGAGCTGTCGCATTTTGTGTTTTGAATTGTTACTTTTTGGTTACACAATTTTGTTAGGTCTTGTCTATTGAGTCGTTAACATTGTTGTACTTTGCTTATCGAGTTGTAAACTTGCTAAGATTCTGTTATTTCTTAGTGAGTCGAGTTGTTTTGATTTGTTGCGTCGGTTCATTACCTGACCCGGTAAATACACAAGGCACATTTTCATTCAATTCCATTTTTGTGCAAAATGATGCGATGCGATGCTAAGAATTTCAAATACAAACATCTTTTCAAAAAGCTGTTTCATTCCATCATGTTTTACAACAAAATAAAGGTACAAGTTTTACAGGAAATAAAACTGCCTAATAATGTGCAAAGTGCTACAAACTACTAGCCAAAAAGTAAAATAAAGCAGGAAATAACATCAGTATCCTCGGGAACGGGAATGAGGAGGCCCTCTCATCCTCTTTTGCGGGACAACCTCTGCACCATCATCACCATCCGGATCAGAGCTGTCATCCTCCGGATCCCCCTCAGCCTCGCCTCCGCTCCCGGAACCAAGACCGGAGCCTCCCTCCCCAGGAGATGCCTCTGACACACGGTCTGCGACCTCCTCCTCCTCATCCTCGACAATGGGTGCCCTGCGTCTGCGAGACGACCCTGCTCCTCGAGCTCCTCGGTAAGGCCTGGATGGCCCAGCTCCTCGGGGCCCAGTACCTCGAGTAGGTCTAACACCTCGACCTCTCTGAGAAGGCCCTGGTGGCCCGCCTCGCGCCGGAGCATATACGGGAGGCATCTGAAAATGAAAAGTGCAATATATCAGTTCAAACATAAAAAGCAGGTGCAAGTACAGTATGTGAGTGGGGTGTGTGCCAGATGTGTTCTACACAGCCTATCAGTGCAGCAGAATGCTCAAAACCAGCATGTCATCATAAATATGATAAATGCAAGAGAGATGAAGGGTACCTGGAAGCCCATGATGGACATCTGTGCCTCTCTACGCAGGACCATCCCCTCAAGTGAGGCTACCACACCGAGCATCTGATCTATGTACTCCCGAGGTGGCTGCAGATACAAGCTCAAGTCATCAATAAATAAGCAACTGCCGAAATGTCTGTGTGATAAATGAAAAATGGTAGAACATACCGGTGGTGAGTCAGGATCACTGACATATCTGTGACCAGGCATCGGAGGCTCCATAGGGATCGGAATCGGAGAAGTAGTCCCATACTGCCAACTCGTCAACTCAGTCGGCATATCTGGCCATCCAGGATGATCGAGAGTCGGAGGGATCGGAGGAATTGAACTGCCTCTACCTCTAGATGCACCAGCCCTGCTAGAAGAGGGGATGTCTACAGCACGGGCACGGCTCGAAGATGGTGCGCCAGTGGGCCTCAGTGGTGGAGCCCGTACTCCCGTCAAGGGGGGCATCAGATATATGCGGCGATAGGTGGCGTAGTTCCCCTCAATGAGATGTAATAAAGCATCGGTGCCCTGCATGTCCCTAGTGACCTCCTCAGTAGATAGCCTGTCGGCAGTCCGCATAGTGGGTGGAGGCACAGCAGGAGGGTCCTGAGAATCATACCCCCACACCTGACGCTGAAAGCGTTCCCCCAGGAACCAAGCCCTGCCGACTGGTCCCTCGAGCAGGAACCTATACTGGGAACTAGTCGACCCTCCAGGGTACTGATTCTCGAGATCGTCGCCAAAGACTGCCCAGGGTTGCCAGGTGATCTGCGGATAACCAGTGTACAAATCAATCAGAAATCAAGAAATACAAAGCAGATCAAAGATGAAAATGAAAGGAACTGAGAGTTCTGAAATACCTCAGTCGCGCGCACGGTGTCGAAGTACTGTCGCAGAGAGAAGAAAGTCTCTCGAGGCCTCGATAGGTGCTCGCCCTCAAACATCAATGAAAACGGAGTCATAGGAGGTCCTGCCACCTCCATCTCCGGGGCTAATGTGGGGAAATATGCATATACCCATAGCTGAGAAAAGCAGTGCGGAATGTGAATACAAAGTGCTAAAGGCAGAATACAGAATGCAAAGTGCGCCGTGTGTGCAGTGAATAAGTAATGACTAGCAAAAATGTAAATCAAGAGAACAGAATGTACCTCCCAAGCTCTCCAGTAGCCGCCGAGTAAGTCCCCCCGCCCGCGAGAGACTGCGCTCATGTAACAATAAAGGGTAGCCAGGCCAGCGCCGCCCCAATCATACTGATTGACCTGTGATAGGTCTACTAGGGCACTCAAGAGATACAGCACCGACCATGTTCCCTCTATCAGCAAACAGAGTGGTGCCAAAGAGGAACATGAGGAAACCACGGGTATACTGCTCGACCTCCTCGGGAGACTCAGGCTCCATCTGTGGCCGCCGGAAATGGGAAGAGAACCAAGTATACCGAACCCTCCCGGAAGCTCTGTCTACAGGCGGGAGTGCCCCAATAGATGCATCCAAGCAGCCTTCCACTCACCCATATCCTCGTCGTAGGGAATGGGTCCACCGCCTATGTCTAGGCCGGTGAGTACAGCGAAGTCCAGTGGGGTCATGGTCATATCCCCGGTCCGCAGAAAAATGGAAAGAATTGGTGGTGTCCCACCATCTCTCCGCCAGAGCAGCAAACAATGTCCTACTGATAAGACAGTGAGATAACCCCCTGCAGAATGGTCCGAATCCTGCAAAGTCAACCAAATCCCGGACAGCTTCCAGAAGCTCAGCATACCACTCCCTCGCGGCGGTGGAGCCATACCCTCGCACGGTGCGAGAACCAACCTGCGTTCAGAATAAATACATGTGTTCAGTACGCAAGAAAATACAAGCTGTGTGCAAACTGAAATGAACAAGCTGTGTGCAAATGAAATGAATGAGCTATGTACAAATCAGTGGGCTGTGTGTTCACTTTAAATCTGGGCTGCGTGTTCAGTAAATTTGTGTTTTGGGCTGCGTGTTCAATTCTTAATCAGTGGGCTGTGTGTTCATTTTCAAATCTGGGCTGTGTGTTCAGTAAATCAGAGTTTGGGACTGTGTGTTCTACTCTTAATCAGTGGGCTGTGTGTTCACTTCAAATCTGGGCTGTGTGTTCAGTAAATCAGAGTTTAGGGCTGTGTGTTCTACTCTTAATCAGTGGGCTGTGTGTTCATTTTCAAATCTGGGTTTGTGGTTTCAGTAAATCAGAGTTTGGGACTGGTGTGTTCTACTCTTAATCAGTGGGCTGTGTGTTCACTTCAAATCTGGGCTGTGTGTTCAGTAAATCAGAGTTTAGGGCTGTGTGTCTACTCTTAATCAGTGGGCTGTGTGTTCACTTCAAATCTGGGCTGCGTGTTCAGTAAATCAGAGTTTGGGACTGTGTGTTCTACTCTT
>CM069906.1:139403826-139488733 GCA_036172215.1 Camellia granthamiana | reverse complement strand
GCAGTCTGTAGGCTTTGCCAGAACCTCGATGTAAACTTCGAATCCCTGTCAGAAACGATAGACACAGGCACTCCGTGCAGTCTCACAATTTCATCAATATAGATAACAGCCAATTTGTCCGCATTATAAATTGTCTTGACAGGTAAGAAGTGAGCAGATTTAGTCAGTCTATCAACAATAACCCAAATAGAGTCCATACCTTTTCTGGAGCGAGGTAATCCAACGATAAAATCCATCGTGATATGCTCCCATTTCCATTCTGGTATGGGTAAGGGCTGCAATAATCCAGCAGGTCGTTGATGTTCAGCTTTGACTTGTTGGCAATGAAGACATTTGGACACAAGGTCGACAATTTCTTTCTTCATTCCCGGCCACCAGAAATTCAACTTCAAATCTTGATACATTTTCGTATTCCCTGGGTGGATAGAAAATTTTGAATTGTGGCCCTCTTGCAAAATTCTTCTTTTCAGTTCGGTGTCATTCGGTACACACAGTCTTTCTTGAAATTTCAGTACATTGTTCTCAAATTTGTATCCCGGTCTCGGTTTAGACTCTCTTTCTTCGATGATCTTCTTTAAGAAATCATCCAGTCGCTGTTTCTCTTTAATCTCTTCAATCAAGGCTGGTTGAGCAGAAATAGCAGCTAAGGTTCCACCTTGTTCCTTCAAAACAATTTCAATTTCGGACTTTTCAAGGTCACAAAGCAACTCTTTCTGTCCAGTCAGCAAACAGGCTAAGTTCCCAATCGATTTTCGGCTCAAAGCATCGGCAACGGTGTTGGCTTTTCCCGGATGGTACAAAATCTGTAGGTCATAATCTTTTATCAGTTCAAGCCATCTCCGCTGTCTCATATTCAGTTCTTTCTGAGTGAAAAAGTACTTCAGGCTCTTGTGGTCAGTATATACTTCACATGTCGCCCCATAAAGATAGTGACGCCAGATTTTCAATGCAAATACCACTGCGGCAAGTTCTAAGTCATGGGTCGGGTAGTTCTTTTCATATGGTCTCAACTGTCGGGAAGCATAAGCAATAACTCTCCCATTCTGCATTAAAACACACCCCAAACCCTTATGAGAAGCATCACTAAATACAGTATAACCATCCGTACCTGAAGGTAGAGTCAGAATTGGTGCAGTCACAAGTCTAGTTTTCAACTCCTGAAATGCTGATTCCCGTTGTTCAGTCCAGTCAAATGATATCCCTTTCTGTGTCAACTGAGTCAGAGGTAAGGCAATTTTGGAGAAGTCTTTGACAAATCTTCTGTAATATCCAGCCAATCCCAAAAAGCTTCGGACTTCAGTCACATTTGTTGGTCTAGGCCAGTTTACTACAGCTTCAATTTTCTGCGGATCAACAGAAATTCCATCTTTGCTAACAACATGCCCCAAAAACATAACATGATCAAGCCAAAATTCACATTTAGACAGTTTACCATACAGTTTCTGTTCTCTTAAGGTTTGCAGGGCAAGTCTCAGATGGTGTTCATGTTCTTCTACAGTCTTAGAATAGATCAATATGTCATCAATGAATACCACAATAAAATCATCAAGGTATGGTTTAAAAACTCTGTTCATGAGGTCCATAAATGCAGCTGGGGCATTCGTGACTCCGAACGGCATAACTAAAAATTCATAATGACCATACCTCGTTCTAAAAGCAGTTTTGTCAATGTCTTCCGGTTTAACTTTCAGTTGATGGTACCCCGATCTAAGGTCAATCTTGGAAAACACTTGTGCACCCTGTAGCTGATCAAATAAATCATCAATACGCGGTAAGGGATATTTGTTCTTTACAGTTACCTTGTTCAATTCGCTGTAATCAATGCACAGTCTCAGCGAGCCATCTTTCTTCTTTACAAACAGGACAGGTGCACCCCACGGTGAAGTACTGGGTCTGATAAACTTCTTGTCTAACAGTTCCTGCAATTGTACCTTCAATTCTTTCAGTTCAGTTGGAGCCATTCTGTAGGGAGCTTTAGACACTGGCTGTGTACCCGGGATTACATCAACAGTAAATTCAACTTCCCTATCAATCAAATCCCCTGGCAAATCATCTGGAAACACATCTGGGAATTCTCTGACTATAGGAATGCAATTCACATCAGTTTTAACATTATCATTAGCAGATACAGTCAGTACAGAACACAGATATCCTTTACATCCCTTTCTAATCAATTTGACAGCTTTTACAGAAGAAATCAGATACGGAGGAGGTACTACTCCAACTCCACGAAATACGAATTCAGGTAAACCCGGTGGACGGAAAACTACTTGTTTTGTTACACAATCTATAGTGGCATGATATTTTTGTAGCCAATCCATCCCCAATAT
The DNA here is from genome assembly GCA_036172215.1 of Camellia granthamiana. NCBI lineage: Eukaryota > Viridiplantae > Streptophyta > Magnoliopsida > Ericales > Theaceae > Camellia > Camellia granthamiana. The sequence continues at coordinate 139,486,403 of CM069906.1, read as the reverse complement.
CACATCAAAATGATCTATGTTCAACGGTAGTAAGTCAATAAACAGATGCATATCCCCAACAATAATTTCACAAGCAGGATACATATATGCACATGTCATGGATCCTCCAATAGGTGATGATACAGCTAACAAGTAATTCATAGGTTCTAAGGGTCTATTCAATTTCCGTGAAAAAGCATGCGACACATAAGAATGTGTAGACCCCGAATCAATCAATACATATGCATTTTGAGCACAAATTGAGAGGATACCTGACACAACGGTCTCAGTATTCTGAACATCTCCCGGTACTAGGGCAAATACTCGGCCCTGCCTCACAGGCTCTTTCCCGGTAGCTTTGGGGTTAGGCTTTGGTGCTACATTTGATGCTGCTGCGCTTGGTGCAGCTTTACCACTAGCTGGTGGAGCAGAAGGGCAGTCTTTAATTCTGTGGCCCACCTTGCCACATCTGAAGCAAGCTCCTGAAATCTGGTAGCAAACCCCTTTGTGCTTATTGCCACATACAGAGCAGGGTGGAATGAATCCACTCCCTTGGCTGGGGCTAGTTGTTGACCCCGTATTCTGTTTCTTGTTCAACTGATTGTGCTTGCCTTTCTTAAATTTGAAACCCTGCCGTTTACCATGCCATTCAGTTGTTGGTGTTTCAGATTGTTTCACTGCTGCAATGTTTGACTCGGCCATCAATGCACGGTCGAGCACACCCACATAAGTTGGCATTTTCAACACATTTATTCGGTCCAGTATAGCAGCACTAAGGCCTCCTTCAAACCTTCTGGCCTTCTTATATTCGGTGTCCACCATCGGTGGTGCATATCTAGCAAGTTCAGTGAATTTCTTCTCATACTCGGCAACAGACATTGTGCCCTGTTTCAGTTGTTCAAACTCCGTTACTTTTCTATCCCTGATGCACTGAGGGAAATACTTTTCAAAGAAGGACTCCTTGAACTGAGCCCAAGTTATAATAGCATTTGTGTCGCGGGTTAACATCCACCACCTTCTTGCTTCTTCCTGAAGGGTGAAGGTTGCTAACAGTACTTTGTTGGCTTCAGAGCACGGAAACATTTCAAACAACTTTTCTGTTTCAAAGCACCCAAGCTTCAGCCTTTAGCGGTTCCAAGCCTCCCTGAAAGGACGGCGGTTTCAGTTTGCTGAACTTATGAGTCAGTGCAATAATGTCCACCTCATTAGCATTCACATTCTGTACATTTTGTTCCGGTTGCACCGGAGGAGGGAGGAGGTGGGGGCTGTTGGTTCTGTTGTTGATCCAGTCTTTCAAGTACCAGTCCCATCATTTGTTCAAGTCTGGCCATTCTGGGCCTCAGAAGATGATGATTCAGGTTCATTTGCGTTATCCATTTCGCTATAAGCAGTTATAACAGTTATCATTATAAGTAGTTGTATCGTTAAACAGTTTTAACATTTAACATATAATCAGTCAATCATAAGCACACACTTTTCAAGTTCATGAGATGCCCTAATCACTTTTCTAGGACACCCTATAGCTCATTTGGACACGTGTGTGCGGTATAACTCGTGGTTAAGTATCGCTCTGATACCACTCTGTCACAACCCAAACCCGGCCCTATGGGTTTAGCACCGTAACTGGCCAGTAATCCGAGATTACCGAAGGCCTGCAGAACAGTAATACACTAAAACAGAGTACAGGGCCTGGCGGAAGCCATTACAGTAAATAACTAGTGTCCATTGAGCTGTGGAAATCTGTATGCCAAAAACATTTTTCATGCATTTTATACAGTTCAACCAGTACAGTCTGTACAATCATTCACAACATTCAGTACGGGAATCAAATTCCTCGATAACAGTGCAGTAAAACAGTAGACAGTTAATACAATTATACAAAAACAGTCAAGAGACAGGTGGGGGACACAAAAACACCCCAAGCCATAACATGGCGTCTCGGAACCTCGCAGTGAGGCACATAGGCTGGCTTGACAAAACTGGGGGACTAACCCCACGCTCCTAGCTCCGGTCTGGCTGCTGAGAACCTACATATATATATAAACAGTGAGCTAAAGCCCAGTGAATAACAATAAGTGTAAAGAGGTTATGAATGAATGTCCTTACAGTAATGAAAATAGTTCAATAACGGTATTTCGATCTTTCAGAATATCGGTCAATCAATCATATGTGGTACATCCATTAGCCTATAAACAGTAGGTCCAAAAGGACCAGGGCCTCAACGGACCCAACAGTAATGATGGCCATCAGTCAGTAAACAGTATGGTTCCACAAGGGAACCGACAGAGCTCTGTAACAGTAACAGTCAGTGCTAAGGATGCCACAATACAGTTCACAATACAGGACATACATTCATTCAATAAACAATATCAGTTCAATAAACGATTCAGTTCAGTATTCAAAAGATAACCATTTTGAACATATCTTTACACAATCTGTTACTCACAGAGATTGGGGCTACAGAATGCTAGAGCGCGTCCCCGAAAGCCAACCCTAAACAGTAAACAAATTGAACACACTCTAAGTTTAACAGTTGGGGAAGTACAATAATTAACTTCCTATTATGCCTCGGTGTGTTCTACATCTATGTCCTCATTAAGATGCCTTAAACTAGGCCTAAGAATGTCTAGGATGAGATGAGGATGCAAAAATGCACTTAGAAAACATTTGCAGAATTTTCGGTTAAACAGAGCCCCGCTCGAGCTCAGGTTTCCCCCGGCTCGAGCGTACAGGCAAACAAAGGTCCCCGCTCGAGCTGCAACATCCCCCGCTCGAGCGGACCAAAAAGTACTGGATAGGTGAAATCTCCGCTCGACGCCCGCTCGAGCTGTGTCACCCAGTCCTCCGCTCGAGCGCACGCCAATTCTCCGCTCGAGCGGACTGATGCACAATGCAAGATGCTGGGAGCTCGACTTATCCGCTCGAGCGCTACTTCCCTCCGCTCGAGCGATACAACAGAAATCTGGAAATCCCAGATTTGAGTCCCAAGCTCAAAACCAAGTTCAAAAGCAATGTTTTCGATCCTCTTGGGCTATTTCCTGGAAAAACTCTTTTAAACACATAGAATAACATGTTTCAAAAACTCAATTTAAGAAATCAAGGCCCAAGGGTGTTTCAATTAAATTCAATTTCAAACTAATTTTTCAAGAACATGCATGAACAACATTCAAATATGACATGCATGAGTTTCAAACCAATTTCAAGCTTCAAATCTTGCTCTCAAGAGCTCAATAGTTGGAAAACAAAGTGAAAACATGGACTTTAACTTAAACATGGACATGCATGTACAATTCTCCAAGAATTCAACTTCAAATTACACTAAAATGGCCATGCATGCATAATTCAACCTCTATGCACTAAAACATGGCTTGATTCTACAATGGAGCCTAGAACATGCAAGATGAACTTCAAGACCACAAGAAGAAGATGAATTCACTTACCTAGAGTGTTGATTTCTTGCCTAGAAGTTCAATTCATGCACATACACTTCAATCTTCAAGTCCTTCTAGCAATTTTAACAATTTGAGCTCAATTCCCTCAAGATGAACTCTCTCTCTATCTATCCTCTTGTTTGGTCGGCTAAGAGTGGAAGAAAAAGGCTGATGAAATGCTCTTGCTCAAGTGTAATCAAAGTCTCAAACATGAATAAACAAATGCTCCACTCAAAATGGCATAATTGGTAATTAACTCAAACTTGACAATTAACTCATTTAATCTAATTTAATCATTCCTAATCAATTTCCAGATAAATATATCATTAAATCACAAATATTCTCCTGATTACAAAACACTAAACGGTTTCCAAATCAGCCGCCGATAAGGCCTCCAATTAACAGTTTAAACATATACACTCAAACAGATAAGCAATCAATCAACAGATGCAATATGCAATTCAATATATAAACTCATTCAATTTCAGTTTCAGTTTCATTCAGTCTGTTCAGTAGTTCCTCCAATTCACTTATCAGTCATTATCAGTTCAGTTTAGCATTAATCAGTATATAATTCAGTGGTTAATCAGTAATCGATACGAGGGTTGTTACAAGGATGAATTTCTCAAGAAAGTACATGATGAGATAGAAGCAAAGCCGAGATCGGGATTTTCTTTAGAAGCTCAAGTGTTGAAATTCAAGGGAAGATTGTGTGTTCCTAATTGTCCCCGAAATTAAAGGAAGAGTTTTGGAAGAAGCTCACAAGTCCAAATTTGTTATGTATCCCGAAAATACCAAAATGTACCAAGATCTCAAGCAAGCTTTTTGGTGGCCCAATATAAAGAGAGAAATTGTGAAGTTCATTTCAACGTGCCTTCAATGTCAACAAGTAAAAGCAAAGCATCAAAGACTGGCGGGGTTACTTCAACATCTCCCAATTTCGGAATGGAAATGGGAGTATGTAACTATGGATTTTATTTTGGGTTTACCCCGAACACCCCGAGGTATGGATTCTACATGGGTGGTTGTGGATAGATTGACTAAGTCTGCTCATTTTCTGCCTGTGAAGACTGTTTATAATGCTGATAGACTTGTCACGATGTACATTGCGGAGATTATTCAACTGCAACGGTGTTCTGATCTCCATTGTGCTAGATAGAGATTCTAAGTTTGTGGTTGTGGCAAAGCTTACAAAAAGCATTAGGAACGAAGATGAGGTTTAGTACTGCATTTCACTCGCAAACTGATGGTCAATCCGAAAAAAGACTATACAGACGTTGGAGGACATGCTCCGGATGTGTGTTTTGGACTTCCGTGAAAGTTGGAAAATTACCTTTCGCGGAATTTGCCTACAATAACAGTTTTCACTCTAGTATTGAGACGGCACCATATGAAGCTTTGTATGGGAGAAGATGTCGAATCCTGCTTTGTTGGACTGAGCTTGGAAATAGCTCATTGATTGGGCCTGAAATTGTGCAAGTTACTACAGAAAAGATTCAGATCATCTAACAGAGATTGAAAACTGCTCAAAGTTGACAAAAGAGCTAAGCAAATCAAAGAATGAGGGACTTAGAGTTTGAAGTTGGGGATCATGTTTTTGTCAAAGTCACTCCAATGAAAGGGCACACAAGGTTTGGGAAGAAAGGGAAATTATCACCCCAGTGCATAGGACCATATTCAGATTTTGGAAAGATTGTGGTCGGTCGCTTATCGAATTGCATTACCCACCGGGCATGGAGCAAGTGCACAATATGTTCCACGTATCGATGTTGTAGAGGCTACCTTCGGGACCCTTCCCATGTTATTTATTATCATCAAATTGTGCTAAATGACGATATGGCTTATGAGGAGAAACCCCTTCGAATCCTTGATCGGCAAGTCAAACAACTAAGGAATAAGACTATTCCAATGGTAAAGGTGGAATGGAGAGAACATCATAGAAGTGAAGCCACTTGGGGAACGGGAAGAAGAAATGACACATTACGATATCCAAAATTGTTTCCAATTTTAAGGTAAACAAGTTTGGAGGACCAAACTTCCTAAAAGGGGGAAGACTATGATAACCCAATCTGTACTTTACTTAATTATGCATGTGGTTATTGTGTTTGATATGAATTTGCAAATTTAAGTATGGGAAATATGTGAATTTGGAAAAATATCTATTGAAAGTAGGAATATCTGTTACAATTGAAACTTTGAATTGAAATTGAAAGGGCCTTAGAGGCGCGATAAATAAAACCGACTTCATATCTGTGATTAGCATGATTTATAGAAGCTTACGGTGGAATTTTAAAAAATTACGATTCGTAATGATTAAATCATGTTTTGTGAGTTGGGTCATATATGTTTGTTTAGCCCTATTATTCATCATTGTTGATTGAGAGCTCTAGAGAGTGAATTAGAGAGAAAGAAAGAAGAGGAAGCTAGGGATTGAACAAAATCAAGGGGCAAACCTTAGAATTGAGTTAAGATATGTTAAATCACTTACAAACTTTGTCTCTAACTCATCTTTGTCTTGAAATCAAGAAGAAATTACGAATTTGAGCTAGGATTTTGAGTTATATGGTAGCTTGAGCTAAAGGCATGAAATTGAACCCTAATCTCGCCATATTCATTTGATTTGAGTTCACCCTTGTGATTGACTCATGAAACAAACCCTAGATGATTCATGAAAACAAGATTTATTGGAAGATTATTCATGGATTATGTATTTTGAACTTGATTATGTATGAATATTGGGAAAGAGATGAGTCCACGAATTTGTTAATGATGGAAGATTGATATGTTTAATATGGAATTACACTTGTATCACGCTTGTATATCATGTTTTTGAGGTGTTTTTACATGAATTTGGGCTTGAGAATGAGATGAAAATGGTTGCATTTTTTAGCCATTTTTGGGACTGCCTGACTGAGTCCAGATGGCTCGTGCGGCCATGGGCTCCGCAACGGAGCACCCATGAATTAAGCCTAGACCAGCCCCTCTCTGTGCGCTTCGAGCGGCGTCCATTTCCGCACGTGCAGAGCCAGACCACTTCGACCGGCTAGACCAGCCGCACGTGCAGCTCAACAGGAAAAAAAATTATGTTGTTTGTCTTGTTACCCCCCCGGCCTCCAGAATGCACTCCCAACCTCATTTAGACCCTTATGGGAGTGGAATGATGTCTAGAAACACATTAAACAAGATTGTGAATAACGAAAGAAAATAGTACAATTGAAGCAAACAATTTAACGAATGTGTGTGTGTGAAATATTGTGTAGGTTGTGTGGCCGAGGAGACACTGCGAGATCAAGCACACTGTGAGTAGTAATATTGTACACTTATACTCTTTGTTGCGTGTCTTGAACCATGAATGGTGATTGGTGCCAACATTATGAATTGATTGCAAATGACGAAAATGAATTGATATTACATAACATGTGCTAAGTGATTAGGCCCAAGGCTGCTTATTATGTGATTAGGCCTGAGGCTGCTTGTTACATGATTGGGCCCGAGGCCGCTTGATAAATGATTAGGCCCGAGGCCGCTTGTTATATGGTTGGGCCGGAGGCCACTTGTTATATGGTTAGGCCTAAAGCCACTTGTTATATGATCAGGCCCAAGGCCGCTTGTTATATAATTGAGCCCGAGGCCACTTGTTATATGCTTGGGCCAAGGCCGCTTGGTTTATATGATTATGGACATTTTGGAAATCTTGTGGTCATCTACTTACACTGTTTTACTGTATTATTACTCATTGAGCTTCGCTCACCCAATTTTATGTATGCACATATAGATGATCAGCGGCATGGAGCACACCCCTAAAGTCAACTTCAGGAGTTTTTTTTGTGACCTAATCGTGTCATTTCTCCGAGATGAAGTTTTGTCTTGACTGACACCACACCTTGACCTTATTTTGTTTTTGTTTTCATGGTCTTGGGTTGTAAACACTGTGTACAATTTTTCCTTTGGCTCTTATATTTTTGTTGGGCATGTAAATGTATTAATGTGTTACATGATTATCTCAATGATCTTGCTCATGATTGGCACAGCTCAATGGAATTCCTTTTTATTATATGCTTCCGTTATGGCCCCATTAACATAAATATTTTGTATGATCGTTTGAGGCCTTCGGTAATCCACAGATTAATGGCTAGTTATGACCCAAACTTTTACGGGTGGGTTCAGGTCATGACAACATCATATTTTCCATGCCACTTGAGCTCCATCTTCCTTTAGTTAAGCTCTATCTTCCCTAATTTCTTAACTCTCTATTCCTCATTTTCTCTCCCTAAAACAAAGCAAACCACTCTGTTTTTGTTTGGGGTTTTTATGTGTTAAATAGCTAAAGGGGAAAGCCTAGATATGGCGGGAAGGACTTCATTTTCCTTCCAAATAATAGTTTAGGGGGACAGCTTATCATCTTCTATTCAATTGTAGACGGAATGAGACGGTAGGAGTCAAATTGATCAAAATTTAGAAAGTGTGAGGGCAAATTGAAATTATACGAAGTATGGGGGTCAAATTGACAAATGTATGAAAGTTTGGGGGCAAAGTGATGTTTTCTCTATTTAGGTTGAGTAAGTCATTCAAATCGTCTCTATGATTTTATGAGGTTACATGCTATTTGTAAGTCCTTCATATTAGTTAGAGATTTGAAGAAATTATGAGCAATTTTTTTTTCTTCTAAATGAAAAAAAAAAAAAAAAAAAAAACCAACAACAACAACAACAACAACAACAACAACAACAACTTTATTGATGAAAACAAAGTACACACATATTGAATCAAACATCAATACATACATTTGTGGGTCCTTATTAGTTAGATATTTGAAAAAATTATGACTGAATGATATGAGCATCAAGTTTGTTTGTGTCACAACAAAAAATTAAAATAAACAAAAATCATAATGGTCATAGTCATGCACGTATAATAGTACTCATATGTATGATGTGTCACGCCCCAAAAAAATAGAGATTTGGACGATCCATTCCATATCCCAATTACATACATTATTCATTCAACATGTGGGAGCTTAATTAAATTCCAAACATCTAATATTCATAACATCCTCATAATATTACAAAATCGTATCATATGCATTGATACATTCATTGATTTCAAAATCTAAATCTATAGCATGTGATTGATAAGCATTTCTGACTAAACTATTACAATTTTATGCCTTATTGGCTACAAGTTTCTAAGAAGATACTAGGTTACGACAAAAGTAGGTTGTAAGCACAATACATAAAATGCCTTAGGCTTGCATAAAACAAAACAAAAAAATGTTCAGCTCCAACGTTCTCCCAGCTATTCCCTTGCTAGAGGCATGCCATCAGCACTTGAAATTTGTTTTCCACATAGGGTAAAACTCAGTAGAGACAATTTTATGACATGCATGATATTTAATGCCATACGGTCAAAGTATAAGAATTACCGTTACAAAACAAACGTTTTTCCCTTTTTGAAACAATGTTATGCCGGAATTCAAAATTACAATTCATTATCCTTTCCTTGAAAATAGAAAATAAGATAGTAAATTCAAACACTGATAATCTCTAGGTACGTATCTGCAAGTAGACTATAAAAGCAATACCAAACCCAACTTTATCGGCTCTTAACCGGAAGGAACTTGGTACCTACCGTGTGGGTTTTAGCACTTTCACCATGGACACACAAATCAACTTAATTAACTACAACCACACCCCTTAACCAAATTCACCATTCACTTTCTTTTTTTTTTTCTTCTCGAAATAATACTTTTCAACATTAACAATATGCGTAAGTATGAAACCAATGATAAAATGAAATGCATGAATAAATATAGTCTCAGTTCAACTAGTTCTTATGCAATTCTACAACAAGTCAATGCTATCCTTCACCGATAGCTAATACAGTTATCTCTATTCAATATATTCAAAATATAAACAATATAGATATCAAAAGAATAACCAACAATTCCAATAATATCCGATATTTTCCCAAATCCCATCACTTCCATATGATTCAAGTTCATGAATTTACCTTGAATTTTAACAACATAATAAACTCCTCAAAATTGAGCCAATTTTTAGGGTTTTCATAAAAATATTGGGATTTCTCATTTTAAAGATAGTTTCCTCAACAGTTTAACACGATTCATCATCATAAATAATTAACTAGGTTTTACAAAAATCATTAAGGAAACACCTCTTTTATGCATTTTCAATACACCAAAACCAAACCCTAATTTCTTAAAGTGTTAAATTATCCGAATAACACATAACAGGGCTAAATAACATGCAAATCATAAAAGAATCCTCACCTCAAAGCAAGAGAAAGAAATGTGCAACACCTAAATATCAACGCAGAAAAAAATCTCAACGCGTCCTAGTTTTTGACCTTAAGGAATTGGGGTAGAAAATGGGTAAGAAAAGATGAAACCCAAGGTTTAATAGTTTAAAGGTCGGAAATTGCAATTTGAGAGACGGAAGGAGAAGATGAGATTAAAAACTAGATATTTTCAGCTTTTGGAAAATATTTATAGACAGTCGCATCGCAGGCGCGAAAATGAAATCGCGGGCACGAACTCCAATACCATGGGCATGATCCCAAAGTCGCGGCCTACCCTTGCTGCCTTTCGTGGGCCATGCAACTATCACAGTCAAGAGACCTAAAGGTGTGTTTTGGTCGTAGGTGGCATCGCAAGCGCGAACGCACCTCGCAGCGCAAAAAACATATCATAGGCACAATCCTGCAATTCGTGAGCCACCGTCATGAGCCACGCAACTATCGTGGGTCACGCAATTTTTTCGCTTAGGCCAACAGACCTAAAGGCCATATTTTATTGTGACTTGGTCACGGCCCATCGCGTGCTCGACCTCCCAAACTTGCGGGTGAGACAAAAATAGTCAAGGGCGCGACTTTGAAACAGAAGAAAATCTACCAATGGTGCTAAGTCAAATCAAGAGGCTTCCCGTGACAATTAAACCACTAAAAGATACAAAACAATCAAAATAGATGCAAACCCAATACCAACAAGCATAAAATGGTCGGGTCTTGACCTGGGCCACTATATGATCAATACATATGTCAAACAATTTGCAAGAAAAAAAGTTCAAAGATTGCAAGCAATTAAAAAGAAAACAAAAAACAAAAAACGAGAGAAAGAGAAAAGGAGAAGCAATTATCCAAAAATTATCTAAATAAAGTTTATTGCCAAAACTAAAAGGTAATATGATTAGATATTCCTAATTCATAATAATATGATAAATAATAAACTACGTAACGCCGACTTCAGCAAAAACATAATCTCACATGCATAAACAAGGATGGATCTAGGGGAGCTAGGGAGGCAGCTGCACCCCCAAAAATTTGAAAAACATCATATATTATACTAGAAATTTTAAAATTATAGGAGTTCGCACCCCCAAATTTTTTTTAGATAATTTCAAAATTATATAGACTAGGCCCCCTTCCAATTTTTTAAAGTATTTGGAATTTTTTTTTTTTTTTTTTGAATTAGTTAACATATATAATAATCTATTTTAAATTTCATGTATATGTATTTTTTAACTTAGGTCAAGATGAAAGCAAAATTTTAGAAACTTTAGTGGGTCAAAGTATAAAATATGAAACTTCTACAAATATATAAACTATAAGGCTTGCTGAAGAAGCTTTAAACAAAGCACTAAGATTAAAAAAAAAGAAAAGAAAACAACTAATCTGATCTGAGAGACTTGCTGTGATTCTGCGAAAGAGAGAGGAGCAAAGAGACAAGGGATACAGAGAAACTTTGTTGTCGGTGGTCCAGTGAAGGCTTCGTCGGAGCTGTCGGCGTGGATGGTGAAACCGTGGACTCTCACTGGTAAATTATCTGATATCCCTTCAGCTTGAATGTGATGTGATTATTCTGCATTTAGAGTGAATATATGAATCTATGATTGATTGTAATTTTAGACTGAATAATGTGATTATTTTGCTTTTAATTTGTTATTGGTGCGATGAAAATCTGATAATTGTTATTGGTATAATTATTAACTAAATATTGTGAATTTTTTTTTAATGCTATGATTTATTGTAATTGGTAGGTACTGTGTGATTTCTTGATAATTGAATAGGCTTTTAGGTTATGATTTGTTGATTTCCTCTAAGAATTTAAATAAAAAGCTAAATGTTATTTTGTGCTGCCATATATTTTATGACATTTAGGAATAGGATAGGATTATATAGGATTTTGAAAGTTTTTTTTAGAGTCTATTTACATTAAAAATATAGTGCAATAATAATTATTATTATTCTTAAATTAATTGTTTTCAAGTTGTTGAATGATAATTATTGAAAGTTAAGTTAATCATGGCGAACAAAAAAATTGATTCCTTCTTTAAGAAAAGAGGTTCTGAAAATATCGTTCAAAGTTCCACCAATAATGTTGAAACTTCAACTCCTCTGGAACAACATCCTTCAAAACTTCCAAGAGTCGAATCTAAAGAAGTTGATATATCTTCTTTGGTGAGGGATCCGGGGTTGCGTCAACAAATATGGGATTACCCGGTATCTAAATGTGATGAGATCAGACGTGCTTATATCAAATCCGAGCAATATCAACCCAAGGCTCTGAACAATCAACCTTTTGAAACTGATAAGAATGGACGTCGTTTTTTAAATTCTTAATACAAGTTATTTCCGGATTGGTTGGAATACTCTCCAACAAAAAAATCGTGCGTTTTTCCTTCCATGTTTTCTTTTTACTAAGCCAACTAGACACCCTGGATCTAGTGCTTTTACAGTCGGGAGATTTTCTTCTTGGAAGAAAGTCAATGAAGGGAAGAATTGGCCTCTGTTATCGCATATGGGCAAGGATCCTAACTCATCGCATAGAGTTGCTGTCAAATGTTGTTGTGATTTAACAAATCAAGCACAACATATTGAGGCAATTGTTGAAAAACAAACTTCCACACAAATTGCTAGAAATCGTTTGCGATTCAAGACCTCGATAGATGTGATTAAATGGTTAACATTCCAAGCTTGTGCTTTTAGAGGTCGTGATGAATGCCACGAATCTTACAACTGAGGGAATGTTATTGAGTTGATAAAGCTCTTGGCTTCTTATAATAAGGATGTGATAGCAGTGGTTTTGAAAAATGCTCCTCAAAATGCTTCCTATCATTCCCACGGGATTCAAAAGCAGATTCTTAGTATTTTCTCTGATAAGATACAAAAATTCATTCGTCAGGAGATTAATGATGGGAATTTTTGCATTCTAGTTGATGAATCTGAAGATGAATCGAAAAGAGAGAAAATGGCAATTATTTTGAGATTTGCTGATAAATATGGTTTTATAAAAGAGCGTTTCTTTGACATAGTTCATGTGTTAGATACCACGTCGACAACTTTGAAAGAAGAAAGTTGTATTGTCCTTTCTCGTCATAACCTTAGTGTGCAAAATATTCGTGGTCAGGGATATGATGGTGCCAGTAACATGTCTAGAGAATGGACTGGGTTGCAGGCTCTATTTTGTGCTGAGTGTCCATTTGCATATTATGTTCATTGCTTTGCTCATCGGCTCCAATTAGCTTTAGTAGGAGCATTTAAACAGGTTATATCTATCAATCAATTTTTCTCTTACTTGACTCGAGCAATTAATATAGTTGGCTCATCTTGCCAAAGACATGATCAATTAAGAGCTGCTCAAGCTGTAGATATTGCTGAAAATCTTGCCATTGATGATGAATTCGAGACTAGTAAAGGAAAAAATTAGATTGGAACATTGAAACGGGCTGGAGATACTCGATGGGGTTCTCATTTGGGTTCCGTTTGTAGTTTGATAAACATGTTCAGTGCTACTTGTGCAGTCCTAAGAAACATAATTAATAATGGAAGCAAATCGAATCAACGAGCTGTGGCAGATGGAGTTTATGATTCCATTAAATCTTTTGAGTTTGTCTTCATCTTACATCTTATAAGGGATATCATGGAGATTACTGATGATCTTTGCCAAGCTTTGCAAAGTAAATCTCAAGATATATTAAATGTAATGCATTTGGTGTCTACTATGAAGGTACTTATTCAAAAATTTAGAGAAGATGGATGGGTTCCATTGTTGGAGAAAATTAAATTATTTTCTAATAATCATGGTATACAGATTCTTGATATGAGCTGTCCTTATAAAAGAGGCCGATGTCAGTCTCGTTCTGAAAGAGATCAGCTCACCGTGGAACATCATTTCGAGTTGATATTTTTATGGTTACAGTTGATTCTCAGTTACAAGAATTAAACAATAGGTTTAAGGAAAATGTAATGGAATTGCTTGTTCTTAGCTCAGCTTTGGATCCTAGGGATGGCTATAGATCATTCAAAATTGAGGATATTTGCAATCTTGCAAATAAATTTTATCCCATGGATTTCTCCGAGCAAGAAAAATTGCATTTGAAGTATCAGTTGGAAAACTATAAGATTGATATTTTCATACTTCCTGAGTTTCAGAAGCTGTCAACCATTTCTGAGTTATGTCAAATGTTGGCAAAAACAAAAAAGTCAACAAGTCATCCCCTTATTGATAGATTGATCCGTCTTGTGTTGACTTTACCTGTTTCAACTGCTATATCGGAACGTGCATCTTCAGCTATGAAACTCGTTAAGTCTAAATTGCGCAATAGGATGGAAGATGGTTTTCTGGCTAGTTACTTGAGTTGATTACGTACATTGAAAAAGAAATTGCTCGAGGGTTTGATGTAGACTTTATCATTCATGCTGTTGATATTATGAAAGAGCGTCAAGCTCAATTGAAGATGCCTAATTTTAGTAAATAAATGCATGTAGAAATAGTTACTATTTGTTGTAAGTGAATATGGGTAAAAAAATATTCTCAATTGTATGATCATCTTTTGGTACTCAACTATGTTGACAAGGAATATATAGTTCAATATTTTATCATAACATTATTGATTTTTTTCATGTTAGTAGAAATTGATATTGAACTTCAAATTTTATTGGTTAGAGGTTAAATGTACTTTGGCCCCCCCAAAGTCATAATCTTGAATCCGTCCCTGTGCATAAATGATAATCTAAACGACATCCATGGAAAATTCTAAATGATTTGTAGCTCTACATTCAAGTACTTTCATGGAAAATTCAAGGATTTCATTCAAGGACTTTCATGGAAAATTCCAAATGATTTGTAGTTTTACATTGAAACCCCCCCCCCCCCCCCCCCACACACACAAATTCTAAATAACAAAACAAAACAAAAAAATGCGAAACTTACATGTTGTCAATCTAAGTGACCATCATCGTAAGTGAAATTTGAAATCACTTAAAATCACAATTGTAGGAATTACAATTAAAACATGCAATTTATTTATTTATTTATTTATTGTGGGTAAATTCATCGTTGTATCATCAATTTTTTTGACTACTATATATCTAACAAAAAATAAACATATAAATATAAACTAAAACTCTCAAATGTTAAAATCGTAAAAATATTGTAATATCCTATGGGTTAACACCCGCAATAAAAAAAAAAAAATTTAAAAAATGAATAGTATTTAAAAGTTGTATTAGAAAAATTGATAAAACAATTGAAACATTTGTTAATGCCATATTGCGGTGAATAAGAGTTTGAAATCTTTGGATAGTATAATTGCTATGGTTGTTTATGATTTTTGAATTGACAATGTGAGCTTTAGATTTTTTATTTTATTTTCTTTTTTTTCTTTTTTTTTTTTGAACGATTACATCTATGCTATATATAGGTACATAATGTATAGTATAGGATAAATATTGAGTAGTAGGAAATTAAAATTGTAAATTATGGGATTTACCAAAAAAGTGTTCTTTTTGTAATTGAATTTTAAAATAGATTAGTATATTCTTCTTTTGAAAGCCATAAATCATGGAAGAATTACCTAACAGAATTTGTTTTAATTGTTTAAAATTTTTAAAAAAAAATCAAAAAATTAGATATGGAATCTTAAAACTGTGGTAAGACTTTTTGTTATAGATATATATGGTATATATAAAATTTACTAAAATATTTTATTATTTCTAATTTTGTGTGTAACTGTTAGCACCATAAATCTGCAATTTTTATTATTTATATAATTGCAGGACACGTGGCATCCTCTTATTCATTTGGAAGTTAAAAGAAGTTATAGAGATGATGGAGAATATGAAGGACAAAGTGGATGAGTGGAAGGACACATGGCAAGACAAGAATGAAGATGGAAGAAATGGGTAGTTACTAAGTAGTTATTGCTATATTTTTTCCTCTATAAATAGCCATTAATGGCTACATTGTAAAAGATCCAGAACTTAAATCAAAGACACTTGATTTCAATATTTCTTGTCATTTTCCTTATTTTAGGAGTAGTTTAACATAGATTTATATTTCGAAGCATTTATTTTCAGCACTTTCATTTCGAAACATAGGAGTAGAGGTAAGTAATTATTACTTTGATTGTTCACTCAATCGTCTTTCTCCATCTCCCTTTCTTCTTTTAATTTTTCTTTTCTCTACACTTTGGCAATTTTGAAGTCCTCTTTGTTGAGGCAAAAGAACCGTCAACACAATCGCTTGATAATTGGCTTGAATTTAATCTGTAAGGATTTTTCAATCCTTGCTGGCACGCTCGCATTTATAATATTTTCCTTCGTAGGAAAAATAAGCCAACATTTTTTGGCACGCCCGGTGGGACAGCCAAGTGTAAGAAATGACAAACAATTTGGATTTCGCCATTCGAACTTGTCAATTTGAAATATATTGGCGTGAAAGAAAAATTTTGGATCTTCAAGAAGAGATCCATTTTCTTGATGAAATAAACTTTCATCCATTACAATATTATTTGGTGGAAGAAAAAAGACACCATTTAATTGGAGAAATTCATCAACTTGATATGGAAATTCGCCAATGGAATGATGAGTTATCAACTCTCACTACCAAGTCTTTAATTGAGGCTTTAATGGTCAGAATTGGTGAATTTTTTCAAAATTTTTCCATGGTTGAAAATAGCAAAAGCAAAGAGTTGATTTCATCAATGGCTCGGGGGGTTCAAGAGTCCGTTTTTAAAGAGCCAAGTTATGAAATTAACACAACGAAAGAGCATGTTCTTGAGCCAAATTTGGCTGAAAATGATGTTCCATGTATGACTCGGGGGGTCCAAAAACCAAATTTTAGAGAGTTAAGTCATGAAAATAGCATATTTATGGGTGATTTTCATAAGCCATTAATGGCTAACATGGAAAAACAACCCACTTTGCTAAATAATTATGAAAATCAATTCGGCGGAAGTTTTGTTTTTAAAACAAACATGGTCAAGAATGATGAACAAACCACTGTTCATGAATTCAAAATTTTTGACATTTTTCAAAATGTCAAAAAGTATGAATTTTCATGGTCACACTATACCATGACTTTTGGTGTTCAAAATCCTTTTTGGATTTGTGGTTCACATCAAAATATAATTCTAATGATGTGGCTAATAAAATTAACAAATTGTTCTTATGAGTTCGAAGCACTAAGAACAAGGGATGACCATTTAAAATGCATGAACTTGGCTAGGAAAAGCCTGTGCATTTAAATAAATGGTTGAGAATGGCTTATCTTTTCAAATTGATGGCCAGTTGTTTGTATGTACACAATCAAAGCATCGAAGATACATTCGAAGCATCAGGAGTTGTTTCGAAGGTTGATTACTTCACATTCGAAGCTGTATAAAGCTTTGAAGATACATTCGAAACATCAAGAGTTGTTTCAAAGGTTTATTACTTTACCTTCGAAACTGTATAAAGCTTTGAAAACTTTCGAAATGTGTACATCTCTTCAAATATATGCAAAATGACAATTAATTAATTGTCGAATGATGCCTGTTTTTGGCATGATAAGTTGGTTCGAAGAACAACAGTTTTTGTGTCTTCGAAGAATTAATAATTGGTTCGAAGCACAAAATTAATATTTTCATTAATTATGTGTGAACCAGAACATATAAGATTTGAATAACCACAATGTTGGCCAAAAACAGCTTCGAAAGCCGTTTTGCCATAAGTTGCTTCGAAAGCCGTTTTGCCATAATTTTGTAAGCTTCGAAGCATTCTATCTTGCATTAACAACAGCTTCGAAGAAATAATAATGGTGGTTGTGAACCTTCGAAGCTTTGCCGAGTATTTTCGAGGATGTAATTCGTCCTTTGTCGGCTCCATCGACCTTCGAAGAATGATTTTGGTCCTTTATACCACTTTCGAAGCTTGTTACTAGTCATAATTCGAGTCATCTAGTCATAATTTCATACTCATTCGAAGCACTTTATTAGTGTTGTTACATCATTCGAAGCACTTTGCTACTTAGATTAATCATGTGCTTGGTTCGGCCCTTCAAAAATTCAAATAAACATCATTTTTAAGGGCCGCGGGGGGTAATGTTAGCACCATAAATCTGTAATTTTTATTATTTATATAATTGCAGGACACGTGGCATCCTCTTATTCATTTGGAAGTTAAAAGAAGTTATAGAGATGATGGAGAATATGAAGGACAAAGTGGATGAGTGGAAGGACACATGGCAAGACAAGAATGAAGATGGAAGAAATGGGTAGTTACTAAGTAGTTATTGCTATATTTTTTCCTCTATAAATAGCCATTAATGGCTATATTGTAAAAGATCCAGAACTTAAATCAAAGACACTTGATTTCAATATTTCTTGTCAGTTTCCTTATTTTAGGAGTAGTTTAACATAGATTTATATTTCGAAGCATTTATTTTCAGTACTTTCATTTCGAAGCATAGGAGTAGAGGTAAGTAATTATTACTTTGATTGTTCACTCAATCGTCTTTCTCCATCTCCCTTTCTTCTTTTAATTTTTCTTTTCTCTACACTTTGGCAATTTTGAAGTCCTCTTTGTTGAGGCAAAAGAACCGTCAACACAATCGTTTGATAATTGGCTTAAATTTAATCTGTAAGGATTTTTCAATCCTTGCTGGCACGCTCGCATTTATAATATTTTCCTTCGTAGGAAAAATAAGCCAACAGTAACACAAGACTTTTACAATTTGTAAGACATATATATATATATATATATATGTATATATTGTGAGAATAAGATATTTGAAAATTTATTCTGAAGAAAAATTATGTGTATGAAAAGATAGAAATATATGTGCATAAAAAGTCAATATTTGAGTATTTAAAATTTAATATTTTTATTTTCTTATTTTGGTGAATTGCTTCATATATTTAATAACAAACAAGTAAGGAGTATTTTGAAAAGAATCTATATATATATATATTAAGGAAATATGTATTTTTCTTTTAAAAATCATAAATCATGGGCTAATAGAATTTTATTTTTGTGTAGTTAAATGGAAGTTAGCTAATAAAATTTTTTTTAATTGTTTAAAATTAAGAAAGTCAAGAAAATTGGTATGAAATGTTGAAGCTCCCGTAAGGCTGCTGCCTTTTTCTTTTTTTTTTTTTGTCAATATTGTAGGAAGTTAGATTTGTTAGCTTCTTAATAAAGTTAGTGTATTGAAGTTTACCACTTAAGGGTCAACAACTGGTCTATCATCTCGAACTCCTAACCTTTCTCTCACTGCACCTTACACCTCAACTTGCCACAAGAGCGTTGGCGTGCTCTGATAAGGCTTCTAAAAATCTCATTTTCCTTTATATATATATGCATGTATATATTGGGTGTCCACACCTTGCGCAAGTAAAGATAGGAAAATCCTACTGCCCCTGTTTAGGAAGATGGGTAGGGTTGGGTTTGAGGCCATCTTAGTCACAAAAAAATAAAATAGATTTTTTAGTTCAATAAGACAAAATATCACATTCAACCTATAATTATTATATTTTTTTCTTTCACAAAAAGTCAAAAAAGTAAAAAGTCCTTCCCAAACGAGGCTTTTTAGCCACAGGTTAAAATAGTCAAAAAGTCAACTCACTTCCCAAACGAACCCACTATATGCATCCTACTATAAATTTATATAATTTAATCACAAAATTTCATAATATCGATTATAAAATACATAATTTCACAAATTGGCATAATAAAAAATGTATTAACCAAGTCACAAATTTTTGTTACATTACACGAATTACAAAATTTTGAACATTTTATTATATTAATTTCTGGTGACGTTACGTCTTTTGTAATTAATATTACGAAATTATGTGATAATTAAAATTACACCATTTATAATATGTGCCATATGATGCACACGCTTCTCCGTTTGGAAAGTGGGCTGGCTCTTTGGCTTTTTGGCTTTTTTGGCTATATGAGCCTGGGCTCAAAAGCTTGGTTTGGGAAGGGCTCTTGGCTTTTTGGCTTTTTTGGCTTTTTTTGTGAGAGAAGAGTGTAATGATTATGGGGTTGGATGTGATGTTTTGTCTGTTGTGGCTCATGAGCCTATTTTGTCTTTTGTGGCTCATGAGCCCAAAGAGCTCTTGCCAAACGGAGGCTTAAAGGAGTGTGTGTCATAAACTTTTCCATAAAGATAATGTTTAGTATAGGCAATGTAATCTTCTATAACAAAAAGTTATATGGAAAAAAAATAAGATAAATTATATAAATGGTCCCTATAATTTACACGATGTATCAATTTGGTCTTTATTATTTTAATTTACTTGATTTTGTCCTTTAATTTAATAGATTATGTCAGATTGATTCAATAAATAACGGTCGTTAGGTTTTGTGGATGAAAACTCAAATGATGTGTTAATTTGGTCCTTATAGTTTGCACGATGTATCAATTTAGTTCCTGTTATTTTAATTTACTCGATTTTAACAGGGACCAAATTAACACATCGTGTAATCTATAGGGACTAAATTGACACATCATTTAAGTTTCTATCCACCAAACTTAACGGCCATAATTTATTAAACCAACATGACACGATCAATTAAATTAAGATACAAAATCGAGCAAACTAAAACAACATGAACTAAATTGACACTTTATGTAAATTATAAAGACTATTTGTATAATTTATCAAAAAAAATAAAATAAATGTTCAATAAATTATTTATTAAATATTATTCATTCTGAGTCTAGATTACAGTTCCACTGTCCATCTCTAATACAAACCACCACCGTAAACTCCTTTTACTTTGGATAAATTACACTACCTCTTCCATGTAATAAAAAAATTACCATTAACTCATAATTTAAAATAATCATATTGTGCACTTTTAAATATAAATTTTATATCAAAGTTGCTATGGATCACTAAGGGGTGTTTTGGAAAGTTGGTAAAAATTTGACTTTTTAAATTTTTCAACTTATTTTATTTTTTTATGGATAAATTATGTTAGAGGTAATGTGATCCAAAATTGATAAAAAAAAGTTAGAAACTGACTTTTTTACTAACTTCCCAAAAGAGTCCTGAGTTGGCATGACACCTATGTACTTGGGGCCCACAGTAGGAGCTTTTGACTTTCAAAATTGTTCATACCAATAACAGCAATGATTCAGAGCACTAATTTTGGTACTCTAATAGAGCACTAATAACATGGCAAAGAGGAAAAAAAACAAAATAAAACAAAACAAACAAATAAATCAAGATCAAAACATCACATCACAATGGATAGGGCCCACTGCCAACTCGTTTAGAGTTAATTTTAAAATTCAATAATTACAACTCCAAAATATTTTCGTACCAATAAAGCATCGAGAAGTGCTGCAGACCCCCAGTGGGGGTCGCACCCCCCAGTGACGTGGCGCGCCCCCACTGGTTGAAAATAAAAAATAAAAAATAAAACAATTTTTTTTTTTTATCCAATCACGGAACTACACCTCACTGGGGGTCGACCCCCAGTAGGGGTCTGAAGCATTTTTGATAAAGCATCTATGTATACCAAATTCTTGAACCTACCATTTTTAGTAAGTTTCTTTCTTTTGCATTTTTTTAAATAAAAAATAATTCTGTATAATAATAAAAATATTGGAAAATTTATCTGACGGTGGGCATTTCACAAAATTATTATAAAGTTATTAAAAAAAATTAGTTTTTGATTATTAATATTTATAAACTTTATCAATTATTTGTAATTTATTTTTAGTAGATACACTAAATAGTTATTTCCCCAAAAATATTCATCATTTTTTTATTTTATTTTTTTAGCATTTTTTAATTAATAAATAATATTTTAGTTAAGTAATTTATATTTTGAAGAAAAACAAAAAAAAAAAAACAAAAAAAAGTTCTGAAAATTCATTTAGTTTTATCAACATTTGGATTAACTTTTATGGTTAATTAACTTTTATTTTGAAAAATAAGCTAGAAAATATAACTGGTGGAATTAACTTTTATGGATGATTGTTGATAAAATTATTCATTTTATTTTATTGAGTTTCAGAATTTATTTTATGTTTTTTTTTATAAAAAAATATTGAAAAAATATTTTATAATTTAATTTTTCTTCATAAAATTATGAATATTTTTCATTTCTTTTATCAAACTAGTTTATTTATATAAAAATAAAAATAAAAAACACACAAAAAATAAAATTTAAAAACTAACCATTCTTACTAGAAAAATTAAGGAAAGAAATTTACATAAATGGGGGCCCACAATTGGGTATACTTGCCAGGTAAATGAAAAGTTTTTACTGCTGTGGGTCCCAGATACATAACCGTTTTGGTTAAGAAAATTATTAGGGGCTTCCAATTTAAATTTTAAAATTTATTCACAATAATAAAGATATGACAAATTAAAACTTGACATCTCTCATATTATCTGATAAGTGAAATTCGGAGAATTTTTTTAGGAATGTTAAACATTTTTCTTTCTGTAATTCTTTGGTCAATTAATTAGGTCCCTATCATTTCTCATTTAATATTACTATTAACTCATACGATTAATCATTCATCAGTTAAATAGGTAATAAAAAATATATATATATATATATATTGTGATATTTTATTCAACTAAAATTTCTTGTTTTTCATTATTTTATGTCCAGAGATTATCTGCATCCTTACACTAATATTTCAAATTTGAATAATAAAAAAGATGTGATCCCAAAATTTATGTCTAGAAATTTACTCAAAAATTGATCCTGTATTTAAAATTCAATTTGATAGAGTCCACATATAAAATAAATCTGAATCGTCAATTTTTTAGAAAAAAAGTTGTGAGACTCTAGCATAGTATGTAAATTAGCCTCGTTTGACAAGTAATTTTTTTAGTCAAAAAGCTATTAAAAAAACTAAAAATCAATAACTTATATCAAAAAGTCAAAGATTTCATTTTTTCTCTATTTTTTATACATTTTTTTGTAAAAAAACAAAAAGTCATCTCAAATATACTATTTTTTTTACATCAGATTTTGGCTAAAAATTCAAAAAGTTACTAAAAAAGCTTGTTCCCAAATGAATAATTATGAAAAAAGAAAATAATGATGTCATTTGAAATCATACATATTTAAATTCAAAACATGCAAAGACAATAGTAATTTGGGAGAAACACTAACAAATCTCAAGTTTAGATAGTTTGAACCATTTAATCCGGGTAATTTATTTTGTAGACTGATTGGTCCCATGTTAACGTTAATTACACTTGAGCCCACGAATGTAACGCGTGGGTTGGCTGCTTGGAGGGGTATATTGAGTGTTTAGGTGATGTTGTAGTTACCAAAAAGCCTAAAAGTATACTATGGCATTTTTTTTTCCCGTTTCCCTCCATTACAAACAAAATAGAAGCTCAAAAATGAGAACGTCAACGTTTCATTGACAATGTTACAGTGTTGATCCTCAGTTTGTGTGAGTTGAACGCTGAATTTGGGATGTTACATCCAGAATTCGTTATTCCCCAAATAACATTACAAAACTCCCAAAAAAAATCCTAAAAAATCATAGAAACCCTTTCTATCAAATTTACAAAGGCGAACCAGCGTGGGCACTGGGACATCTTGGAGTGCGATTAACATTGAGGACGTAACGTCGACAATTTAAAATTAATCCGTCGACAACATCGTTGATCGTGTGCCAGTGTGATGATAACAAGTATGGGTGTCTTCAATATTAGTTTGGTTGTTTGTGGAACAATATGACATGAAGGTCAATGCTATAAATGGGCTTTTGTTTAATTGGTGCGTCATATGGGGGTTTTAGGTGATCTTATTCATATCGTAGGTTTGAGGTTTACTATTGATTGCAAATGTGATGTTGTGCATGTTTGTAATGTGGCAAACACATGGTTTTGTTAGTTAATGTTGTAATATTTTCACGAGTTTGGGTGTTATCAGTGATTGCAAATGTGATGTTGTGCATGTATGTAATGTAACAGACGCATGGTATTGTAGATAATGTTTGTATGATTGGGTGTGTATTCTATAATGGCCCTGTTTGGTATAACTTAATTTCAGCTTATTTCAGCTTTCAGCTTAATTTAAGCTATTTTGATGTTTTTGGTTTAGCTTAACAATACAGCTTATAGCTTTTTGTAAGTCAGAAATCAACTTATTCTTTGAGTGGGGCAGGAGAAACTTAATTTATAAGTCAGAAATCAACTTATGTTCATAGTTATAAGCTGTTAAGGTATAAGCTATAAGCACTTTTCCACAGCTCTACCAAACAGGGCCAATGTTGAAGGCTAGTGGAAGGATGTATGCCTGAAAGTGTCAGTCGGGTCTGGTGGTAGTAGGGGGTAGTGGCCGTTAATTGTTGGGGATTATCAGACTGTGTCAATGTTTATGTTGTGGTTGGCGTTTGGTGCTAATATTATAGGTTGTTAGTGAGAGGCTTAATGGTACAGCAATGTGGCTCTGAACTAATGTTATGTAGGTAAATGTGAACGTTACAATCCACACACCTCCCCCAAGAAAACACAAATGATTTAACATCAATAATGTAACACCAAGTAGATAACATCAATAACCCCACAATCACTCCACAAAATTTCTAAAAAAAATTAGAAATGTTAAACCACACCTTATCTACATACACTCAATCCAAAAAAAAAAAAATCACAAACATAATCACAGTAAGGGACAAACAAGTAAACACAAATATTACTAAATCAAATTAATAACACATACTACAAATAAAAAGGACTATCTGATTTTCCAAATGAGATTTATGAGTAATTTTTCCTAGTAATTTTAAAACATCTATTAAAATCAATAATTTAATTCATTAAAATTGCACAACTAATTGTAATTTTCCTTTTTTGTTTTTTTCTTTTTTTATGTTGAACATACCATATTAGGGGTGGGTCAAGGGCATGAACCTTTTCCTCCTATAAAAAGTTCATGAACCCCTATATCCAAGCTGCATTAGCACATAGTACTAGTTATCGGTATTCTATCTATCTGAACAAATTATTTCTAAACTAGCTTTTGGTTGAATTTGTTATAGTACCTCAACAAATTGTTGAGGTACTATTAATTAGTTATTCAATAGTTTATTATTTTTTGAGACAGGTTGATCTATTATATTTTCTCACTCACCGAACGTTCTCCCGGATGTCCACCCAGATTTCCTTGTAGAGAAAGGAAGTTTTGCTGAATTTTAGCCTAACCGGTCGACCGCCTGGTTGTTCGATCGGTCGACAGGCCGATCGACTGCCCCTATAGTGGGTTTGCCTCCTTCGGTTGCTGCTCTCTGCTATTGGTATAGTGCACTGGAAAAAATATATTTAACTTGAAAAAGATAAAAGAATAAAAAATAATATTTTCAAGAAATAGAATTTTAGAATAGAGTGTTTGATGGAGTGTGTACATAAAAAAGAAATTAGCTAAAATACAAAAGTGAATTTGGGTTATAATTTGGCTCAAAATTTTCTGAGATTGATGCGGATACTCTAATATCATGCTTGACTTGTCTAAAAAAAAGAGTGGGAAGCCGTACATGTGTGTTGTCACAGCAAACGGTCCTGTTTTGTTTATATTAAAAAAAAATTGAAACAACACGCTATAGGAAGGAGTGTAAAAATGGTCCGCAGTTCGTAGGTAGTTTGAAATCCACCTTTGGCCCGAGGTGGGCTCAGCCTGATTGGGCCCGGGCCCGAGCTCAGCCCGAGACCCTAGGCTTGGGCTTGGGCTTGGGCTTGGGCTTGGGCCATCATTTTGAAACTCGGCCCGACTTATGGGCTCTGCCTGCCTGGTTCGGCTAGTGGTCCGACCCATTGGCCAGCCCAAGGCCACTCAAAGCCCGGCCTGAGGTCTGGTCCACCCGAGGTCCAATGTCATTTTTAATGGAAAAAAAATAAAATTTTGGTAAAAAAATAGAAAAAAATGTTCAAGCTATGTCCAAGCCCGAGCCTAGGCCCCGGTCCGCCGTCCTGCCTAAGGCTTGAATATCCCTCGAGTCTAATTTTTTTGGCCCGACCCGAATTTCGGCAGGAGCCCACAAGGCTTGACATGGGCCAACCCGAGCCCGAGTTAGGCTGGGCCAGGTCGGGCCAGGCCAAGTTTACACCCCTAGTGGCACGGTTTAACACTGTGTTCATTTCGAATATGGGTTGTTTTTTGACTTTTTTAGCCTGGGGCTAAAAAACTTCATTTAGAATGAACTTTTTGACTTTTTTGACTTTTGTGAGAGAAAAAATAAAATGATTATGATTTGAATGTGATATTTTATTTTATTAAGTTAAAAAGTCTATTTTACCTTTTTATGATTAAAATAGTCCTAACCTCACCCAAACTCAGATGCCAAAGGAGCACTTACTGTTTAGGAAAGCAACCTGTTGCAATTTAGGTTACTTTAAGATCAAGGATAAGCTTATTAAATTTTTTTTTTAAAAAAAAGTGTTGAAACAACCCACCGACTTCATTTGTAGTGAATGGGTTTAGATGAAAACAAATTAAATGAAATTCACATTTGTTAAAAATGTGGTGCTGCATCTCTTAATTTTATCCTTTTAATTTTATTTTTAGTTAAATGAATTCTCTCTAATTTCACATCATTAAATTGGTTTTGTTTATTATTTTTAAGTTCTTTTAAGAATAAAATTACCGTTAAAAAGCTAATGCATTTGACACATGCTAAAAAATTACTTTTTTGGATGAATTGCAGTAAACCCTCTCTTTTTGTTTTTCGGAAATGTTTAGTCAAGTTAAGATCTTTCTAGACTAGGACCTTAGAAGTAAAAAAAATTAATGACAAGTTTAAATTCTTTTACTAAAGATAAAAAGAGAAAAAAATAATATGATTTTTTTAACATTTGCTAAATAGAGATAAATCTTGTTTAAAATTATTTTTTCACAATTGTTAGCTAAAAAAGTCGTAGCTAAACATGACGTAGCAAACATACAATAATGATGGAGTGTCGTACTTCTTAACTCAACTGCTCTGCAATGCCTTTTCACTCACACACACTAAATTCTAGTAAAAAATTATAATAAATATTACCAAAACTTCGGCCGAGCCTCAATTTAATGTCCTCAATAAATTTAAGTATATAATAAAAGTGAAAGACACCTCACAATATTTTTTGTGATCTCATATTAGTTTTAACTTTGAGGTTTAATTTCTCAACTTACCAATTATGAACCATGAGTATTTTGATAAATATGTGTCAGTATCAAGTATTCAGGGAGTGTTGATATTTTGTAGGGTGCTTATTTAGGCCTCGTTTGACAACAGATCGGTTTAGTCAAAAAATTAAAAGGTTAATAAAAAAGTCAAAAAGTCAATAACTCATATTAAAAAGTCAAAAATTCTCTTTTCTCTCCACTTTTTGCATATTTTTTCGTAAAAAGTCAAAAAGTCATCCCAAACATATTAGTTTTTTTTAGCTCATATTTTAGCCAAATAGCCAAAAAGTTACTAAATTAGCATGTTTCCAAACGAGGCATATATATATTGGGTACATGAAAAATGTACCAAATTTCTTTTCTTTATTTTTACCGTATCTCAGTTGTACCTAATATATACTCAAATTGTATCTTAGCCGAAATAATATTTTCTTATACAAAGGTGAAGTTAATTTCATTAGACTTTTTTTTTTCTTTTTCTGTATAATTTTAAAATTAACTTTTGTTTGTAACTTCTTTAATATAATGACATTTAAATTTATTTTTTTTATACTTTTAACATTAAATGTGAATTGTGAGTTGAATTTTAACTAACTAAATCATTTAACTAATTTAAGCATTATTTTAAATTAAAAATAAATATTTATTTACAAAGTTGTACACGTCCCTTTTTTTTTTTTTTCTTTTATATCATATCAACATACTCATACCTATCATACCAATATCAATGCTTGTATCCATACAGGTGATTCATAGCTTACCAGCAGTATCATACCAATTTCAATAGTTGTATCCATACAGGTGCTTCATAGCTTACCAGCAGTAAGAATCCTAAAGTTGTAACACTGATCTAATGGTTCCAATCTATCTTTTACTTCGAGGCTGTCTGAGAACACTCAAAAAGGTCAATTTTTATTTTAAAAAATTATTAAATTATTTATTATCAGTTAAAAAAAGTAAATATAACATAAATTTTTGAAAAAAATTACCAAAAACACTTAGTTTGATAAATTTTAAATTTTGTTAATTTAAACAATAGTCTTTTAGTTTATTTTCAATCTAAATCATTTACTTATTTTTGTTAAGTAAAACCGACAGAAAAATATTATTTTAGCTATTAAACTCAATATAGGTGTACATGTGGTTGCAAAAATTTAGTTTAGGTTCAACAGAAGTGAATTCGACAAAGAAACTAATTTTTACAAATAAACAAACTAACATTACAAGAATTTACACATTTTGCGACCACTTTTGCCGACCAAAAAAATTTTGGTCGCAAAAAAATAACATTTGGCGACCAAATATTAATTAGTCGCGAATGATCATTATTTTTGCCGACCATATATTATTGGTCGCAGAAGGTTATATTTTGGCGACCAAAAAATGAGTTGGTCGCAGAAAGTGGTATACTTTTGCCGACCAACTATAAATTTGGTCGCGGAAGGTCACATATTTTTTGGCGACCAAAAATTTGGTCGCGAAAAACTTATTTTCAGCAACCAAAAAAAAATTAGTCGCCAAATTAGTACTTTTAGCGACTAATATTTTAGTCGCCGTTGATTGAGATTTGGCGACTAAAAATTTTTGTCGGCGAAAGAACCTGTTTTTGCGACTAATTTGATCTTTTGGTCGCCAAAAGTTTGGGGGGAAATTTGAAACGTGGGGCGGGAATTGAATTTCAAAAAAAAATTAAAGCCTGATCTCCCTTGAAGTGAACGAGTGGGATTCGGAGACCTTGAAGGTTTTTGTGGTCCCTCATTCGTATAATGACCTTCAACACAGAGGATCGTTGTCTCTGAAGATACAGAAGTAGCTTCCGATCTACTCGATAATCCATGAACACTCACTGCAGCTGAACCCTAATTCTGAACCTTGAAGATCACTCATACATATCTGAATCTTCTATTTATTCGGATAATAGCAAACAAAAATGGATTCGATTGTTCCTGTTGCTGTGGTTTCGGTCGTTGTAGGATCTCTGATCGCGTTCGCTGTGTTCGGGAACTACTTTCGCAAGAGAAAGTCCGAAGTCGAATCGATCGCACAGCCAGAGGCAATTCAGAAAGCTTCAAAGCCTCCCCAATCAACCTCTAAGAAATCTCGTTCGAAGCCTCACTCTCATGCCGCTGATAAGGTACCCCACTCATTTCTATTTCTAGGGCTTCTACGTATTTCTAGGGCTATGGAAGAAGAGAGGATTGGCTAGGAGTGGAGTGTTAGATTGGTGGCCAGAACTGGTGGTGGGGATGGATCTGCCTCTGTCCATTTCTTAATTTTTGTTGTATTTTATCTCCTAATTTCCATTCGGTGTGATTAATCTTTACGATTAATGATTTGGGTCTCTTACCTTCTGTTTTTGTTGCCGATTTAATGGGTACAAGTGAAAGAAATTCAAAACCTTTAAAATCTGTTGGTTTACGAAGATTTGAATTTTCTCTCTTTTCCAGCCTTTTCTCAGCAACCAAACAGAGGTTACATATTACTGGAGAACTAGTGTTGGCAATATGATCTGGTCTCTTTGTCAACTGAATGTGGGTCTCTTGATTTCATTTATCATGTTTTGTTTTGTGGGTTTTTCTTTATTTATGATCATATTGATTATCAATTGTTTTGTTGGTGTAAGAGATTAATAACCATTATTTTGATTACACAATTGCATGGACTGAAGTGACATATAGGTTTTGTGTGGAAATATACTCAACTTTTTTGGATTGTTACTCAACTTCATTTTTTGGATTGTTACTGTGTATTTGAATTTGGGTTTTGATCATTAAACACAGTCAAAAAATGAAGTTACTTGGTGGTGTAGTATCATACTTGAAACATTTATCTGACTAGTGTATTTCAATATTTATTTTAGTAAGGTGTTTCTCTTTTCTTTTGTTTGGCAGTGGAAGAGTATTTAGCAAAACTTTGCTTCCCTTCATAAATAATAGCCTTCTATGGAGCCAGAAAGGTATGCTCTTCAGTTCTGCGCATCTTGTCTGTTGAAGTAAGGAGTTTTTTTTTTTTTACTCTTTCTGATTTATAATCAATATTACTCCATCATTCTGTACCCAAAAAAAATATTAAAAAAAATTTTCTCCATGATTTATAGGATGTCATAACATATCAATTAGTCTTTTGATTTCTTAAAACTATGAGCAATCATACATGGTAATATATTTTTACTAGCCTTGCTCCTCAACAAACATACCCCAAACATCTTCTGATTGACAAGATGATCTGAGTTGTGGTCCAATTGCATTTGAAAATTTTGAGTACACCAAATATATATATATATATTTTTTTTTTTTTCTATCAGCGAATATCATAACAAAGAACAGGCAAGGGACACATTGCATTAAGTGACTGCTGATGGGAAATGGGTAGTTTTGTACCAAGATATTTATGTTTTTACTAGGTGAATAAGAATATATTGCAATGCTTCTTCTTCTGTATCTGATGATGCTGGAAACAAAAGCATATTTATTTCCCAAAAACAAAAAAACAAAAAAAAAAGTGCTTACTGTTCCGATCTTAGTGGTGCATCAATAACTCTCATACCCCGTTGCAATGATAATGTTGAAGAAGCCTATTGGCTTCTCTAAGGCCACTGAAATAGGCTCCATGAGTAGTTGAATAATGGGTTCTGTGTTGCTTCACCTGCAAACAAAATTTGGAGTGGAGGAGAGACAACAGCCTCACAATTTCCATTTTTGGGCAATGGCATAGAAAAGAACCAACACTGAGCTTTCCATTAAAGCCTTTTGCTGCTATAAACATTAAGAAATCCCACATTCTATGCTTGCCATCAAGAAATCCCACATTTAGTGAACTCACATCCCTCATTCTAGGTACAGCATTCTTCAGAACAGTGTGAGGTAGTCTCCACTGATTTTGCCTTTGTAGTTTCCATTTTCTCCCTGAAATTTTGGTTATAAGTACTATCTGTTGTTTATTGATGATTTTACCAATTTTTCTTAAATTTATCCTGTTCATGTTAAAACTAAGGTGTTCTCTGCCTTTGTAGTTTTCAAGGCTCATGCTCAAAAATCAATTCTCTACATCCTATCAAATCTGGAGGACTAATAATGGCACATAATTTGTTAATAACAAAATGCATGATTATGTAGCTGCTTATGGCATTGTTCATTATCTTGTCATACATTTTCCTTTAATATTATGTTTCAGCTTGTGCACTTTGAAGGCAGGAATTATGAACATAACACAATGCCTTATTACTCATCTGGACCTTTGTGAAGGAAGCAAAAGTTGCTCAATTCTCTGGTTATGTATCTGAGCATTTAGCTTACCATCATGGTGAGCAGAGTCTTGCCAGTACCATCTTGCCAGTACCATCGAATGTGGCTGATGAGGTAACATGCCAATAACCAACAGGGTGTTTGAGTCCTTGTGACTTTTGCCACTTCTGCTTTTCATTTCTAGCAAAGGGTCTCTGTATCTAATTGAATGTTAATTCTAATGTTAAGGGACTCCTGACAGAAGGCTGCTCGACAAAGTGGCAGTGGCATCTCTTGGTTTTTTCCTTTTGTAGTAAGTGCTGCAACCTACTCTAAATCAATAACTAACTTCATTTGTGAAAATGTATCACAGAAATTATGCTATTATGTTCCTTCTGAGTGCATTTAGAATATTCGTTTTGAATTATTTTTACATATACCACAAGTTGCTCCTTTTGATTTCTTGTGAATGTTTACAATAGGATAGAATGTCTGATGTTTCCGCACTATAAATTTTGTTTGCTATTCATCTACAATGCCTTATAGTTATTCCTTATAGTTATTCTTATCCTTGGATGCTCAAAATTCTTTGCAGGATGGTCATCCTCCCCTTGGATGGTCAGATACCTTGGCATATCTTGTCTTGCCTGTGCTGCTGGTTCTCTCACAGTACATCTCTGTTCAAATCATGCAGTCATCGCAGGTTTGTTAGTTTATAGGTGTTGTTTTGGATCTCTTTCCATATCTCAAACGCCATTTATTTTAAGTTTCCTTATTTCAACAATCTGCTTATATATTGTGCTGGTGCTTCAATTGTTGCATTTTCAGGATTGATTTGTCCATATTACTTGCTTTTTTGTATGATAAACTTGCTCAGAACCCTCCTCTTGATTTACTCTTTTAAGTAGAAAAGATGTTGCTTTTTCAGGATTGATGTGTCTGTATTACTACTTTCTTTTCTGATTGAGATGCTCCACATTTGAATTAGAATATATATATATATATATTAAAATTTCTTAAGAAAACAAATGGGCTAGAAACCTTAGCCATTATAGTAGTTATTTGATTCTATATAACAACCCTGTGGTAGACTTGTGATTGTCTTCTTTGAACCTTTTTATTCTCTCTGTAATTTTCCTCCACAGTTCTCTCAAATTTAACGGCATTAGTACACTATTCTGCAAGAAAACAGGTTTCTCGGAAGTACAATATCTGCATTTAGTTCTGCTCATTGAATTGATCTGTTCTTTTTAGTGTAGTTTTTTGGGTGAATATTTTTTTTTTTTTTTTTTTTTTAGTTCTGCTCATTGAATTGATCTGTTTTTTTGAATTGATCTGTTCTGCTCATTTAGTTCTGCTCGGAAGTACAATATTTTTTTTTTTTGATCTGAATTGATCTGCTCATTGACTTGTGATTGTCTTCTTTTTGGGGGGGGGGGGGGGCTTGAGAACTCTTCAAGTTTGGATCATTATTAGCATGACAATTATGAGACATGTTAAACAAAAAAGCAATGAGAATCTGCCTCCTTAAATCAATAATTCATGTATCAAAATGGTGGAAGCCACAACATTGTCAGAGAAACTACACTAAAAAGCATGATCAAGATCAAACCATAAAATGTCTTTTTTTTTCCTTTCTTTTCTTTCCCTCGTTCTATCAGTAGTAACCTTAACTTCCACGAATGTTCAAGAATTTTAAATACTTATGTTTTGTGCAGGTTCACTAATAACATATTGAGCATGGCACAACAAGTATTTCTTCAAAAATCAGGGGTTACAAAAAATCCAGTGAGTAAATTCAGTGATAATATCATTAAGAAGGAGGAGCAATCCCAAATTCAGAAATCTGTTTTTGAAACCAGCACCATCATAAAGGAACCCCAAGTGGAAAAGTCAACTTCAGAGGGGCTCCGTCCTGGTGAAAGGTTAATTCTTGTTGATTTATTGTAATATGATGACATTGTTGTTTAATATATGACATTGCTCGTCATATATACTTTTGTGTGTGTGTGTGTGTGTGTGTGTGTGTGTGTGTGTGTGTGTTTGTATGATTGCATTGTTGCAATGGAAAATCTTGTTTTTGGTCTCAAGTTATTGGCGTTACCCAGATTTAAACAATTAAAGGAGCAAGAAGCAAGGAGGAGACAACAAAGGGAGGAAGAGAAGAAGAAAGCTGAAGAGGCAGCTGCTAATGTAACTCAAACGAATGGAGCACATGAGAAAGAGGCTATTTCAGTTCAAGGGGAAAGTGGAGATGAAGTTGAGTCAAGTGATTCCAAGAATGGAAGCCCTAATTCTTTGACTGGTATGACCAATTCATCCAGCACTGATTATCGTGTTGTGAATGGTAATCTTTCTAATTTGGACTCCAAGGAAGATCAAAGGACTTCAGGCCTTTTATTGAATCGAGTTGTTGTGTCCAACTTTTATTTCCTCTGTTTTATCCGTATTATGCTTCCGTACTTCCTGGTAGGATTCACCAGTATGGTGATAACATAATAACTTGTAATGGTAAAAAATTGGTAGTTATTTTTATTCGTTGCAGTCTTTGGTGTTGCAAGCAGTTTCTTTCTTCCGTTACCCCTTCAGGCAATTGGGTGTGTTGCAAGGGTCTCAAAATCAAATAAATGGATGGCACTGTTTTTGTTTTATCAGAATGTAAGATTAATTTTTGACCATTTGATTACCATCTCATTTATCCAGGAAGAAGCAGTTGCTACCACGGGCACTGCAGATAACAAACTTTCTGGCGAAGATTTGCATCGAGGAAGAAGTGAGTGAAGGGTGGAAATCAAAGCTGTGTATCACATATCCGACTTAACGGGATTGGCAGGTATAGTTATTTTCACACCCATTAAGTGAAAGAGTATACAACCAAATTATTACTGTCCCTTGCAATAGCTTGAGTATTGAAAACCATTCGAATGGATAGCATGCTCTGTATGCTTAGTTAGCTTGTAGGGTTAGTAGGGTGTAAAATATTGTTGTCACACATGGATATCGAGGCTAGTAAAGTTTTGGAGGGGCGATGTAATTTTAGATTGAGCATTAATGAAAAGTAGTCTTCACCAATGGTTTGCTAATTTATTATCGTTGTATGTTTATTATTAACCCTTCCTAAATTGCGTGAGGTTGTAACCTGGCATGATGGCAAGTGTTGTTTGTCTCCGGTTGTGATGTGTAGATTGGAGTTATGAGAATCGACTTTATAAAAGAAGTGAGGGTGAGTCTGTCTTTTTATTTATTACCTCTTTTTAAACCATGTTATGAAGGGGACCCTTGAGCATTGATTATGGTCTTTCTAAATTGTGGAATTTGTTTTTTGTTAGTCATTCTTTGCTGGACAGGGAGATCATTTGTGTGATTGTGTGTCCACAACTATGTTATTAGCACTAATTTTTTTTGTACTAATGGAAAAATGGAGTTTGTTAATAGAATTTGTTGAGAGAAAAAGTATAAAAATTCAATAATTCTACAACACTATCGATCACAAAATTAATCACAGAAAATACAATTGGAATGAGTATCAGGGCAGAAGAGGTTTTTATGATAGAAAAATTTTATGCAAGACTCTCTGAGTATCAGGGCTGAATCTTGGCTAAATGAACTACTGCCCAAATAAATGTTTTTCCATCCTGTTATTGTTATTGCTGTTAGTTTTTTTCTCTGTCAAGGCACGAAAAGGACAAATCACAGCTCATTTATATGACAAAGAGTCTTGAATTTTGTTCACAAATAGTATATAATTTTTGATCATCATGCAGGTGGATTCTGTAGTTTACCTTGTTGACGCGTACGACAAAGAGAGATTTGCAGAGGCCAAAAAGGAATTGGATGCCCTACATAAAAAAGAATAACAATACTCAACAATACTCAACCTTGTTAACACCAGATGTTCTTTTTTTTGAAATTGATGCTGATTATGTTAAATTTTTGTTGGAATGAATTGTTTTTTGTTTTTTGGGGTTTAGAATAGGGTTTTGTGAATTGTTCCTTGTTTTTGGAATCAATGTTGCTGCTGCTGAGTTATGTGTTGAAACTTGGATATAGAAAATTTTATAATAAGACCTGTTTTGATTATGAATTCGTCCTGTTTTCATTATGAATTCGCTAAATATTACGGGTGTATTGTTTTCCTGCTTTGGCGACCAATTTATTAGCCGCGGCATCCAAAATAATTTTTTTTCGTAAAAAATGATAATTGCCGACCAAGAGTTTTGGTCGCAAAAAATACATCTATTGCCGACCAAAACAGCTCTTGGTCGTGGAAACTCACTTTTGCCGACCAAAAGTTTTGGTCGCGAAAAGTAACAAATGGCGACCAAATTTTTTGGTCGCGAAATGTGATAATTGGCGACCAAACTTTTTGGTCGCGAAATGTGACAATTGGCGACTAAGAAATTTGGTCGGGAAAAATATCACTTTTCGCGACCAAAGTGTTTTAGCGACAAAATAAATTAGTCGCGGTAATTAAATATTTAGCGACTAAAAATTTAGTTAGCAAATCCAACTTTTGCCGACCAACGAAAATTTTGGTCGCAAATTACTTTTGCCGACCCTCAATTGGCGACCAAACTAGCGACCAAAAAAATTGGTCGCGGATAACTTTTGCCGACCAAAAATAGACTTTTAGCGACCAATTTTTTTGTTGCTAAAAGTGTTAATTCTTGTAGTGTAATCAGGCAATATGGTCGGTTTCCTATACCTTGACAGATTTAAAGACTTCTTTGGAAGTTGTAATGTGAAGAAACAAAGCTGAACAAACTAGAAATGTGATTAATAACACTTTAACTTGTCACTTAGTTACAATAATTAAATTACAAGTTTCATAGTATTACAATCGATAGGTCCAAATTGAGTTACAAGTACCGAAATTATTGATAATCTACTCCTGAGTTATAGAATTACTCTTAGATAAGTTATACTACTCCTAAATTTTACAAGTGTTATGAATTTGGTTGAAGATCTTTTTGCTCATCTTCTCTTTGCCTATTTATAGACTCTACTGACGGTTTCAATAAATTGCCTAGAGCAGTTTTTGTTCTCTTCATGCACATTGCCATGATTGCTACGTAAAAGAAGATTGTGGTTGCCTCACCTTTTGCTGGATGTGGTGCAACCATTTGATGCTTATAAAGTGAGCAACTAACTTGCAAGAAACATATTGCTACCCTGTGTTCTGCAAAAAACAAATAACAATTATAATAATAATAAAAATAAATGTGGCCATATAAATTAAAGAGATGATTCATGGTTTGAATCGACAGATCAAAATCAACATGCCACAATCAATGAGATTATATTTGGCTATGATCAATAAGTCATAATTAATAAAATTGGATTTGGCCTTAATTGACAGGTCACAACTAATTAGATTAGATTGTGTCTATTGATAGGTTAAAATTGACAGAAAATAAAATATGGTGTCAACAATGTCTTCTCATTTAAGGTAAAAGTGAATTTTTCCTTAAATGATATAAATGACAAAATTTGGGACAATCCATATTTATTGAAATTCATAAACTATTTTGGCTATAATCGACAAGTCACAATCAATAAGACTAAATTTATGGTACAAACAATACCTCAACTCTTTAAGAATGAAATCACTCGTACTTACTAAAACAAGATGTATGTTTATACTCATAACATTTAGCAATTTTTTCAAATTTTGAAATCAAAACTACTTACATTTTTTTTGTAGAGTTTAACATAGTGGTCTTCATTCCAATGTTCATTGTTTAAGGTATCACTACCATGTTTTTGCTTCAATTAAGATTGGCAGTGGCTCTTTCAACAAACCAATTGATAATTTTTTTTTATTCCTTCTTCTATTGATGTATGTATAATCAGTTGGCCTTCTGTCGAGGTGACAACTCTATCAAATTTCATGTAGAATTTAAATAATTGGCCATTGTTTGGCTGAGTAATGCCTGCTATATGGCCATTTTATATATTTTTGCATTGCATCAAACTTATAAGAATAAATTTAACAAGATCAACTTTTGATGTAAATCACAAATCCATGGTAGTCATTGAGTAGCAAAAATCATAATATCAAATAGTTTTAGAAAATTAAAACTTTTGACAAAATTAACAATGTCAAAAATTTCAAACTCAACAAATGTATGTTATTCATAATTTTCAGTTATGTTTGGCTTAAAATCATGCCTCCCATGATCATAATTTTCAGCCATCTTTGGCTTAAAATTATGTCCCCAAGTAAATATTCACCATCATCTCGTGATGGATTTTTAACATTTTTCGAGAGAATATGATGTTTTATAATTTTAGCCATTGATAGCTTATGAAAACTCTCCAAAATCATTGTATCTTCATGACTTGTGTTGATCCCTTGAGCCACATTATTTTCATACATTGGCTCTTCATGAAAAACAGTTTGTAGCCAAATTGAATTCTAATATGGCTTTCATTTCTACAACAAATTCTTATCTTTTATGTGGAAACATGCTTTTCAATAATTGCTCTGTTCGAAGAAGAAAAACATTTCTGATTTTTATGTACGAGCCACTAGTTTGGCCCAATTTTGGATCTCTATACATATTTGTTTGCTCCTTCTTTGCCATTACTCCAAATTAGACAAGTCCCATTGGACGTGCAAAATATGTTAGCAAAAATTTAATTTGGGTCAAATCGATCGGAGTGGACT
This sequence comes from Camellia granthamiana, assembly GCA_036172215.1. Lineage (NCBI taxonomy): Eukaryota > Viridiplantae > Streptophyta > Magnoliopsida > Ericales > Theaceae > Camellia > Camellia granthamiana. The sequence continues at coordinate 139,448,664 of CM069906.1, read as the reverse complement.
CGACAGAGAAACCAATTTTCACAAACAAACAAACTGGTCAGGTAATGTGATTGGTGTCCTATGCCTTGACAGATTCAAGAATTTCTTTGGAGGTTGTAATATGAATAAACAAAATGAACAAACTGAAAATGTGATTAATAACACTTTAACTTGTCACTTAATTACAATAATGAAATTACAATAGTAATACAATCGACAAGTTCAAATTGAGTTACAAGTACTGAAATTACAGATAATCTACTCCTAAGTTACAGTACTATTCCTAAATAAGTTACACTACTCCTAGATTTTACAAACGTTGTGAATTTGATTGAAGGTCCTTTTGCTCATCTTCTATTTGCCTATTTAGAGACTCCACCAATGATTTTAATAAACTGCCTAGAGTCATTTTTGTTCTTGAAGAATCTAGAAATCCCCTAGATGTTGATTAGTGATTATGTATCAATTTTAAGCAGTAAACAACAATCCCAATCAAACAAGCAAGACAAATCGACACAACGATTTTACGTAGAAAAACCACAATTGGACACTTCCAATTGTGATAAAAAACCACGAGCAACAGCCACAAAACAATCCACTAAGAAGATATAAAGGAATTACACAGGTATACTCTCAATTACCTAGCGAATCCACGCCCAAATTGAACCGACCCCTACGTACCTCTTCCAACCCCGTCTTCACCTCGGAATTGTCCTGACGATGAGCCACTCCAGAATCCACCAAAACTTCAGGCTCCAATTTTTCGGAATCCACCGAAGAACAACTCTCTCTTTTGTGTAGAATAAACAAATAATCCTTTGATGTATACTCTTTAAACCATGAGTTGAATACTCAATCAAAACATCAAAGAAAACTAGCAAAATATCCCCAGATATAAACCTTAATATCCAAGAAGAAGATCTGGAGGAGTAATCCTAGTTTTGGACTAAAACAAATACTTATAAAAATCTAGGACTGCGAAACTTCTCTCGCTCGAGCGAAGCTTCTCTTGCTCGAGCGAGGAACCAAAAACGCGTGTTTTCCATAAGTGGCTTCACTCGAGCCACGCACCCTTCGCTCGAGCGTACATTTATCTCTTTCAGGTTTTTACACAGACGCAACCTTCGCTTGAGTGAGAACTCCTTTGCTCGAGCGAGCAAGGGCAGATAGGCAACTTTGAATGCAATTTTGCATTTTGCTTCGGGGGCGCTGCCCCTCAACCCCGTTGTGGCGCTGCCCCGGACCCGCCAAGGGGCGCTGCCCCCTCGACCCCTGCGAGCTGACCGGGCAGCTCGATCCCCGTCATAATCAGCGAAGTGGCAATCTTGAAAGTATTAACATCACAAACTTCTCTGCAAGGCACAATTCGGGTTGGATTCGTATCTAAACACTCATAGCCTCACTGAAATAAAAAGTGCAATAATAAGTACAACTGAAAGGAGTTTTGTCAAACGGGATTGCCAAGAATAAAAACCTAACAGCTCTCTTCATGCACATTGCCATGATTGGTACGTAAAAGAAGATGGTGGTTGCCTCAACTTTTGTTAGATGTGGTGCCACCATTTGATGCTTATAAATTGGACAACTAACTTGCAAGAAACATATTACTTGCCATGTGTTCTGCGAAAAACAAATAACAATAACAATAATAATAATAATAAAAACAAATGTGGTCATATAAATTAAAAAGATGATTTATGATTTGAATCAACAGATTAAAATCGTCAAGTCACAATCAATGAGATTAGATTTGGCTATGATCAACAAGTCACAATCAATAAAATTAAATTTGGCCTTAATTGACAGGCCACAACTATTTAGAATAGATTTGGCTTATTGTGTAGCGATGCCAATTTCAATCTTTCTTTCATGTTTTGCCACTTCGACTGGGCCGGTTGGGGATCGAGCTGCCCGGTCAGCTTGCGGGGCTCGAGGGGGCAACGCCTCTTGGCGGGTCCAAAGGCAGCGCCCTGGCGGGGTCAAGGGGTAGCGCCCCTGAAGCAAAAAATACAAAATACATTAGAAGTTGCTTGTCCGCTTGAGCGGTCCGTTTATGCGCTCGAGCAGAGAATGTTTGGTTTCAGAAGTTTGACCTGTCTGCAAAAGTACTGGGTTAGTGTATTTGATGCTCGAGCGGGGCTTTCCACGCTTGAGTGGACCATGTTATATCAGTTCGTGAATCTGATATTTCAGATCACTTTTGTATATATATATCTCTCTCTAAAAACCCTTTCCTCTCCCTTTTCTCTACATTTTCCTATGCCAAATTAGATCAAAACCTTTATTTCTCAAGATCTATTAGAGTTCTGCCATAAGTTCTTCATCAAAGTTGGTTAACTTCTCGAGGGCTTTGTTGTGTGTGGTGAAGATCGAGTTTTGACATCGTAAATTTTGGGGTTTTCATCTCAAATTTTCTTTAAAACTTGAGGTAGGAATTTTCTTATAGTTATATATATATTTTTACAAGATCTATATGATTTTCGAAATCATCTTTCGATAGTTTTGAAAATTGATTGTTGATTCAATAAGTTGAGCGATTTTGAAAGTGGGTTTGCCTTTTGTTATTTTAAAATGATCTTATCGGTTTTGATCTTCGTTGATTAAAGAAAAGATGATTTTGAAAAGTTTTCTTTCAAAAGATTTGAGTTGTATAGCTTTGGTGAGAAAACCTAAAATTTGAGGATTTATTTTAAAGGAGACTGAAAATCCATGAATGATATTGTTATATTTATTTTGTGTGTCAAAATAAATGGATGTTTGGAAAATTTCTTATTTATATTTATATAGATGATAAATTTCAGGGAATATGAGAATTGTTGTTCATTTTGAAAATTATTGTTCAAAACGTTGAAATAGTCTTGAAATGACTAATTGTTGAGGATATTTGAGAAGAGGAAATTGTGTTATTCCTTGGATGATGAATTGGAATAAAAGTATTTATATTCATCTTGTGTTATTGGCATATCAATTCATTTGATTACATTAAACTTTGAAAGTTGATTTGAAAACTTGCATTGAGGAAAGAATGTTGAGAAACAAGTTTCCATGAATTGGTTTTGGGGTAAATACGGTGGTAAGTCTTGACAGGTGGTGTAGATGAAATTGAATAGGTGTTGAACCTTCCAGTTAATACTGGTAAAAATGACAAATTATAGGTGTCGAGCCTTCTAGTCAATGCTGGTAAAAATGACAAATTGGTAGTACTTGTATAGTCTACTTGCAGATATCGACCTAGGGATTACCAGAGTCGTATTTACCGCCCTTGAAATAAATTGTTAAGTTTTGAACAATTGAAATTGCATGATATCATTGAGTATGATGGTTTTCAAAAAATGAAAATGTGATTTATCTTCAAAAAGGGCATAACATGGCATGTGCATTTCATCTCTTGAGACTTGTATAAAATGTATATACTTTGTTAAGAATTTCCTATTGGGCTTTATGCTCACCCTACGGGATTTTTGTGCAGGAAAAGATGTAGTGATCCCACCCAACTAGGGGCATGGAAGTATGTGTGTTGGGCGTACAATACTCTCATTTTGCTGTGACTCTGTATGTAAGCCAAAGGCTGTGTTTGTGTGGGTTTGAATAACCGTTTTGTGTAACCAGGCTCAAGCCTTGGAAACTTGTAAACCCTTGGGGGTATTTATTTGTTTATTTACTTCTTGTTGGATTAATGTATTGCTGCATGAAGAAGGTATTTATTTGTTTATTTACTTCTTGTTGGATTAATGTATTGCTGCATGAAGAACTATTGTATCATGTAATGTAAGTTTAGAGATTTATATTCGATTTTTCTTGAAATAGCCATGATTGTTGTCTTATCATTTGGGTTAGAAATTTGGGGCGTTACAACTTGGTATCAGAGCTACTGGGTTTGAATACTTGGAGCTCATTGGACATGGTTGTTTAACCACAATGGGTTCATTTAGCATGTTTAAGAAGTGTTATGCATTTTGTAACTATGTGATAACATGCTTATGTGACTAAATGGGTATGGGATTGGACTTTTGGGATGTTGCTTGCACCTGTTAAATTCCTTGAGGTCTCATTAGAAGGGTACTTGATCAATACTTGTTCTACTAAGAATTCTTGGTTTTTCGTGGGACGGATTTCATCGTAAAAGAATAGTCCGTATGTGTTTACATGACTAAGTGCTTGTGTGGAGTGAAATTGAATTTTGTATATGGTAGAGAAATATATAGAATTGTTGTAGTCCAACATGTGAGTCAAGTTACGAGCACATATAAGTTAATGTGCTAAATTATTTCTCTTGTGTCCTTTATTAGGATGTCAGCAAGGGGTCAAGTCCGTGGTGGTAGAGGCGGGAGGCGTGGTAGGGCTCGCTAAGGTGTGCATGAGGTACCAGTCCATAGGGTTCCGGTGCAAGAAGAAGGGTTCGGCCAAGCTAATATGGCCGAGCAAGCAGGCCAAGCTAATGTGGCCGAGTAGGTGGGACAAGCTGGTCAAACTGTAATGGGGGCCCTAGCTCCAAAAATGGCAGGGGCTTTAAGAGAGTCTATGAACTTGTTGAGGGTGGAGAATCAAGCCCGAGAGAACACCGCGGAGTCAAGGGCGAGTTTCCTTACTAGAGAGTTCTTGCAGGCCAAACCGGATGAGTTCCATGGTGGTCCCGAGTCCAAGAAAGCGGATTAGTGGCTCAAACAAACTGTGAAGACATTTGAGATGCTTCACATCGAAGATAGTGAATTAAGAGTGACTCTAGCGAGTTACTACCTTAAGGGAGATGCGGGTCAAAGGTGGAAATATGCCAAGGGTAGAGTGGAGCCAACATGGGAAGCCTTTGCAGTTACTTTCCAAGATAAGTACATACCTCCCACTGCTAGGGAGAGATTGAGGCAAGAGTTTAAAGACCTCAAACAACTCGACATGCTTGTGGCCGAGTTTGAGGCGGTCTTCTCTAGTTTGTCCAGATTTGTACCAGAGTTGGTGGGAACAGAAGAGCGCCATTGCATTGAATTTGAAAAGAAATTGAAAATAAAAATTATATTCAAGCTTGTTGGAAATATGATTCGGGAATATGACCATCTTGTGGAGACGGCGACACACGTAGAAATTTCCATACAAGCTGAGGAGGAGAGGCTTCAGAGTTTGAGGTCTAGGGGCCAAGAGTCTCTAGAAGACTATAGGTAGAACAAGAAGAACAGGAACACCTATCCATCCTAATCTCAACCACAGCAGTCTAGATCCACTTTTTCTTTGCCTAGTGCGGGTCCCGAAAAAAGTGCATCGAGTAGCTTCTCGTGTTTCAAGTATGGCCAACCGAGTCACAAAGCCTTCTAATGCCCGTAGAAGGGAGGAGGACAGTTAATGTTACCACCACCTAACCGATCTCAAAGTCAGTCTCAGTCTCAGAATAAAGGTCAAGGGTTTAATTGTTATCAGTGTGGTCAACCGGCGCATATGAAGAGAACTTGCCCACAGCTGGGAGGCGCACTTGGCGTATCAGGGTTGAGGCAGACTCAGAGCCACCAGCAGGCTCAATCAGTCCAAGCTTCGCGAGTTAATTAGGGAGCCACTTCGGCTCAGTCAGTACAATAGGCCTATGCTCCGAGAGGGGAGCAAGTTAATCAGGGGGCACAAGGGTGTGTGTATGTTGTTACCGTGCCAGAGCAGTTGCTAGAATCCTCAGTTATGAGAGGTATTTTTGTTGTGTGTAATTCTTTGGCTAATGTATTGATAGACACGGGTGCGTCTCATTCATTTATCTCTACTGCATTTGCTTCTGCATTGGGGTTAGAGGTAGCATGGTTAGTGCCTTCACTCAAAGTAGAGTCACCTGTTGGGGGTACAGTTGATTTAGACTAGAGTTGTTGTGATTGTGAAATAGAAGTTGCTGGGTGTCGACTTCCGTTTGCTTTTGTGTTGCTAGATATGTTGAGTTTTGGTGTCATTTTAGGCATGGACTGTTGTGTTCTTATCAAGCGGTGATTGATTGTTACCGTCAGAGAGTTACGGTGTGCACTTCGGGTGGTGATCGTTTCTATTTTCTGGGGAACCGAGTTGATAGAGCCTTGTCACCAGTTGTTGACCCTCGTAGTAGGAGCAAGCTTAGTGGCCTTCTTGCAACTCTTTTGGATAATGAGAGTGAGGGGGCTCGTGTTGAGTTACCAAGGGTAGTTTGTGAACTTGGATGTCTTTCCAGAAGATCTTACTAGTTTACCACCTCACCAGAAGATTGAGTTCTCCATTGAATTAGTGCTTGGCACGACACCGATTTCCATGTCACCGTATAGATTTGCACCCGCCGAATTGCATGAGTTGAAGATTCAACTCTAAGAACTTTTAGACAAGGGCTTCATTCGCCCTAGTACATTACCTTAGGGAGCATCGGCTCTCTTTACAAAGAAGAAGGATGGGTCATTGCGGTTGTGTATTGATTACCGCAAGTTGAATAGAGTTACAGTTAAGAACAAGTATCCTCTACCCAAAATAGATGATTTGTTTGACCAACTTAGAGTGTCTCATTGCTTCTCAAAAATAGATTTGAGGTCGGGGTACCATCAGTTGAGAGTCTGGGAGGAGGACATTCAGAAGACGGCCTTTCGCACTCGTTATGGCCACTATGAATTCCTTGTAATACCTTTTGGGTTGACCAATGCACTGACTTACTTTATGGATTTTATGAACATAATTTTTCGGGAATACTTGGACCGTTTTGTGGTCGTCTTTGTGGACGACATCTTGATTCATTCAACCTTTGAAGAGGAACACGAGACTCACTTGCGGGTAGTGCTGGGTTTACTTAGTGAGCACCAATTGTATGCCAAATTTGAAAAATGCGAGTTTTGGTTAATAGAGGTGAAGTTTTTGAGGCATGTAGTATCTAGAGAGGGAGTGACTGTGGACTCCTCAAAGATAGATGCTATACAGGATTGGGAGCAACCCAAGAATGTTTTTGAAATCTGGAGTTTCTTAGGATTAGCGGGGTATTATCGACGTTTTGTAAGGGACTTCTTTAGATTAGCTGCACCTTTGACTAGGTTGACTAGAAAGGGTATCAAATTTGTGTGGAGTGAGACTTGTGGAAAGTTTGAAGATCAAAGTATTACAGGGATGGCCATGAAGATTTATGTTTTCTTTGCCATTGGCATTGTCTTGAGCTTTTTTTATGCAGCTTCTGCTATTTCGGGAAATGCCACTTTCTACACAAATTATGTCCGTTGGTATTTTTATTCTTATCTTCTCTCTTTTATCGTGTCTATTTTATCGTTGGACAATTTGGGCAATTACAAGGCCTAGTGGCCCTATTTAACTAGGATTTGGCAAATACGTCTTCTTCTTTTTTTTTAATAACTTTTTTAGGAAAAAAATAGCTGTCAAGATAGTTGATTGGTTTCGCAAATGATAAAAAAAATGTTACTTTTTGTTATTGCAAAAACTTCCTCCAAATACTCAAAATGATTTTTTTCATTATATCACCTAAATCATCCAATGCCAAAGGGAGAATTTTCTTTTTTGGTTTCTCGGCTTAAGACATTGCCAAAGGGAGAATTTTCTTTTTTGGTTTTTCGGCTTAAGACATTGCCAAACTTTTAACCGTTGGTCATTTAAAAATTCAATAGATAGGGAAAGGGTTCAGAGATTGGCATCGATGTTTAGAGTTTCTCTGCAGAAGGAAAAAAGAAGAAAAATAAGAATGTGCAGAACTTACTATCCAAAAAAAAAAAATTAAATAATAATAATAATAGAACGACAAAATGAGAAAATTAAAAGATAGCAGTTGTATTGAATTAAAGCATATTAAGTGGATTAATTAAAGGAACTTATGAAACCCCCTTATTAAATGTCTGTTTCAAGTCATCAAATTCAAATATATCCATGCATCTTTGCACCAATGATCCTCTAAAGTGTTTTTTTCCTAAAGTTTCCTAAAGTAGTGTATTGTGTGGCTGAAATTTAACGCTGAAAAATTGATGTGACTTGTCATTAAATCTCAACCACACAATGCACCATTCTAAGAAATTTTAAGAAAAAAAAAAAAACTCTAGAGGATCCTTACCCGCATCTTTGTATGAACTACAGAAATGCAAAAGTAATTCACTTCTAAAATAATTGTTTGCTTCATAGTTGGTTTAACCTCTAAAGGTTGTACTTGTATGTAATTAGCCATCACTTGTGATATTTATTACCTAATAATTCTATAAAGTTGAAAAAAAAAATTGCAAACTAATTTCTAAATCATGTAATAAATCAAAATTATATATGCCAATCTATGATAAAATTTTTGGTTGGACAGCATCGGCGTGCTATGGGAACCAGAACAATGGTGTCATGATAGCTGCCGCTAGTGACCCCCTCTGGAATAATGGTGCAATACGTGACGGTGAAGATTGTGGATCATTGTCCTAGCTGTGGAGGAACCCTAGATCTCTCCAAGGAAGCCTTTGCCACCATTGCCAAACCTGTGGCTGGGGTAATCAAAATTGATTACAAACCTGGGGCATGCCATGGAAAATTTTATCCTTTAGAATAACCAATTAGCCTAGAATTGTGCTTAATTATAATTTTTTTTTTTTTTTTACTGAATAAATAATAAAATCTCAAGTTCGAATTTTGTTCGTGTGGGTTTAAGATATAATTATTTAACAGTTTCGAATTATCATGAAGTACATCAATTGTCTGTATTTGGTGATCACCTTTCCATTACTCTTATGCACTAGCAAGAAACCCAGGCTATGCGATGCGATGCGATGATAGAAAGGTTCATGAACATTCAAACCACGCCTCGTTTGGGAACAGGCTAATTTAGTAACTTTTTGGTTATTTGGCTAAAATATGAACTAAAAAAAACTAGTATGTTTGGGATGACTTTTTGGCTTTTTACGAAAAGATGTGCAAAAAGTAGAGAAAAAAGAGAATCTTTGACTTTTTGGTATGTGTTGTTGGCTTTTTGGCTAATTTAGTAACTTTTTAACTTTTTGGCTAAAATTGAGGGTTCCCAAATATAGGTTAAAACTTAAAAAATAAAAAAATCAAATCATATGAAATTTACTTAATTCTGATTAAATTTGTAAATATTAAATATATGATCGATGTATACTATTATATATTCATTACCACCACCACCACCACAACCACCTCCATCATGTCATTGCCACCGCTACTACCACCGTCACCACTACCGCCACCGCCACCATTACCACTACCACCACCACCACCACTACCACCAACACCACTATCGCCATTACTATGATCACTTTCATCACCATTGTTACTTTTACAATAAGCACCATTATCATTTTACTATCACTATCATTACCATCACTTCCAGCATCATCAACGCTACCGCTACCACCACCACTATCATTACCACCACCACCACTACCATGCCACCACCACCACCACCACCACCATTGTAATATAAAAATTAAAATATACAATTTGAAAATAATAAATTTTAAATTTGATCTTATACATATCAAACAACTTATTTTTAATTTAGTACTTAAATTTTTATTACACTATTTTTCAACTTAAAAATTCAGCATTTAGTTTTCAATCTTTAGTTTTCAGCTTTATCAAACACCGCCTAACTCTACCTTTTTCTTTTTAGGGTTATTTAAATGAAGACCCTTAAACTATTAAAAAGTATCTTTTTGATCCCATAAATTATAAAAGCGTACAAATTAATGAATCTCCTAAAGTATTGAGAAGTATCACTTTGGCGCTCTAAACTGTAAAAGCATTCAAATGGATCACTAAACTATTAGCATATTTAACTTTGACCCCTTCCATTACTACATTGATATTTTTTAGACGAAAATACCCTTCATCACTCTATATAACACATCCAACAACACTTTTTCTCAAATTTTCTCATTTTTTTTGTTTTATTTTTTAAAAATATTCTTTCTGTAAAAATATATTTACAAATAATATTTAAAAAATAATAATAAAACAATAGTGATGGATGAATGCTTATATGTTAAAAATAAAATATAATAATAATGAAATTGTATATACAGAGTGTTGAAGGATATTTTTGTCTAAAAAATATTTAAGAGTTTGGTTTAACTCACAATGCAGTAACGAAAAGGGTCAAAGTGAAACATGTCAATAGTTTGGGGGATTCATTTGTATGTTTTTATAATTTAGAGGGTCAAATTGATACTTCTCAATAGTTTAAGGGATCTATTTGTATGCTTTTACAATTTAGGGGATTAAAGTGATAATTGTCAATAGTTTAGGCAATCTCTGTATAAATAACCCTTCTTTTTAAGAAATTCTAATCAATTCAATAGTTTTGGTTATCTATATACATATTTACATATATATATATATTAATGTTTATATTTTTTTATTTATATTCACAAGTCGAATGAGTGAAAGGGGATAAATTAGAAATATTTAAGAATAGAATAGATAAAGAAGGTACTCGGGATTTGATGCTAATACTATATGGAACTTGATGGCCAATTTATGAAGAGAATCTCAAGAGAAGTTCTTGGAGAGTCAAAAGGAAAGGGACCCAACTTTAAAAAAACTTGGTGGTTGAGGAAAGAGGTTCAAGTAATATTAAAGATGAAAGAGTGCTTTAAAAAGCGACAAAATGACAGAACTGAGGAAAACCTTAAAAGGTGCAGATTGGCTAATAAGGAGGTCGAAAAAGTAGTGAGAGAGACTAAATTGAAAGCCTATAATGACCTATACACTAAACTAGATAGTAAGGAGAGAGGGAGAGAGAGAGAGAAGAGGATATACAAATTTGCTAAGATAAAAGAGAGAAAAACAAAAGACTTTAATCAGGTTAAGTACATCAAGATTGAGGACTCTAAGGCGTTGGTAAAGGATAAAGAGATTAAGGAGAGGTGGAAGAACTATTTTGAGAAGTTGTTAAATGAAGAACATGAATGTAGGTCAAAATGGGAGAAAGTATGCAGTAATAAAGAAAACGAGGACTACAGGTTCTATCGTAGGATTAGAAACTTGGAAGTGGAGATTGCACTTAAGAAGATAAAATAGAATAAGGCTTTAGGACCTGATGATATCCCTATTGAAGCTTATAAATGTTTGGGTAAGAAAAGGGTGGCTTAGTTGACTAGGTTATTTAGTAAGATTTTGTTGACTAGGAAAATGTTAGAGAAGTGGAGGAAGAGTATCTTAGTGCCAATCTATAACAATAACGGAGATATCCAGAACTACAACAACTATAGAAGAATCAAGCTAATGTATCATATAATGAAAGTATGGGAGAGAGTGATGGAACGTCGATTGCAAGATATAATCGAGGTCTTAGAGAATCAATTTGGGTTTATGCCTAATAGGTCAACAATGGAAGCGATCTATCTTTTGAGAAGAGTAATAGAAAAGTATAAAAAATAAAAAAGAAAAGAGACATTCATATGGTTTTCATCGATCTTGAGAAAGCATATGATAGAGTGCCTTGGGATATAATCTGGTAGGTGTTAGAGAAGAAAGATGTGACAAAAGGTTACATTGATGTAATTGGGGAAGAAAGTGGTGACAAAAGGTTACATTGATGTGATTAGGGAAGAAATGGGTGACAAAAGGTTACATTGATGTGATTAGGGATATGTATGAAGGTGTGGTGACCACTATTAGATCGCAGGCTAGAGAGACAAGTGAATTTTCAATTACTGTAGGGTTACACCGGGGATCAACCTTAAGTCTTTATATTTTTGGTTTAATTATCGATGAGTTGACGAGAAATATTCAGGATAATGTACCATAGTGAATTCTTTTTGCAAATAATATCCTGTTAGTCAATGAGACTAGAGAAGAAGTTAATATTAAGTTGGAGACTTGGAAAGAAATACTTAAATCTAAAAGATTTAGGATAAACAGAATTAAGACAAAGTACATAAAGTGTAATTTTAGTAGCAGTAACAATGGAAACAAAGAAGAAGTGAAAATTGAGGACCAAGCACTAATATTTTCGTTATTTAGGATCGATTATCACAACGGCTAGGGAGATTGGAGCAGATGTGATCTATAGAATTAAGGCGGGGTGGCTTAAATTGAGGAGTGCGTTCGGGGTACTATGCGATAAACGAGTACCCACTACACTAAAAGGGAAATTCTATAGAACAACTATTAGACTAGTAATGTTGTATAAAACGGAATGTTAGGCAACTAAGAAACAACATGTAGCGAAAATAAGTGTTGCTAAGATGAGGATGCTAAGGTGGATGTGTAGCAAAACTCGAAAAAAATAAAGTTAGGAATGAGTAGATTCGAAAATGGGTAGAAGTAGTACCGATAGAAAATAAGTTGAGAGAGAATAGATTGAGATGATTTGATCATATACAACGGAGATATAGTGAAACTAAGTGTTGTTGAGATGAGGATGCTAAGGTGGATGTGTAGCAAAACTCGAAAAAATAGAGTTAAGAATGAGTATATTCGAAAATGGGTAGAAGTAGTACCAATAGAAGATAAGTTGAGAGAGAATAGATTGAGATGGTTTGATCATATACAATGGAGATGTAGTGAAAATAAGTGTTGCTGAGATGAGGATGCCAATGTGGATGTGTAGCAAAACTTGACAAAATAGAGTTAGAAATGAGTATATTCGAAAATGGGTAGAAGTAGTACCGATAGAAGATAATTTGAGGGAGAATAGATTGAGATGGTTTGATCATATGCAACGGAGACTAATAAAGGTAATAGTGAAGAAATGTGATACAGTGACGATAGGTGGAAGTGTTAAGGGAATGGGCAAATCTAGATTGACGTAGGCTAGTGTAGTAAATAGATATATGAACCTCCTTGATTTGACTAACGATGTGGTCTTGGATAGAGTCGAATGGAAAAAAATGATTAATATAGTCGACTCCATTTGATGAGACTTAAAACTTGATTTGGATTGATTATAAAAACCAGTTTTATTAAAATAAAATAAACAACATCTAGATTAAAAAGAAAAACAACTAGACCTTAAAGGACCAAACAACAAACACAAATCTGCCAAAAAATTAGTTACGAGCCAAGAAAAACCACTGATTTTCTCATAGATGTGGTTTGAAAAGTTAGATCTGCATCAACACTCACCATCACCGTCAACTTCATCCCCGTCCCCACTATCCAACTCTGCGATCGCCACCATACTTCTGATACCTCTAGAAACTATAGTTGAACACCCACAATGGTATGGGAGAAGCCTTGAGAGACGAGAGAACTATTGTGGGTGTCGAAAATTCAAAAATCTATGTTGAAATCGAGGAGAAACTACTCAAAACTCCTATTCTAGACATAAAAAGCCAAATTTATACTTTAGAAGTACATATCTATCCTCTAGGAATGTAGATCTACATTTTAGAAGTGTAAAGGAGTTCGCCAGATTGGCGCCAGAGTACCGTCGGAAATCTCTAGATAAAATTTTCCAAATATATATATATATATATTACTACTTAGATGAGTTATACATTTAGTCAAGTAAAAAATGAAAATACAAATTCAGTCCAATGAAAAATGTTTGATAGTTATTAAAATAGCCAAGTATTCAACAGTGGACTGCTAAAATACTCAAAAAATTTAAAATGGACGATTAAAAACATCTCTCAGTGACTCTTTAAATAAGATATATTAGTAATTATATCTAGTATTATCATATTTTCATCATTCCAATCAACCAATTATTACAATAGTTATTTTAAAAAAACTATTCAAGAATAATTACATTTGAAGAGTTCTGAAGTAAACTTGCAAAATCTTATTGTCTTTCCCCCCCCCCCCTTTCTTTTTTATATGTAGAAGCGTGGTAAGCTATAAAAATTATGAAACTAACAATTTATATATATATATATATATTGGGCAAATTACCCACAAGTCATTTTTGAAAAGTGTATATTTTATTTAATCCCAAACCTTTCAGATAGACCCAAAAGTCATGTACTCATTTATCTTCTCCTCTTTCTCTACTCCTTACTTCTTCTCTTTATCTCTCTTTTTCTAATATCCGACAACAACCATGACCACACCTTTTTTCTTTTCTTTCTCTTTCTAATCTGCAGTCACCAATGACCAGTGACCACCATTGATTGGGGTTCACCGGCAACCACCTAGTACCGTTTCCTTACTTTACACTCACCAACAGCAGAAGACATGAGTTTTCAATGAAGAAAATGAGTAGATCTACTAAATCTGATCTTAGGAGATCCACGTTAAATCCGGCTAGATTTAAACCAAAAATAGTTGTCAGAGTACAAGCCTCTTTCTATATATCGATCTCTCATATTTTTTTACTTTTCCTGTACTACACATTTCTATTTTCCTATTATAATGGGGAAATTTTTCAAATTCTAAACAAGTTATTTTCGAGTTTTAGTTACATGCGGTGAAAACTGTAAAATTTTCAATTTCAGTTTTTTTGGTACTGAAATGAATCATTCTTTAAAACTACAGTTTCATAACTTTATTTAGAGCTGTAAAATTTTACAATTTCATAACATGTTCTTCAGTTTGATTAAAAAAGATAAATGCTTAATAGAATCATACTTTGAAACTGTAACATTTTACAGTTTCAAAGCTTGCTATTTTGTTTAATCAATATTTGAGATTATTTGCTTAAATCCTACAAAAATTGAAAATAATATATGTTTTTTTCCCCATTATTGTTGTTTGCTGTTATGTTTTTTTTCTTCTTTCGGTTTATCAATATGTAGCACATTTTGCTATGTTTTTTTGCTCTAATTTCTCACTTTATTCCTTTTTTTTCAGCAATATTATTGACGTTCTAATGAGTCTCGGACGATATTCTTGACGTCCAACGAACATTCTAATCATTTTGGCAACTTTCGGTGACGTTCAAAACACTTCGGCTATACCTTGGCAAATTTCTAGTGACACTCCGACAATTTTCCGATGATTTTGAACATTCTAGCGAGTCTCTAATGACCATTTTGACAGAAGTTTAGCGATGGTAGAATATATCCGCGTCTTTAATTTTTTTTTTTAACTAATTTTTTTTTAGTAATAATTAAAAATATGTAGAACTAATTAGTATAAATATTTTATTTTAGAATTAGATGAATTTTGAATTTTGTGTATATGACCTATAGGTAAGTTCCCAAATAATTTTGGGGGTTAGGCTTTTGACCTTCCAACTTAGGCCTTTTGTTCAAAAAAGCAACATCTAAAAGACTATGGGCTTGTAATTACGAGGAATGTCAATTGGGCTAGCAACTCCAAGCCCAAATTGTTATTATTTGATGTAGGAGCAGCTACGGCGGATCTGATAGACCAAACTTATTTACTAACAAATTCTATTCTATTTTTTAATAATAAATTTATCAATATAAAAATATCTGTAAAAAAAAAAATGCACAATTCAATTACTCACATAGTATTTTGATATAAATTAACATAAATAAATTAGAAATAAATTAAAACTCACAAACAAAGTTAAACATGTGCTAACATTAATAGGCCTGAATTTTATGCCTCTAGATATCGCTAGTAACAGTTGAACTCATGACCTTAGATAATAAAATGATTTTGCCAAAAGTGTAGAGCTTGCAATGGTTAGAAACTATGTTATATGGACTTGGATACGAGTATCGGGTGTGGGTATGTAACCGTATCCAAGGGTTAGATTTTTATAAATTTAAATCTTAAGATTTTGGGATACGTATCCAAAATTGGATGTGGGTATGGGACGCGTCATATACACACATATATTGCATATTATATAATATTCATAGATGAAATGTTATAAATTATATAAAAATATATACTTGAAATTGAATAGGATTCAAAAAAATATATATGAAATTTCTATATTTAAATCATGTGAGAGGCTAAAAGTATTGTTTTATTAGCAAATATGAGTTTCTTCTTCTCATATATTATAACACATATCCCAAACCTTTATCCATATCATATCCGGTAGACACGAATATTATGAGAACAAAAGAGTCCTGTAACACCCTGTAGACACGAATATTATGAGAACAAAAGAGTCCTGTAACACAAATTTATAAATATCATGAAACTTGATATGAGAACTCACATTTAATTATGTAAGAAAATCCACCCAACATCACAAATATATAGTAAAAGTAACATCACACAAAAAAAATATCCCAAAACAAATATGATTGGTGAAAAGGCCCACACATAGGTGAAAATAATTAAATTCTAAACATCTTAATAAGATGTAGAAACTCTTAGCCAATAGGGTTGCGCTAACAATGATGTTTTGCTACGAGATTAAGTTAAAAACATAAAATACAAGTACCTCTTTCAACGAAAATGATAAAACAAGGGGAGGCTAATGTTATTGACCTGACAAGTCTATGGATTTTTTTGTATATACACTACACGTGTCATCTGCCTCTCATGTTGGAGGTTCAACTCTAGTCAGCGGTGAGAGTTGTACTAATCGCAATGCTTCATTAACTAATATATAATTTTACAATTTGTCATCCATTGCAATTGCTATTTAGCAGCTTCTCTTTCTCACTTCCTTAGGAATAGACTAGACATATACCTGTATTCAAATCTGAAAAATAAATAAATGAATAAATAATGGATTGACTGAAATGGGAGCTTAGTTGGGTTCTAGTTTAGCGGTTATTAATTATTTGTCTTTCACATATGAGAGGTAAGGAGTTTGACTCTTCTTAGAGACTGCCTCGTTTGGGAACATATTGGCCCTGTTTGGTAGAGCTGTGGGAAACTGCTTATAGCTTATGCCCAAACAGCTTATAGCTTATAACTTTCAGCTTAAGCTGATTTTCAGCTTATTCTCAAAGCATCTCCTGCCCCACTCAAAGAATAAACTGATTTATGACTTCCACAAAGCTATAAGCTATAAGCATAAGCTAAACCAAACATATCAAAACAGCTTAAATTAAGCTGAAAGCTGAAAATAATCTCTAACAAACAGGGCCATCTTAATAACTTTTTGACTTTTTACGAAACGTAAAGAGAGTAATGTGATAACTTATAATGATTTTTTTGACTTTTTAACTAAAAGTGAAGGTTCCCAAACCAATGTCACTTAGCAACTCCCCTTCTCGACTTTTTAGTAGTAGACTTATGTTGGAATCCTTAAGAAAAAAAAATAAAAATAAAAATAAAAATAAAAAACCCTTCATGGTAATGTGTTGTGGGACAATTCGAAAAGGTGGTGTTAGGTCACATATATAAACACCAGAAAACAGCCCTCCAACAGTCCCTGTGACCATAATAACATCACCCCATTAATGTTGCGTCCCTCAGCACTGATTACTCATCAGTCTCTTATCTTTATACAAAAAGGAAAATTGCATTCCAATAAATGCAAACAGCCTGTGAGGTTGTGCCCAATGAACTTTGCTTGTCCATCTCTGCAATGCAACCTCTCTGATTCAATAAATTTAAAGGAAATGAATGAGGACACTTTTCAAATTTTGAATCTCATTTTGTTTTCATAACTATAACAATGGATAATTAAAGAGCTTAGAATTAAGGACTCAACCACTTGTTCAATGCTTTTTAATTAATAACTTTCACAAATCTGGCTACTCCCCCCCCCCCCCCCCTTCTTTTTCTTTTTCTTTTTTTTTTTTTTTTAACAAATATATGAGAAGAATTATACTAAACTGAACAATTATAGTTCAACAATATTTATCTTAATACCGACAACCAAAACTAAGAGAAAAATAATCAATCTTTGTTTTTGATAGTGATTGATCTATTGGCCTCCCAAGTACGTCGCGTACAAGAGTGACTAATTGAGTTGGTCTAGTTGGTTAAATGCGCCTACCCCTGCTTTGTTTGAATATTTAAATTTGAAATGAAAAACTATGTGAACCCCCTAATTTTGTTTTTCTTCAGTTTGAAATTATAATTTAGAAAATTGATTAAAAATTGGTTCTCACATCGACTAAGGCCTATAATATCACTTTTGAGCCTAAAAAATCAAAAGGTCAAAAAATCAAAAAGCCAATAACTTATATCAAAAAGTCAAAAATTCCCTTTTCTCTCTACTTTTTTTACATTTTTTCGTAAAAAATCAAAAAATCATCATAAACATACTAGTTTTTTTTTTTTTTTTTCTCATCATATTTTAACTAAAAAGTTAAAAAATTACTTAAAAAGCATGTTCCCAAACGAGACCTAAGAGGGAGAGTTTATATTGATTATATTAAAGATTTTATTAAAATGTGATCTTATTAAGAATTTTAAAATGGTTGTATATTCTGTATAAAAGTGAGCGCAATGAATAAATGACAAATTTCACTTTATCCTTTGTGATTTGGGTCACGTGCAATTTATCTTTTTAACATTTGGAAATGACCATATAATCTCCATATGGTTTGTGGACTAAAGTGTGTCATTAAATATTTTATCCAACTTAATAAGTGTGAAATATGTAGTATATATAAGGGGGTTAGACCATCTCCAATGGTTTAGCAAATTTGATATCAAATTTAAATTTTGATGAAAATGGTACTATTCACAGCTCCAACCGTTCACCAAACGTGATACCAAATTGAGATTTCATCAAAAATTTCATCAGATTGAGGACGAAGTAATGAATTCACCAAAATACTGTTGCGGACCGTTGGAGAGAGGATCCGGTCGACCAACCGGTTGCTCGGCCGGTTGACCAACCGGTCAACCAGTAAAGGATTCAAACAGTTCAGCAAAAAAAGTTCAAATCGTTTAAAAAAAAAAAAAATATTTGCCTAACCGGTCGACCGGCCGGTCGACCACCCGGTCGTCCCGAAAAAAGTTCAGAAAGTTCAAAAAAAAAGTTCAAAAAATTCAAAAATATATATATATATATATATTTGGCAAACCGGTCAACCGGCCGGTCGACCCACCGGTTGACCAACCGATCGCCCCACTAAATTTGATGCAAATTTGATGCAGCGTTGGAGTGGGTGATTTGAGATTTGGTGAAATGGCTCATTTTGGACTCAGATTTGATAAAAAATCAAATACACCGTTGGAGATGCTTTTACATACTCTTTTTCAAATTTCAAGAGAGTAAATCGCATATGGAATAAAGCACAAAGGGTCAAATCGCACATGGGTTAATGTGTACTTTTCCTTCCAAACAAATGATGAAAATACATGAGTATTTTAGTTTTTTTTTATTGAATCATTAACGGGTCTAACGATGTACTTCATTTCACAAATCACAAGAAAATTATGTAGTCATTTTCAAACGTTAAAGGGTAAACTACATATGACCCAAACTACAGGAAATGAAGTTTTTCCTAAAAAAATGTACAATTTTTTAATCTTGCTCAATAAAACCCTTATGGCCTTGTTTGGAAGTTGGTTTTTAGTTGGCTATTTGAATTTTTTGAAGTAAATTAATTTATTATTATTATTATTATTATTTTGTAGGTAATTTGATGATTGTAAAAAAAAAAAGGTAAAATGATTATGAATAGTATGACATATTGTCTTATTAACTGTTTCAATATATTTTGTTTTTTAATGAGTTATTTTAGTCAAACTCTCTTTCAAATACCCCTATATTAATATATGTATTAAAATTTTATCAATATGTATCCTTAGGTATGTAACCATCCATTCAGAATTTATATTCATTTATTTCTACGCTATGCAGATACATTGTAATCTTTAAACTGTGGATATGGCTAATATAAGAAAAAGATTTTAAAAAAATATGAAACACTTTAATTAAAGGCGTTGGCTTCTGTCCAATCCTTAATCGAATTGGACCGTGTTGTTGGGTCCGTGGGGGCCCACCACGGATCCCGTTTTGATAATCTGAACCGTTCAATGTGTAGAACTCATCGAGTACTATAAGCCCGTAAAAAATCACGTTAATCGGATATCGGTAGCTATGTGATCAAATCAGATTTTTATCAACCGTTAATTTATTCACCGTCCATTTTTTTTTATACAAAACTGATTTGATCACATAGCTACCGATATCCGATTAACGTGATTTTTTACAGGCTTATAGTACTCAACGAGTTCTACACATTAAACGGTTTAGATTATCAAAACGGGACCCGTGGTGGGCCTCCACAGGTGCAACAGCACAGTCCAGTCCGATTAAGGACTGGACAGAAGCCAAACCCTTAAAGGCGTTGGCTTCTGTCCGGTCCTTAATCGGAAAATGATTTTTAACTTTTTTTTACCAATGTCAAGTCACTTCTCACTCCAATACCAATACTGTTAACATTTACAGAAAAATTATGATACACACTCTTCAAAATATATATATCATATATAATTTAAAATTAAAGAAAAAAATAATCTAATTTTATACTTTCTGAGACATAATTATATATATATATAAGTTATAACTAAACACTAACTAAAGCATAATTAAAAATCTCTTGAGTCATAACTAAAATAATGTCATAATTAAAGAAAAAAATTGATTATACTAAAAAATAAAAATAACATAATTAAGGGTGTGTATGGTATACCCCAAGAGTGTATAGACTAGAATTTCCAGTTAAATTTAAAATATATATGGATAAATACCTATTTTGACAACACGATTAAAAGTCAGTTTTTTAATTTTTTAGACTACATCATTTCTCTATTTTTTTAGACATTTTTAAAAAAAAATAAAAAATTAACTGTTAATCTACTTCTTAAAATAGGTCAAAAACTCGTACATCTGATTGTTCCAATTATATATATATATATAAAATTATAATTTTTTTTTCTTTAATTTTTCATTTTTATATTATTTTTTACGAGTATAAAATTAACAGTTAATTTTTTATTTTTATATTATTTTTTACGAGTATAAAAGTCGTAAAACTTGGGTCAATCAGATGTCTCAGAAAGTACATCTGATTAAAAGTTGGGAGTTAATGGGTTATTAATTTCAGTACTCACGATAATGGACCAACTTCACCATCATTGTTGCTGGGTTTGTTTGTTGACCCACTTTGAGTGGGTTGTTTTTAAAAAGTGCTAAATAAGTTTTTTTTATTATTATAAAAAATAAAGAAGGGTTATGACTCAAATAAGTTAAAAAATTAAAGTATTAACCATTTTCCAAAAGAGTACCTTATTAATTTCAAGAAAATTTTATTATAACAATTTAAAAAGATGCCTATTGTATATCTTTTCATAATTAAATCACAAGAATTTGAAAAATTATAATTTTGCTCAAAATCAAAATTTATAACATTTGAATATTTATAATATAATCACAAGATTCGAAATATAACTATAATTGTTCGTAATTAAAATTTTTCTTAAAATACATTCTTTCAAAGCTACATCACAATACTGAATAGCTAATAGTCTAAATTCATAATTTCTCTTATGAGGTAGGGTTTATATAGTAGTTGGACTCTTATTAATCTATTTATCTATCTATATTATTATAAAGAAAAGTTCTGAGACGGCGTTGGCACAAAATATCAAAGATTGATTTTTTGAAATGTCCTTCTAACCTACATAAAATATAAAATTCGAAATTAAAACATTCGATCCAATAGACAAAACTATTACCATTTAAACGGTACACTAATAAGTGTGCTTTTAAATTTTAGGGCACTTAAGCCAAAAGTCTATTTTAAAAAATGTTGGGGCCTATTGACCCAAGTTTTAATCTTTTTGGGTCAAAAGAATATTATATGTCCAAAGAACATCAAAGGTTTACTTATTTATTTATCTGTTCAAATATCACCCATTTATACACGTATCATCTATCTCATCAATTATCTATTCAAATATCCAACTATATGTTCAAATATATACGTGTCATCTATATGTCCAATTATCTTTTCAAATGTCTAAGTAGATGTTCAAAAGTGTACATGTGTCACCTGTATATCTAACTATATGTTCAAACATAGGGACTGTAGCTGTTATAGTGGGTGTTCAATTGAACAACCTGGTTTTATATATATATATATAATTTAGCCTAAAGCTTTAGGTTGAATACCTTAACTCACTTTTTTGAATATCCAATCCAATTGAACCCCTACCCAGCCCACTTTCTTGAACATTCAATCCAACCCAACCCATTATTGTTTAATCAATATATATTAGTGGGTGACACACGCGAAACGTGTATAATTCAAATAAGTAAGAATAAAAATAAATAATAAAAAAATTAGTATTATAATATGTATATTCTCTAAGTGGTAAGAGTGTTTTCCATAAAATCTAAGGTCTTATGTTTAAACCTTGTGCCCTACCTCTTTGTAGCTTTTAGAGTACGTTTGATACAATAGAATGGACTGAAATGAAATGTTCATTCTAACTTTGTTTTCCTTTTCCCTTGTTTCCATTCGAATGATTATTCTAACAAAATGTAGGAATACATATTCCATCCTCCAACTTAAGGAATGGACATTCCATTCAATCATGGAATTACCATAAAATTTTATTATTTTTATTTTTTTGGTATTTTAAAAAAATATATTATCATTTAGCTACGACTATTTCCTTTTGTTATCACTCATTCCACCACCTTACCACTACCGCCGCCACCACTACTAACACTCTATTGCCACCACAACCACCATTACCACACCACCATCGCCACCACAACCCCTACCACCACCTCCACAACCACCACACCACCACCATACTAGCGATGTTGCCAATACCACCACTATCGCCACAATTACTACCACCATATCCACAGTCATAAAATTACCACCATTACTATAATTAGAATCACTACCCTACTACCACCATTGCTTCCACTGCCACAACCACTACAGTACCACCAATACTACCACTTTCACAAATATCACACTAGCGCCATCACCATTGCGCGAACCAACACTCTACTACTGTTACCCGCTATCACCATCACCGTCGCCGCCACCACAACCACCACCATCGCAACTACAACACGACCTTGCCACCCCTGCTAACGCCACAATGACCTACCACCATCCTATACTACCACTACTATATATCACCACCACCGATGCCGCCGTTGCCACCACTTCCACAATTATCAACACTATCATGATCTATACAAAATTTTAATTTATTTATTACTAACTTGTTTAAAAAAATAAATAAATAATAAAAACTTATTACATTCCATTAGTTTAATAGGCACAATCAAACATGAAAATGAAAATCATCATCATATTCCTATGTCATTCCATGTTGGCAACCAAACAATGAAATGAGAATGGATATTCCATTATATTTAACCTTATATTTCATTCTCATTCTCATTTCATTTCATTCTATTGTACCAAACGTGCTCTTAAATTTGCTTCCTTATCTCAATTTGAATTAAAAGAGCTTTCTTCTTCTTCATTATTATTATTATTATTATTATTATTATTATTATCATCATCATCATGCTAGTGATAAAACCAAAATTGTAAATTTTTGTATCTACATTTTACTTTTTGAAACAATGATATCAATGTATTATTATTTTATTTATTTATTTATTTGTATTATTTTATTTTATTTGGAGTACCCATTGTGAGCACCCTAAGAGACATTCTTGCAGTCACCACTATGTTCAATTATCCACCAAAATATGTACATATATCACCTATGTCACTAATTTGTCTACTTTAACGCCACTAGCTACTATCTCAGACCAACGCCGATCTTTTAGTGAATTTTCTAGCACCAGCAATTTTTTAACGCTTGCCCTTATCACCAAAAAAGATTAAATCTTAAACTAAATAATATATGCCCCATAAGAATGAACTTTTCACGACTCTAAATTTTATTGCTTGTATTTATTTCTTGTTTCTCATGTGTTTCTCTCTCTGATGGTGCTTTGGTATTTACTTCCTGTGCAAAATTGATTTGAGGAATGACAAGCTATTGAATTGCTGTATCAAGGGAAGTGAGTCTAGGAGAAAATTTGTTGCATTTGCTTTTTTAGTTTTATCAATCGCAAAGTGTTTTTAATATATATATATAAACTGAAGCACCAATACAACAAATTCAGATTTTAAAGATAAAAAGAAACAGTTTAATGATAAAATGACTTTTTAGGGATTATAAATATTTTAGAATAGCTCCACCAAATACTTCAAATATGACGTGACACTTTAACAACCATATTTTAGTATCAAGTATGAACTTCACCCGATGTGCCAAAAGCTAAAGTGGCATTTGGCATCACCTCTTCATGTCAATTTTGGCATGTTCTTACTTATGTCTTTTTTTGAAATAAAAGAGTTCAAATTTAAAAAATAATAGGATAATAAATTTGACATATCAGGTAGAGAGCTTCCTTGTCAAATTCATATATTTCAATTTGCCTCCTAAGCCTTCAAAAAAAAAATTGGCATGTCAAATTTTGAAAGTTTAAGTGAAAGTGTCATCGTATTTTTAGTAACCAAATATGACATTTAATGATAAATTACTATCCTTTTAGGACTACAATTTTCATCTCAAAAACTTAAACATTTTTCTTGTAAGAAATTGCTTTGTCCTTAACAGTATATTTATTAGTAACATTTTCAAAATTCTATTACTTGATGATTTTTTTAAGCAATAACTTGTGATGACAGAAATTGATTTGTTAATATTCTTTACGACAAAATTTTCATTTTTAAATGCTAAAAAGTTTTGTTTCAAAGATTCTTATATGTTATAATCCACTCATACTTCAATCGGACTATGTTTGTCTTGTTTTTTTCCTCTAAATTTTCTTATTTTCTCCCACATGTTTAGTGAACTTTGAAATTCAAGCTACTTCCTTAATCACCCCTTTCACCTACTAATGCTAACAACTCAAATCAGTGTATGGCATATAAAAATTAAAATTTTAAAAAATTATGAATGACAAAACTTCCTAAACCATGCTAGCACAAGAGGGCCTACTTGGGACTGATTTCCCAGTGCCTTCTTGAACTTGAATTTCATTTATTACCTACCAATAGTGACAACTAACCACCACCCCTTTTCAACCATTTAAGTCACCAACAAAGTGAAATTGAATGGATTCAACTCATTCAACTTAGGGTCGCTTTTTAATTGCTTTTTATAGTTTTTTATTTCTTATTTTTTTTATTTTTTTTTATCTTTACGTTGTGTTTTGGTTAGAGAATTTAAAAATGAATTTGGAATAGAAAAGAGAAAAAATAAGTAAAATGTGAATAAAATATACCTATATTTCACTTAATTTCACACACCTCTTTTTTTCTTTTTTAAATATCTTCCCAAATCTTCCAACTAAACACAACATTAGTGAATTTTTTTTTAAAAAAAAATTTAAAAGGTTTACACTAGTATTGTACTAAACTAAACTGATTTGAGAAGTAAAATAAAAATCCACAAAAGACAAAATGAGTTTTTTTTTTTTTTTATATATATATATTTTTTACTTTTAGGTCATCCTATACTAGCTGGATCTGAATTTTTTATAAAATTCAATTTTGGAAGGAAAAGGGTAACTTGATGAGTAGCTGTACAGAATAACTATTTTATTTATTTTTGGGATAAATAGATTTCAAATGAAAGAAATTGAGAACCTAAAAATATAAGAGTGTTGGCTAATGTAAAGGAATTGAGAACCTATAAATATAAGAGTGTTGGCTAGTATAAGGAATTGAGAAGCTAAAGAACAAGATGGGACATTTTTTTTTTAAATATCTCTCTTAGGTAATATAACATAAGAAGATACAAAATGTGCATTATTAAAAATCTTTTGGTTTTCTGTATTGTTATTTCAAATTGTTACAGTAAAGATGTCAATTTCAACCTTGAAATCAATATTAAAGCTATCGAATCTATAGTTAAACTACTTGTTTAAATGATTAGTGGAAAATCCATAATTAGATATAGGGTTACAAATCGAGCGAGTTAAACATATGTTTAGGCTCAGCTCAAAGTGTGAAGGAATCTGTCCAAACCCAAGGTTGAGTTTAACTCAAAAAATTAGGATTTGGCTCAGGTAGCCCAAATTTAAACACAAAAAAAAATTATCTTTGATTATCCTAAACCAATGTATTTTACTTTTTTTTTTAAATACTAACATGAACCATAATAGAAAATTTAATTTGATGACTTATGTATACCAAACAGTAAAATATTACATTATAATATGATTTAATCCAAACAGTGACAAAATAATCTATAACTTATAATATTTCATGTTTATTATATAACTTACATATATTAACAATGGAATTCCAATTATTTAAGTTGCTTGGATTGTGAAAACTCCGGCACATGTCGTATTCAAATTTAATTCGAAATTCAAATTTAATTTGAATCGACAATTTTTAACAGAAGCAACCTCAATACTAAAAATTTTCGCCATAGCAACCCCAAAAATTTTCAAGTTGAATTCGAGTTGTTTGAGTTAGATCTGCCCAAATTATATCTGTAATTAAAGGTGGTGACATGCATAGTAACTCTCACGCCAAGTCATGAGAACCAACATCTCTATCAAAAAGTAGGATAATGATGTCTAACTGTGACCTATGTCAAGTGATTCTTGTGCATTAGATACAATTTTTATAAATTGTATTTACATCTTAAATTTATAAAAATAAAATAAAAAATAAAAAAATTAATTTCTACTTCATTTCATTTTTCCTTTTAATTTTCTTTTTCTTTAATATATTCAAAATCTCAAATTGAAGTATAGCTTTGTGGTTCCTCAATTGCCATCAAAGGCCAAATATTTTTTTCAGAGTCCACACTACAAGAATTTACACATTTTGCGACCACTTTTGCCGACCAAAAAAATTTTGGTCGCAAAAAAATGACATTTGGCAACCAAATATTACTTAGTCGCGAATGATCATTATTTTTGGCGACTAAATATTATTGGTCGCAGAAGGTTATATTTTGGCGACCAAAAAATGAGTTGGTCGCAGAAAGTGGTATACTTTTGCCGACCAACTACAAATTTGGTCGCGGAAGGTCACATATTTTTTGGCGACCAAAAATTTGGTCGCGAAAAACTTATTTTCAGCAACCAAAAAAAATTAGTCGCCAAATTAGCACTTTTAGCGACTAATATTTTAGTCGCCGTTGATTGAGATTTGGCGACTAAAAATTTTTGTCGGCAAAAAAACCTATTTTTGCGACTAATTTAAATTTTTGGTCGCCAAAAATTTGGGGGGAAATTTGAAACGTGGGCGGGAATTGAATTTCAGCAAAAAAAATTAAAGCCTGATCTCCCTTGAAGGGGACGAGTGGGATTCGGAGACCTTGAAGGTTTTTGTGGTCCCTCATTCGCATAATGACCTTCAACACAGAGGATCGTTGTCTCTGAAGATACAGAAGTAGCTTCCGATCTACTCGATAATCCACGAACACTCACTGCAGCTGAACCCTAATTCTGAACCTTGAAGATCACTCATACATATCTGAATCTTCTGTTTATTCGGATAATAGCAAACAAAAATGGATTCGATTGTTCCTGTTGCTGTGGTTTCGGTCGTTGTAGGATCTCTGATCGCGCTCGCTGTGTTCGGGAACTACTTTCGCAAGAGAAAGTCCGAAGTCGAATCGATCGCACAGCCAGAGGCAATTCAGAAAGCTTCAAAGCCTCCCCAATCAACCTCTAAGAAATCTCATTCGAAGCCTCACTCTCATGCCGCTGATGAGGTACCCCACTCATTTCTATTTCTAGGGCTTCTACGTTTTTCAATTTACTAAATTTAAGAACATGGAAGGTAATGGGATGAGTGTTACCCAAAAAAACGCGTAATTTACATCTGTAATACACTTATTTTCTAAAATGGTAAATTTTGTGATCAAGCGATCACAAAATGTTTTTTTTCCATTTTATTTCCTAAAGATTTTCTTAGAAAGTGGTAAATTTAGTGATGATTCTCATAGGCTCTCCTTGACATTTTTCATTGTGAAACGTTGAATTGACAAAAGAAGAAAAAGATCCAGATTAGTCTCTCCCCCACCCTGTTTAAGTCTAGAGTATGATTAAAATAAATTTTGCTGAACATTTTCTTCTGGACCCCCTACTTCACAGCTATGTAAATTGTGAATTGATAATCAAAACAAATGAATCATATAATTTTTCATCTCTTACTCTCTGTTTTTCTCTGTTTCATGTTATCATTGTGAAATGAAGGAGGTAATCCAAACCAAATCCACACTGTCTCTCTCACCCTGTCTCTCCTAATTCTGGTAATCCAAACCCTACCACTTCACTAATATATGTATTATGAATATGTTTATTGATATATATATACACATATAGGTTAAGACAATTAGCTTTGGATGTTCACTGATTGTTCTAGATCTTTCAGTTATAGATTTGTTTTTAGGGTTAGGGTTAGGGTTAGGGTTTATATGTGTAATGAATTTGCATAATCAGATCATGTAATTTATGTGATGAAATTCTTCAATTACAGGTGAAACTGTTTGAATCGATTGTTTCGTCAATTGGTGTTGAGATATTGTTGTGTTGTTGAGTTCTGATGGGGAAAGGGGGGCAAGACTATGGGAAAAAGGAGAGTTTGGGGGCAGAATCATCATCGATAGGAGATTTCTTCACTGCTTGGGCGAAAGATGTTCAAGAATGCGAAGAGAAGTATGGGGTGAATGGGGATTACAGATTGTCGACCGATGAAGTGGAGAAGAAGCGGCAGATCTATGGATGGAATGAATTGGAGAAACATGAAGGCCAGTCTATTTTGAGATTGGTTTTGGATCAGTTTAATGATACTCTGGTGAGGATTTTACTTCTTGCTGCTGTGGTATCTTTTGTCTTGGCTTGATATGATGGTGACGAAGGTGGGGAAATGGAGATCACTGCTTTTGTGGAGCCTCTGGTGATTTTCTTGATTCTGATTGTGAATGCAATTGTTGGGGTTTGGCAAGAGAATAACGCTGAGAAAGCGTTAGAAGCTCTTAAAGAAATTCAATCGGAGCAAGCAACTGTGGTACGTGATGGCAGAAAGTTTACTGGTTTTCCTGCAAAAGAACTTGTTCCTGGTGACATTGTTGAGCTTCGGGTTGGTGACAAAGTCCCCGCTGATATGAGGGTTTTGTTTTTGATTAGCTCGACTCTTCGAGCTGAGCAGGGTTCATTGACTGGGGAGAGTGAAGCGGTTAGTAAGACAACTAAGCCTGTTCCGGAAGATTCTGAAATTCAGGGGAAGAAATGTATGGTTTTTCCCGGTACAACAATTGTGAATGGGAATTGTATTTGTTTGGTTACTCAAACAGGGATGGATACAGAGATGGGTAAGGTGCATTCACAGATTCACGAGGCCTCGCAAAGTGAGGATGATACACCCCTAAAGAAGAAATTGAATGAATTTGGAGTCTCTCACAGCTATAATTGGGGTTATTTGTGCATTGGTGTGGCTTATTAATGTGAAATACTTTCTCACTTGGGAGAATGTCAATGGGTGGCCCACGAATTTTAAATTCTCTTTTGAGAAGTGCACATATTACTTTGACATTGTAGTGGCATTAGCAGTGGCTGCCATTCCTGAAGGTTTACCTGCTGTTATCACAACATGTTTGGCTCTTGGCACGCGGAAGATGGCTCAGAAGAATGCGCTTGTCCGGAAGTTGCCTAGCATCGAGACTCTTGGCTGCACAACTGTGATCTGTTCTGATAAAACTGGTACTCTGACTACCAATCAAATGGCAGTGGCAAAGCTTGTGGCAATGGGTACCCGGTCAAATGCTACCCGAACTTTCAATGTGGAAGGGACCACATATAGTCCTCTTGACGGAAAATTCAAGATTGGCCCAAGGGTCGAATGGATGCGAATCTCCAAATGATTGCAAAGATTGCTGCTTTGTGCAATGACGCAGGCATTGAACAAGCTGGAAATCATTATGTAGCCAGCGGAATGCCCACTGAGGCAGCATTGAAGGTAAGATCTCATACTTTCATTCTCCGGTTTAAAATTAAACTCATTTGTCATTATAGTAGAATTACAGTGTCTTCTGAAGCTGCCATAATGCTGTGGGGGAAAAAGTTGAAATTTACTGTCATATTATCCAAAAAGGGTTAAAGCTGGATTTTCCCTTTCAAACATTTGATTTGCTAAATCAAGGTTCATCAGTTGGTTGGTAGCAACACCCTGTGCATGTCGAAGGTTTTTTTTACCTTTTCTCTGTCATAAGTACAATAGATCACTTGAAGATTTTCTTGCCGAGAGTTATATAGACTGATGCTCCTTTCTTCATTGAAACATTTGCTGTAGTTGCTGCATATATATTAATATTGAGCTAAAGCTGCATATATATTAATAGTTAGTGTGAGTGTATTTTTGGATCAATTAATGCTTTATGTTGTCCATAATTCTAATCTGTGCTTAACTACTTAATCAAGCATATATAACTTTAGAGGGTGTCATTTGTCCATAATTCTAATTTGTTCCAATTTGTTTTCTTTAGTCATGTTTGTTCCAATTTAAGATTGCCACTCTAAGATTGCTTCAGCAGGTACACGGGTGCTAGGTTTCATTTTCATTACTTATTTTTTTCCAATTTTATGCATTTTCTAAAAACTATTTTCATCATGCTTGATATTTTTCATTTCTTGTTTTCCAGGTGTCTCAGGTGTATCAGTCAATGAAGATAGAGAATTTATCTAAAATGATCACCTTTTTTGAATTTTCTGCTGTGGAGAAAATCTCTGTCGATGCAGTCAAACATAATTTCCTTGCAATGAAAGTTGACCACATGAAGGGTGTTGTTGCATTTGGTAACTCGGTAAGTAGTTCTCGTACCTTTATGTCTATATTGCTGTCTACTTGCTTTGCTGAATGTAACTTTATCATTTGCTGATGCTATACACAGAATAGCAGTAGCAATGAAGTTAACATTTGGTTGTTTCATTCTTATCCACATATGGAAATCATTTTGATGTTCTCTTTTCTGTCTTTGATTATCATCGAATTGTTGATTTCAATTTGGAACACATTGTACATTCCATAGTTCCATTTCCCTACAGTTATTGAGTTTTTCCTTCTCAAATGTTACTTCAGAGAAAAACTAAATTATCTGTGAACTGTTGGAGCAGTTGCCTGCTTTGCAGCAGCTGCTATGTCGTCTCATTGGATGTCGTCTCATTGGATTGTTATTTCTATTGGGTAAATCTATAAAAAGAACAAAGGGAGAGTAGATGGTAATTGTTTTTTGAGAATGTCTTATTTCACTTCATTTTCTTCTTGACTTTTCCCACCACAAGTCAATGATCGAAATATAGCCCAAGGAAAAAGCTGTTAAAATTGATTGTAGGATCTTAGGCTTGTGGCAAGAAATTTCTGATAAACTTGTTCTCTAGGAATAAGAAGCTCTGTTTCATCAACTGTTAGGACAATAGGATGATGAGTGTTTCTTTTTACCATGAATGCTCTTTCTTTTCAAAGCTATCTGCTATGTAAATATACCAAATATCTACGGTTTTTCCCTTTCAAGTAGTGATGTGGCTATGAATTATTTTAATGGCACCCCACGTTTTTCTCTATCTGGAATCTAGATATGATGCATCACTCCAGAATTTCATAAAAGAAAAGCCCTTAAACAATACACTACTCTTGATCAACGATAGTGCTTATTTTGTTTTCACATAGAATTCCAAAGCCATTATAAATTATTATTATTGTTTTGAAATTTTCAGATCAACTGATCAAGGTCCAGAAGTGGCTATTTGGATTTGGTTTGTCAAATCTTGTATCTCCTTTATTACGAATGCATTGAAACATAGATCATGCTGTTATTGAGATGAGCATGCTGTTTGTGGTGTGTGAGTTAGTGTTAGACTGAAATCATTCAGCTGCTAAGTCAAAAGAAGATATATGAATCCCAATAGAATGAATTAGTTATGGAACCCATAACAGTTAGTGTTAGACTGAAATTATTTGTTTATAGAACCAATATTGCTTATTTGCTTCATTTATGTCATTCTTTACTTATCATGTGATTTTTTACTTCACCAGTCTCTTTTTTGTATGCGAAAAGGCAAAGCCTTTAAAGACATTGGTTAGTGGTTGCTTACCACTAACCAACTAGTTGCACGAGGCAGAGCCGCATGAGGTTAATTCATTTTTAGCATCTTAGCTAATCAACCAGTTGCACATTAATTATTGCTATTTATAAAAAAAAAAAAAAAAATTTAAAAATATTGGGTTACATGTGGAGATAGTATTTTCTTATATTCTTTCTAATTCGTTGATGAAATTACATGTCGTGTTACCGACCTACTTCATTTGATGAGTTGTTCCTCTAGTTCGCAACATGAGGCTGACTACTTTATTTAAAATTCTTGCTACTGTTACTGAAGCAGTTTCGCTTAGCTGATTGTATCCAGATCAAATATATATTCAATAATTATCAACCTTGAGGCTGTGGGTTCGAACTTGAGGGCAACTAATTTGTGCAAATTATGAGAAAGGTTAGGTTAGGGCTCAATTTGTCCTTTCCAGACCCATATCCAATGGGTACTAAACTAATCGTACACACAATCATCAGGTGATACGGTGATCATTGCTCATAAATGAACATCTAGCAATGGATTTGATTTTGCCCTGGCCATCATTTTGTCAAACTGTTACATATGATGTCCACTGTTGTTTTGAAGGTGTGAGTAAGCCCTGCTTTGGCAGCAAATCAGTGGTTCAACAAGTATAATTGAAATATAAACCACTGGTTTTGAGTTCTTTGTTGCTGGTAAATACTAAATAGTAAATATAATCACTCTTTAATAGTTTGTGTTTTTGCATGTGCATGTGTTTGCTAGCATTTAAATTAGAGTTTTTCCCATTTGTTTTGCAGAATAAAACATAGTACATAATTTTCTTTTATTGAGCAATATATACATTTGATTCTGATAGATTTTGCCTTGATAATTTTAGGTCACCAACAATTATTTCCATTCCAAAGTCATCTGACAGTGTCTCCTCTAGTTCATCACGGAGCAAGACTCGGGGGAGGTTAACTCGCAAGTTGATAGATTTTCCAATTCTGTTTCTTTATTAGGTGCCTTACGTCACTACTGCTTTGATGGATGCGAAGCTTGGCACGGAAGGGCGCAAGGATCTTCTACATATTTATAAATACTTATGGTCAACTAACTTGATTTGTAATTGCCCCCTTTTTTAGTGCCCCTGTAATTGTAGCTGTTCTATGCATCTTAGTTCTTTCTAGATGAGATGCCAACAATAGAAAAGGAATCTAAATTCTGTCATTTTGTAATTCTATATAATATTGGACAAAATTATTTTGATGCAAGAATAACATTGATGATACTATTCTTCCAGGAGAGGGGCACTGGAAAAACAAAGCAGAAGGCACTCTTCATCACTTTGTATAAGGCTAGGATGAAAAGTTAAAAACCAATGTAGATTTTCGGTAGTATAAACTCTTCCAAACATCAGTGATCTTTGTTGAGAATTTTCTTTCGATAATTTTTTTTCCATAGCGTATGGTGGTTCTACTAGCTGTACAAGTATTCAATAAAATTAACCATCTTATTGAAGCAAAGTGATTTTTTTTTCCCTTTCTTTTTTCACAGGATGCAGATCTTGGGGACTAGCGATGCTACTACGCTGAATTACTGGTTAAACTTGAGGGTCTTGATCTGTGCAATATGGGTCTTGACACCCATGTTTATAGGATTATATATGATATGGAAATATGAATGTTTAGATTGTTCAGAATCTGAGAAAATAACTCAGCAAGAGAGAAGTGGGTTTTTATATCATGATGAAGCTTGGAGGCCATGCCTGAAAGAAATTCACCCAGTCTGGTTGTTGGTTTTCCGAGTTATTGCTTTTTTTCTTCTATTAGGGACTATCATTGCTGATGTTGTTGTTCATGGATGTTCCATATTATACTACTATACTCAGTGAGTAATTTGCTTTCTTTAGTCTCATCATGTACTGTCACATATATGAGGATTCAATAGTGGAATAACTGATAAAGTGTAGATCATGCAGAAAATATTCTTGATGGCATTTACGAGTTCATCAATAATTTAAAAAAGAAAAAGAAATGGCTTTGATATTGTTACTCATGCTAAACATCATTGAGGCATGATGGCTTTGATATTTCAAAAAAGAGTCCAAAATTTGAATGTTGTTTCTGTTATACTTGCTACTATGCTTGGCACCATGATATGACATTTTGCTATATGGTTGTATTTGTTATTTTATGTGGTTTGTGTACCATTTTTTTTACTATGTTTGTTTCATCATGAACAGGTGAGTGCTGGGGCAGTGATGCTGACTGATTGTGTTTATTGGTTCGTAATATTTCCTTTT
The DNA here is from genome assembly GCA_036172215.1 of Camellia granthamiana. Lineage (NCBI taxonomy): Eukaryota > Viridiplantae > Streptophyta > Magnoliopsida > Ericales > Theaceae > Camellia > Camellia granthamiana. The sequence goes on along the minus strand of CM069906.1, from coordinate 139,414,555 downwards.
CTAACCATCAAAGATTACGATATGAACAGTGTAAGTGCTGGATACTTAACTAATCCTTTGCTTACATTATCCATGTTTAGCTATTTTTAATTTTAGTTTTATTGGAGGTCCCCTGCGGCTAGTGTCAATAGAGCTCAGGTGTATATTACTTGTCAAGACAAGTGTGAATATATTATCCAAATATAAATTGGTGCATACAGTAAGATGTTAAATTACTTTCATGCTTGAATGGGAAAAATATAGTTTCGATTATTTGGTGTTTGGAAAAAGAGAATTAGGGCATGTTTGGTATTGTTTTCATTTTTCATGTTTTTGGAAACAAACATAATGAAAATTTTGAAAACACTATTAAGTGACAATGACCGATGTTGGTCCTTGTGTGGTGAACATTGGGCTCATAGTGTTGGCAAACCTAGGTCATTTGACAACTTTCTCACTATAAGTAACAATTCGACCGTTCAATGAATCAACCAATTGGAGATGCAACATCAGGGTGGTAAAATGTCTCCAATTAACACTTGTTATCTGCAGTTGTGAAGATTGTGCGAATATGTTTGACCATATGATGAATAATGTGTGTACTTGTTGATTTAGTGATGGTATGGATACCTGAAGCGAGATTCTAACAGCTGCCCCTTCATCTATGGCAACGACTTTAGTGAATGACAAGCAGGGAGTGAGATCTATCCAGCTTATTAGCATGTAGTCTGGCGTCACCCCCGTGTACACCAAAAAAAAAAAGAAAAAGAGTTGAATTAGATTATTCATGCCAAAGTTTCTTGTCACGTTTTTCATCCTCACTTTTAGTGGCCCAATAGCTTAGAAGCCTCTTTGTCCTGCACTTTTAAGTCACTGAGAATGCCTCTCATTTTAAAAATCAAATTATTTTTTCATTATGCAGCCACACTTTTTCTCGAATTTGTGCGGTGGTAATCATGTAGTCTCATGCATTTGTTTTATGTCCCCTTCTAGTATTGATGATGCTTCTAATCCCAAATAATTTTTTCTTTTCCTTTTTCTTTTTATTTTGTGGTTGATGTTCTTGTTGGCACCTGTTGTTCTTGATGATGCTTCTCTTCACTGTCTGTGCTGATTCAACTGATATTAAACATTTTCTAGCTATTGCTGCTTGTGAAATTTGGTGCTGTAATTGATCTGTATCATATCAGTCATGCTAGGAACACAGAGTTTTGTGTCCCATTCCGTGTTTGGTTTCTATTGGCACCTGTTTTTTTTTTTTTTTTTTTTGTGTATATTTCTCTTTTTCCCTGTAATGTATGCTCTGAATAGACTGGACTTTTGGTATCAGGTAATGACAAATCAGGAGGCAGTGGAGTGCATTAGGAACATAAAGGATGCTAAAGCAGCTGCTAAGCACCTTACTTGTTGATAGCAAATATTAGTAGTTTTATTTGTTGATAGCTGCGCATGGATAACAAATAGTTATGTTTCAAATTGTTATGCTAGATGGATGTGACTTGTGAATGAAAACTCTGACCAAAGTGTATTGTGTCGAATGTTAATGAATTATGTATTGTGTCGAATGTTAATGAATCAGTTAATTTGAATGATGCTTTCAAATTATAGGTTTATTATGGATTGAATGAATTATTAGGAATTACAGGTGTATTGTTTTCTTGCTTTGGCGACTAATTTATTAGTCGCGACAAATAAATTATTTTTTTTCGCAAAAATTGACAATTGCCGACCAAGAGTTTTGGTCGCAAAAAATACATGTATTGCCGACCAAAAATTTTGTTGGTCGTGGAAACTCACTTTTGCCGACCAACTGTTTTGGTCGCGAAAAGTAACAATTGGCGACCAAACTAATTTTGGTAGCAGAATGTCACAATTGGCGACCAAAATTTTTGGTCGCGAAATGTCACAATTGGCGACTAAACTTTTTGGTCGCGAAATGTGTCAATTGGCGACTAAGAAATTTGGTCGGCAAAAGGTGACTTTTCGCGACCAAAGTGTTTTAGCGACAAAATGAATTAGTCGCGGTAATTAAATATTTAGCGACCAAAAATTTAGTCGGCAAATCCAACTTTTGCCGACCAACAAAAATTTTGGTCGCGAATTACTTTCCGCGACCCTCAATTGGCGACCAAACTAGCGACCAAAAAAATTGGTCGCGGATGACTTTTGCCGATCAAAAATTGACTTTTAGCGACCAAATTTTTTGTTGCTAAAAGTGTGAATTCTTGTAGTGGCATATGTACGTACAATATGATATATAAACTATATATATACACATAAAAAAAATTCAAACACTATAGAAGTAATCTCTAATAGGACAAAGAAATTTTTTGGATAGAAAATAAAAAGAGAATGGAAGATGATAAAAGAATGTGATACATATTTTTTATACTGAGTGACTATTTTATTTATAAAATAATATATATATTTTATAAGTGTTAATAACAAATAGAATTTTTCATAGAAACACCCCCGCCCGGGGGGGGGGGGGGGGGGGGGGGGGTTGTGTTTTGGTCATGCCGGCTATAATTTTCTCTTAGTTCTATTTTTGAACATAAGGCTTGTTATTATCAATATAATCTACTAGTATGTTACTGTCACATCATTTTGAAAACATATTTTGTATACAAATTTTGATGAAATAACATTTTATTTTAAAAATACACACACACATATACATACATACATACATATATATATATATATAAAAGTTACCCAATGCACACAATCTTACCCTAATTTTTGAAGAGACTATTCCAGTGACTTGAGCTTGCTTTATTAAGGTGCTAACAAATAAATATTAACATTGGTATCTAAAATAGAATTCCAGAAATTAAATTATATATTAGTGGTTGTGCACACAGAATATGTGCACTATAAAATCAATAATCGAAACAGTTGGGAGAATTTTCCAAAAAAAAAAAAAAAAATTGAAGAAAATTTGTATGATTTTCTTATTTAACTGCTCGTGTGAACATTTTCGAAAATCAAAACAAGAGTTACAATGCATTACTAACTTAATTGTGCTCTTTATATAATGAGCAATGATTCATCCCTTAAAAGTCCCGCCCCCCACCACCCCACACACACGTGGGGGTTGGGGATTGGGAGATCAGGAAAAAAAAGAAAAAGAAAAGTTAGCCAATCAAATGCAAAAGGGGTGAAGGGGGTGACCCCCAAAGGGGGTCTCAACCTTTATTGTTATATAATATTATAGATAAATTATAAATATATCATTTGAGATTTATTTAAAATACAAAATATCTCTTGTGATTATGGAAATTTTCCTTTTTTAGAATTTATTGTTAACAGAGTTGATAGAAAAAATAAAAATCTCTAACTATCCTCTTACACAACAATGAAATTATTATAATTATTAATTGAATATAATGTTGATATCATTAAAAATTATTAATTGACTTAATGATTAATTAAGAAAAATAAGTTATTTGTTATGTAATTAAAAATTTTAAAGAATGTGATATAATTTTTAAAATTATAAGAGACAGTTAGGGTCTGTTTGGTAACGTTTGTGTTTTCAGTTTATATTTACAAAAAATTTATAAACGGGTTTTTGTTTATTTTTAGAAAAACATAAACTACAAATGCGTTTGGTAATTGACAAAATGTTTAAAAAATTTTAAAAATATAAAAAAGAGTGAGAAATGGCAAGAGGCAGCGAAAGATGGTGGTGGAAAGTGGTGACGGTGGGTGGTGGGTGGCGGGTGGGTGGTGGTGGTGGTGGTGGGTGGATGGGTGGGTGACGGTGGCGGGTGGTGGGTGGTAGCGAGTGGGTGGTGGTGGTGGTGGTGTTGGTGGCAGGTGGTGGGTGGTGGTGGTGGCGGGTGGTGGCAGGTAGGTGGGTAGGTGACGGTGGCGGGTGGTAGCGAGTGGGTGATGGTGGTGGTGATGGCAGGTGGGTGGCGGATGGCGGGTGGTGGTGGTGGTGGTGGTGGTGGTGGTGGTGATGATGGTGGGTGGGTGGGTGGGTGGGTGACGATGGCGGGTGGTGGGTGGTAGCGAGTGGGTGGTGGTGACAGGTGGGTGACGGGTGGTGGGTGGTGGTGGCAGGTGGGTGGCGGATGACGGATAGTGGTGGGTGGTGACGGGTAGGTCCGCCGGTGGTGGTAGTGGTGGCAGTGGTGGTGGTGGGTGGGTGACGATGGCGGGTAGTAGCGAGTGGATGGTGGTGGTGGTGGTGGTAGTGGGTTGTGGTGGCAGGTGAGTGGCGGGTGAGTGGTGGGTGATAGCAGGTGGGTGGAGGGTGGGTGATGGGTGATGATGGTGGTGGTGGGTGGTGGGTGGTGGTGGCGGGTGGATGACAGGTTGCTAGTGGTTAGTGGTGGTGGGTGGTGGATGGTGGTAGCAGGTGGGTGGCGGGTGGTGGTAGCGGGCGGTGAATGGTAATGGCAGGTGGGTGGTGGTAGTGGCGGCGAGGGGTGGGTGGTGGTGGCGAGTGGGTGACAGGTGGGTGGTGGCTGGTGGGTGGTAGTGGTGGTTGGTGGTGGCAGGTGGGTGGTGAGTGGTGGTGGCAAGTGGTGGTGAGAGGTGGGTGGTGGTGGCGGAAGACGGTAGTGAAAAATGGTGGTGGGTGGTGGCTAGTGTTGGATAGTAAAAAAAAAAAAAAATTCAAAACTCAAAACGAAAACATATTTTTTGAGTTTACATTTTTTGGCCAAATTTATAAACTAAGACTATTGATTTATAAATCAAAAATTTACCAAACAAGTTTTTATTTGAGTTTTTAAAATTTTTGTAAATATAAACAGAAAACTGAAAACGTAAGTGTTACCAAACGGCACCTTAATATTTGAAACAAATCTCAAAAAATTATTTATAATTTACATATAAATGAAAAACTCAATTGTTATAAAATATATTCGTTTTTTCAGCATTGTTACCATGAATGAAAATGGGTATCAATTTCTGATCTAACTTGATCTAATCCCATCAATGCCTGATTTCTTGGCATAATTTATTGAGAACGGGTCCTCGGTAGCCCTTTCCCTGTAGCGCCCCCTGTAGCCCCCAAAACGACGTCGTTTTGGGGGCGGAGTTTCAGAAAAAAAAAAAAAAAAAAAAAAAAAAACGCAGAAGAGAGAGGGGGGAGGAAGGAGAAGGAGAGGGAGAGGGAGAGGGGAGGGAAGGAGGGAGGAGGAGGGGCCGGACTGAACTGGAGGGGGCCATAAATATTGGGGGAGGAGGAGGAGGCGGAGAGGTGGAGCAGCCATGGCTGCCATGGCTGCGACGGCGGCAGCGATGGCGGCGACGACGGCGAGGGACGACGACGAGGCGACGACGGCGAGGACGACGACGGCGAGCTCGCCCTCCTCCCTCCTTCCCTCCCCTCTCCCTCTCCCTCTCCCTCTCCCTCTCCTTCCTTTTCCCTCCCTCTCTTCTGCGTTTTTTTTTTTTTTTTTTGTCTGAAAACCGCCCCCAAAACGACGTCGTTTTGGGGGCTACAGGGTAGTGCTACAGGGTAGCGCTACCGAGGATCCGAATTCTAATTTATTACTCTCATTTTAAAATGGGTTATACGAGACTCTAAATAAATTATTAATTTTTTTTATCAAACTTTTTATATATATGTGTGAGATCTACACATATAATTTATGTAAATCTCACATTTATATAAAAAAATTTGATAAAAAATTTAAGCTTGGTTTGACAAGTTTCAAAAAACTTAAAAAATAAAAAAGTCAATATCCTATTTAAATCACATCACTTTTTTAACACATCACTTCAAATCCAACCTAAATTCAATCTATATTTTATAAAAAATTAAAAAATACACTTATTTAAATCGTTCCGAACAACCCGTAATTTACTTACGACCATAGCATTTTCCTTTTAAAAATCTTGTGGGCATCACATTTATTTCCAATTTGTACCTTCCTCCCCTCTAAAATTTTGACTTGCAGGTTTTTTATCAGTAAAATTTACTATCTCCCCGTAAAGTCTCCATAGCAAAACAAGGCTTATATCTCTCACACCCACATGCTAACAATCTTCAAAAAACCTTCTTTGCATTTGGATTTTCTTTCTGGTGACAGATGTGATTCTTGATACCAAATAGTTCAACTTCAATACAGCTCCAATCTTGGTGACTTTTCTCTCCACTTTCCCTAGAAAATACGTTTTAGATTTTCTTTCTGGTGACAGATGGGATTCTTGATACCAAATGGTTCAACTTCAATCCTAAAACTCCAATCTTGGTGACTTTTCTCTCACTTTGCCAAGAAAATATGGACTGGGTTTCCTCTGAAATCAAAGTTCAGACCTTGCTCTCCCCATCACAACAACCATATTTTCTCTCTCCACCTCCTCCCTCACCACCATCCTCCTCCAATCTTCATTCCAGTGATTTCAGCTTGAACAAGGTAAGCCCAAGTGTACTTCTCATCATCATAATCCTTGCAATCATTTTCTTCATTTCTAGTTTGCTTCACCTCCTTGTTAGATTCCTATTGAGACCTCCAAACAGAGAGCCTTATGATGATTTGGACAATGTCACTGCCCTTCAAGGTCAGTTACAACAGCTTTTCCATCTCCATGACTCTGGTGTTGATCAGACCTTCATAGACACCTTGCCTATTTTCAACTACAAAGCCATTATAGGTGTGAAAAAGAACCCTTTTGATTGTGCTGTTTGTTTGTGTGAGTTTGAGCCTGAAGACAAGCTCAGATTGTTGCCCAAATGTAGCCATGCTTTTCACATGGAGTGTATAGATACATGGCTCTTGTCTCATTCCACTTGCCCTCTTTGCAGAGCTAGTCTTCTTCCTGATTTCTCAACGCACACCAACTGTTCGCCAATAGTCCTTGTTCTTGAATCTGGCAGTGACAGTTCAAGAGAGATTGTCTCGGAGAGAGATGGTGTCTTGGGCACTACTAATTCATTGGCTAGAGCAAATTCCCAACTGGGTTTTCATTTTAGGGATGAATTAGGCTCAACTCGGATCGAAATTTCGCGTGAAAGTCAGGCAAAAGATGATGCGAATCAAGAACCGAAAGTGGGTTCAGAGGAGAAAGTTGTGACTGTCAAGCTGGGGAAGTTTAGGAATGTGGATGGTGGAGGTGGAGGTGGAGGAGAAGGTAGTAGTGACAACAATGTTGATGCAAGAAGGTGTTTCTCAATGGGTTCTTTTGCATATGTAATGGATGAGAGTTCATCATTGCAAGTACCCATTAGGACACCAATGAAGAAACAATCAAGTAAGAAGCCTTCTCTGCCATTGAAACCTGGTCATAGGCCAGTAATGTCTGAATGTGATTGTGATTCAAGAAGAGAGTTCAATGGTTTTGAACCATTTAGCAGTGTTGATAACCATGAAATTGATAATATTAGTAATGGAAATGGGAATGGGAATGGGAATGCTATTGGGGGGAGCAAGAGAGAGAGCTTCTCAATATCAAAGATTTGGCTAAGGGGAAAGAAGGAGAAGAGTAATACATCTTCTTCCATGGAGTCGTCGAGACGGGCTTTTTCATTCCGGTTTCCAGTGCGCCGAAATGGTGTTGATGGGGGTGAATTGAAGCCCAAGAATGGTGGGACTAGGAGGACTATCTCTGAGATTGATATTGGGAGGTGGGAAAATGGATTAGAGAAAATGGAGGTGGGAAAATGGAGGTGGGAAAGTGGAGGAGGGAGTGAATTGGGGTGTGATGAAGAAAATCAGAGCTGTAACAGTTTGGATTCAACAGCAAATCCACAATCTTTTGCAAGGAGGACTCTGCTTTGGCTTGTGGGAAGACAAAACAAAGTGGTTCACTCATCTTTCTCATCCAATGTTTAACTTGTTTGTTTTCTTCCCATTTTCTTTTTTGTTTTTAGGTTCTAGATACTTTTTCTCTTTGATTCCATTCTTCGGGAAGGCAAAATTGGGAGTTGGTGATAGAAAGATGAAGGAAAAGAAAGAAAAAGAAAGAAAGATTGGAACTATGAATTGATCTCAATACAAAATGTTATGCATTGCACTATTCCAGCAATATTGTTTCTGGTAGACTTTTTTTTAAATTTTTTTTTATAATTATTTATTATTTATTTATTTTTTAATAGTTAGATTGGTTATTTTCTTCAAATGCATGCATACATACATATATATATATATATATATTTGCTTTTCCTTATCAATACTGGTTGTTGGCTATTTCTTTTTTCCCTTAGTTTGCTGAACATAGCTTTGTTAAATTTTTATTTAAAATAAATGTTGTAACTTTTTTAAAAAAAATGTCAGGTGGTTTAATTTTTGTTACTACCTTTTTAATTTTTATTTTATTTTATATTAATTCTCTAGATTCATTCAAATAATTCTCTAACTTCTCAAATTGATTCAGTTTTACCCTTATGTGACATTTTATCCTCTTTTGGCAATTAAGTTGATCAAATAGGACTAATTTAAAGGATAAATCGATAAATTTAATTCTAAAACCTTTTTACTAGTATAAAAAAAATTCATTGATAACATGAGAAATGGTGAAAGATAGTGTTAATTCTATGATATTTTTGGGGGGTCATTTTAATATTAGAAAAAATAAATTTATGCTGAGTTTTCTCAGTTTATCCTTTAGTTAGGGCCTATATAATGTATTTAACGGCTAACTTAAGGGTTATATTGAATTAATTAGAAAGTTAGAAGGGTTTAATTAAAAAACAAAAAAAATTAACTAAAGGACTTAATCAAAAAAATGAAAAGTAGCCCTTATTTTAACATAATTTACTCTTTTAAATAATAATTTGGCAAGCATGTTCACCCTGACATACTTATTTTCCCTAGCAGTTCATAGTTTTCTAGTAATAAAAAAATTACCACTTGTCCAAATTGAAAGAGACCATTTGGTATCTTGAATAGAGTAATATTTGAGAACTATTGTGTGGTGGCACTACAAGAATTCACACTTTTAGCAACAAAAAATTTGGTCGCTAAAAGTCAATTTTTGGTCGGCAAAAGTCATCCGCGACCAATTTTTTTGGTCGCTAGTTTGGTCGCCAATTGAGGGTCGCGGAAAGTAATTCGCGACCAAAATTTTCGTTGGTCGGCAAAAGTTGGATTTGCCGACTAAATTTTTGGTCGCTAAATATTTAATTACCGCGACTAATTCATTTTGTCGCTAAAACACTTTGGTCGCGAAAAGTCACCTTTTGCCGACCAAATTTCTTAGTCGCCAATTGACACATTTCGCGACCAAAAAGTTTTAGTCGCCAATTGTGACATTTCGCGACCAAAAATTTTGGTCGCCAATTGTGACATTCTGCTACCAAAATTAGTTTGGTCGCCAATTGTTACTTTTCGCGACCAAAACAGTTGGTCGGCAAAAGTGAGTTTCCACGACCAACAAAATTTTTGGTCGGCAATACATGTATTTTTTGCGACCAAAACTCTTGGTCGGCAATTGTCAATTTTTGCGAAAAAAAAATAATTTATTTGTCGCGACTAATAAATTAGGTCGCCAAAGCAAGAAAACAATACACCTGTAATTCCTAATAATTCATTCAATCCATAATAAACCTATAATTTAAAAGCATCATTCAAATTAACTGATTCATTAACATTCGACACAATACATAATTCATTAACATTCGACACAATACACTTTGGTCAGAGTTTTCATTCACAAGTCACATCCATCTAGCATAACAATTTGAAACATAAACTATTTGTTATCCATGCGCAGCTATCAACAAATAAAAACTACTAATATTTGCTATCAACAAGTAAGGTGCTTAGCAGCTGCTTTAGCATCCTTTATGTTCCTAATGCACTCCACTGCCTCCTGATTTGTCATTACCTGATACCAAAAGTCCAGTCTATTCAGAGCATACATTACAGGGAAAAAGAGAAATATACACAAAAAAAAAAAAAAAAAAAACAGGTGCCAATAGAAACCAAACACGGAATGGGACACAAAACTCTGTGTTCCTAGCATGACTGATATGATACAGATCAATTACAGCACCAAATTTCACAAGCAGCAATAGCTAGAAAATGTTTAATATCAGTTGAATCAGCACAGACAGTGAAGAGAAGCATCATCAAGGAACAACAGGTGCCAACAAGAACATCAACCACAAAATAAAAAGAAAAAGGAAAAGAAAAAATTATTTGGGATTAGAAGCATCATCAATACTAGAAGGGGACATAAACAAATGCATGAGACTACCATGATTACCACCGCACAAATTCGAGAAAAAGTGTGGCTGCATAATGAAAAAATAATTTGATTTTAAAATGAGAGGCATTCTCAGTGACTTAAAAGTGCAGGACAAAGAGGCTTCTAAGCTATTGGGCCACTAAAAGTGAGGATGAAAACGTGACAAGAAACTTTGGCATGAATAATCTAATTCAACTCTTTTTCTTTTTTTTTTTGGTGTACACGGGGGTGACGCCAGACTACATGCTAATAAGCTGGATAGATCTCACTCCCTGCTTGTCATTCACTAAAGTCGTTGCCATAGATGAAGGGGCAGCTGTTAGAATCTCGGCTTCAGGTATCCATACATCACTAAATCAACAAGTACACACATTATTCACTCATATGGTCAAACATATTCGCACAATCTTCACAACTGCAGATAACAAGTGTTAATTGGAGACATTTTACCACCCTGATGTTGCATCTCCAATTGGTTGATTCATTGAACGGTCGAATTGTTACTTATAGTGAGAAAGTTGTCAAATGACCTAGGTTTGGCCAACACTATGAGCCCAATGTTCACCACACAAGGACCAACATCGGTCATTGTCACTTA